>OX637534.1:93369557-93969904 GCA_951800035.1 Linnaemya tessellans
TTTTTAAGGAATACAATTTGTTAACTATTTACACTATTTTTTTTATACCCTCCAAAAAAGAATATGGAGGGTATATTCACTTTCTCATTCCATTTGAAACGCAGCGAAATATCCATCTGAGACCCCATAAAAAATATATATTCTTGATCAGTGATCAAATATAAGACGATCACGATTCATCCCAAACAAAAAGAGCTAGTCTCTTGAATTTTGGTACAGATATATCTCGAAGGATAGCACAGGTTAAGTTCGGAGATGTGCTAAATCGGGGCAAGAGGAAAAAAGTTCCCTTAAGAAAAACTAAGCCAACCTCTAAAAAAGAACATAATTTTTAAAGGTTTTTTGTAATTTTGTTAAGCAAATGATATATTTTTATATCAATGGAGGATCAACGCGTTAAACTTGCAGCCATAAAATAAAAAAATAATTTTTGGTCCCCGCCCCCTTTAGTGGGCGTTATTATATGCAAAAATAATGTAAAAATTTAGCAAATTGTGTTACTTAAGCTTACATCCTTTTACATAACATTTTGAAGTTTTAATGATGAAGCTGAGACGTAACCTGGTACTCATCTGACTTACCCCCTCCTCCCCCTTTGCCCCCTAAATGACCCTTTAAAAAAAAATCTTAAATTTTGTATTTAATTATTCCAAAAATTTATTTTTAGAGTTTTATGAAAGTGAAATGTCTCCCCCGCAGCCCTTGCCAGAGCGACCCCGCCAAAATACAGTTTTTATACCCTCCAAAGAGAATTGGACCCTATAAGGTAAATATGTATATTCTTGATTAGTGATGAAGTCTAAGACGGTCTAGCAATGCCCATACGTTCGTCTGTGGAAAACGTGATATTGTATATTTTTGAACCCAGCCCCCTTTAGTGGGCGTTGCCGTACGGTATTATATAAAGGAACTCTGTCCTACCAAGTTAAACATTTTAAATTTACTTACTAAATATTTGGAGGGTATTTAAGATTCGACCCAGTCGAATATAACGTTTTCACTTGTTTTACACTATTTTTGCATATAATAGCGCCCACCAAAGGGGGGCGGGGTCCAAATTTTTATTTTATTTTATGGCTCCAAGTTCAATGCGTTTTACCTTTTTTGACATAAAAATGTATCAGTTGCTTTACAAAATTAAAAAAAACGTTAAAAATTTAGTTCTTCTTAGGTTAACATTTTTCCCTCCATTCCGATTCAGCCCATCTCCGATCTAAGCCTGTGCTATCCCTGAAGATATATTTATAGCAAATTTCAAGAGTCTAGCTCTTTTCGTTTGGACTGATTCGTGATTTCCACAGACGAACGGACGGACGGACATGCTCAGATCGTCTTAGATTTCATCACTGATCAAGAATATATATACTTTATGGGGTCTCAGATGGATATTTCGCTGCGTTACACACGTAATGACAAAATGAATAAACCCTCCAATTCTTTTTTGGAGGGTATACAAATTCTCACAGTTATTGCTGTCCTCTCTCTCTCTCTCCATCTCTCTCCCTCTCTATGTGGTCAATCTATAGCAGTGTTGTCAGATTAGGGGGTTTCCCCCTAGATTTAGGGTTTGTTTTTTCTATTTAGGGGCAGATTTAGGGGTTAATATTCTTTAGGGGGAAATTTGGGGGTAAAAAAAATTTATTTAGGGGATTTTTAGGGGATTTTTAGGGGATTTTCGAATTTATAGTTTGGTACATAATTTAACCACTGAGCATGTCAAATACAAATACAAACATTAAAACATTTTTCTCGTTAAATCAATTTTGATGGTTTTCCTTGAACTGCAAAATATAAATTTTAAAAAGTTGTTCATCTTTACAATTTATTACCAATATGCCAAAAAAGGATAATATATATAAACAAAAATATAAAAAGGAGTGGGAAGCAGATCAGCAGTTTAGAGGTATTGTATTTATAAATAAAATTTTAAACACAATGAATGCAAAAATAAATTTCAGATTGGTTACCCCTTGTCCATGGAGACAACTACAAAGCTTTATGCAAATATTGTAAAAGCATTCTGGTGGCTAACAGGAGACCTTATTGCACACCAAAATACGAAAAACATATTGGATTTGCATCCCAAACAAAAGAAGTACATGTACCCGTAACAAACTTCCTCAAGCCGTCTCTTACAAAAGAAAGACAGATTGCAGATATATTTTTTGGGGGGCTTTTTATAAAAAAATATAATAAAAATGTTGAGTGTTTTCGTGCTTTTCGCGTAAGAATGACAGTACCTCAATTCAAATTTAATATCTCTATTGAATGATGAAACCAAATTACTACTTAAACTTTTCTGCTTTAGGGAGTTTTTTAAGAAAAAGTGTAGAATCTAGGGGGTTTCTAAATTTTTTTGGGGGGAAGAAAAAAAATTATCTGACAACACTGATCTATAGAAAGTAATGCAGTGCGTATGAGTAATTTTAATTGATATTGCGGCAAACATTTACGAGTACAAGATAATTATGAGCTTCTGCATGATTACTACTTGTACGTGAGAATGTTTGTGTACTTTTGCTATTAATTTAAATTCAATTGCTTGCTTTTCCAATGCAAATAGGATTTCTCTTCTGCTTTCGCAAATGACCAACAATGATAATTTGAGAATTTGCAAGATAGTATTAACGTTGCAGAGCACAAAGTAATTTTCGGCTTAGAATTACTGTAGTGTTTGTGAAGCTTTGAAGCACACTGTTACACACATAAACAATTTATCAGAGGAGTTTCTTAGTTAATATTTGAAAATGATTGCATGTTGATGGGAAATAAGACAAGTGTCTGGGATAAATCATGGCGAGCTTGTGTGAAAATGATCGGCAGAGATTGGAATCTCACTAATTTCTTGTTTATTATTATTTTGCATTAAATTCTAAATTATGTGACATCATTTTGCAGTGGCATATATTTGCATATGTATTTACACTTTACCAAAATAAGCTTTTCAATGCGAGTGTAATTTCCAAAATATTAATTGTGCGACATCATAAAGTATATATATTCTGGGTCCCAAGAAATAGGGAAGTCGAATAAGCATCAGTCCATCTGCCCGTATGTGAAATCGGATGGAGCCCCCACAAAAGCTAAAACTATGTATTGGTGATAATCTCAAATACATAAATTCCTATTGAAAATCAGCAAAATCCAAAACACGGCTCCAGAGCTGGAAAATTTAAACTTATTTTTAGTCTTCAAAAGTAACAGGCTAAAATTAATTTTTTAAGCTTCCGGCAGAGAAAATTTTTAATTTCCAAAAAATCGATATTTTGAAAAAATCGGAATTGCGTTTGAAAATCAGCAAAATCCAAAATACGGCTCCAGAGCTGTAAAATTTTATTCATTGCTATTAAAAATCAACTTTCATTTGCGATGCCTTGTAAAGTAAAATTAGTAGCGACCCTAGAAAATTCGGTTTTCCCTGTTTTAAAACTCGATGGAAATGGTAACAACCGAAATAACCAATAACCATACATTCACACACACACACACACACACATACACACTTCAAAATTTCTAAAAGTGATTTCAAAAAGTCATTCCCATTTTCATTTCCTCTTCAGCTCCACTTTAAAAGATGAAATTATATGCGACAGGGAAATCAAAAAATAGACTCTTAAGTTTGCACATCAAAAACTTAAAGCAAAAAAAAAAAAAAAAACAGAAAATAAACTTGCAAACAAAAAAGTAATAATGACAGCTCTGGTTGCAAGTGCGTGTATGCTATTCACGGCTGTTTGAGAAAGCGTTGTGTGTGCTTGGCTTGACGCAACAACAAATGAAACGGAACCCACTTGACATCGTTGCATTAAAACATTCTTTACACGCCAAAGCACTTTGAACAAACATTATCACGCATTCACTTTTCCCAAACTACAAACGGAGAGCACAAGGAAAATATACAAAAACAACATTCTAATGCAAACCATCAAATACTCTCACACACCCGCATACTCGTACAATAATTCAAACTACCACTTACAAAAATTGTAGCTCGAGTTCTTTTTTTTTGGATAAATTGATGCTGCTTGTAACATTTTCGCATGAAGTGTTTACACTGCAATTATCTGAAGTGTGTTGCTCGAATCACGAAGTCAACTAAGAAAGTGATGCACAAGTGAAAGAAAGGAGAAGAAAATTTGTATAAAAAAAAAAGAAAACAAACAAAGTGATTGGGGAAAAATACAGGATTTTATAAATCTGTATTTTTCCTGATTACATCAATTAGACTGATGGCTGATTTAAGACGAAATTAACAACGGGAATTAGCCAGTTGATTTTAAGCTTAATTTTTTTAATGTATGTACATATGTGTGTGCATTAGTACTCGTTAGGGCAAACAGTCTTATAATATGTAATCGACTAATTCAATTGTCGCATTAAATAAAATATTAATTGGAGAATTTATTCGAATAATTTGTGGCTACAAATTAACCGCTTAACTGGAATAATAAATATGATTGAACATTTTTTTATACAGATTCAACTTCAAATCTGCGAGGGAAAAAATGGAGTATTTGGAATAATAGTAATTAGGGTAGGGGAATTTCGTGTTAACTAAAAGTGATCTATCTTACAAATAATTATAAAAAGTTTCCATATTCTATTTCGTTAAAAATATTGACTAAATAATTTATACTCCCAAGGACTGGCACCACCGCGAAAATTGTAAAAAGTTGCACGAAGAATGACGATGGGATGGTGTAGCGGACTCGAAATCTGTACTCATCCGCTCTGCTAGTTTGATTATAATAAAATTGTTTTTAATATTCTACTCTTAATAAAAAGTAATTTCAATTTAATAAAACTGCAAAAAAAAACAATATTTTGCAGATTGCAGATTTGAACTTGAGTCTGCATAAAAAAATTCTTATCTTAATAATGGAATACTAAATTTCTTATATGATTTCTTACACTTTTTATACCCTCCAAAAAAAAAAAAAAAGAATTGGAGGGTATATTCACCTTGTCATTCCGTGCGTAACGCAGCGACATATCTAAGACCCCATAAAGTATATATATTCTTGATCAGTGATGAAATCTAACACGATATGAGCATATCCGTCCGTCCGTCTATAGAAATCAAGATTCAATCCAAACGAAAAGAGCTGGACTCTTGAAATTTGGCAAAATTATAACTTGAAGAATAACACAGATCAAGTTCGGAAATGGGCTAAATCGGGCAGGAGAGAAAAAAGTTCCCCTAGGAAGAAGTAAACCAATCTTTAAACAACAACATAATTTTCAAAGATTTTTTTTTGCAATTTTGTCAAGCAAATGATATATTTTTATATCAAAGAAGGTTCAACGCGTTGAACTTGGAGCCTATAAAATTTTTTTTTGGGACCCCGCCCACTTTAGTGGGCGTTATTATATGCAAATATAGTGTAAAAATTTAACAAATTGTTTTACTTAAGCCTACACTCCTTAAAAATACAATTTTTAAGCATGAATGATGCAGCTGAGACATAACCTGGTACTACTCTGCCCTACCCTCCCCTCCCCCTTTGCCCACTAAATGAACATATAAAAAAAAAATTTTAATTTTGTATTTAATTATACCTAACATTTATTTTCAGAGTTTTATCGCAAAGGTGATATATCTCCCCCACGGCCCTTGCCAGAGAGACCCCGCCAAAAGACAGTTTTATTACCCTTCAAAGAGAATTGGGCCCCATAAAGTATATATATTCATGATCAGTGATGAAGTCTGAGATGGTCTAGCAATGCCCATACGTTCGTCTATGGAAAACATTTTTGAACCCCGCCCCCTTTAGTGGGCGTTGACGTACGACATTATATAAAGGAACTCTGTCCCCCAAATTAAACATATCAAATACACTTACTAAATATTTGTAGGGTATTTAAGCTTCGACCCGGTCGAATATAACGTTTTTACTTGTTTATTTTTTAAATTTAAATTTTTGTTATTAAAAATTTTGAGCGTGACACAAACTTTTAAAAAATATTAAAAGTATATAGTTTCTTAATTTGAACTTGAGAATGTACAATAATTCGAATTAAATTTAAAGAAAAATATTTTCACTCTTAAGCCTAGTACTCTGTTTAAAATTTCATGTGAAATTCTGACAGAACCCATGCAAAAATATTCAATCGAATTATTTGTGGAAAAATGTTGCTAAACTAGTACTCTGTTTTAATTATGAAAAACATGTGAAATAATATGAATGTTATTTATTTCGTACGATAATTTTTTGAAACTAAAAATTTTGTCATTGAAAATGGAAAACTTAATTTCAATTAAAAAGGAAAAAAACTGAAACTGAAATAACTGATGTTGCGCAACATATTCCACAAATTCAAACAGAGTACTAGGTTTTAGGAAAAAATAGAAGGAAGTTTTTAAATTTGCGGATTTGAACTTTAATTGTTATTTCTAATTATTTTCAACTTTTAGTTGAATCTAAATTCATAAGTATTTACTTTGAATAATTATAATCCGTATTCATAAAAATTTATAGCCGAGAAAATTTCATATATTGATTGACACGCAAATCTTTTAAATAAATATATTATACGAATATTTAGTATAATCAATTCCTTTCCATTCTGTAGACTTAGACTGGTTTTCTGTACATCAGTTTCTTGAGTTATAACGGCTTTACTGCAAACGACAGATATGTATTTATATAAACAAAACTTAAATTAAAAATAATATGGAAATGAACAACGTGACTAAAATGAAAAGTAATAAATAATTAATCAAAATAATAATATGGCAAACAACTTCAATAAGTTCATTTAGCACACGATGTTACATGTCCTTGTTACATATTTTCCTTGTTTTATATCCTGTCTGAAGCCTCACCCAACTGTGAGACAACAACTTTTGTTTACTTTTTTAATTTTTTGGTATTGTTGTGATATTTAGACATGTTTTCCTTCCTTTACACTTTTACTTATTAAAATTAGCTGCAGACTGCTGCATGTGCATGCATGAATTTTCATGCCAGCACCAAAATAAGTAATTGTTTGGATTTGGTGGAAAGTCCAATGTCTAGACGAAAGACATTAACTTCCTGCCAGTTGACTTAATTTATTCTATGAAATTTTCACTGCCAAAAATATGTCTGTCTAACTTTAAATTACAAATTATAGCAACTGGTCACGCGACTTAAAACAAAATATGTTGAAAAAGCCAAATTAAATGACACATACTTTAACGTTCTTATGGTAGGAACACAACTGGGACGAACGACGAATTTCGTTTAGTACAACGAATTTGTTGGTAAAAATTCGCTCTATAAATTCGTCGTATGAAACACAATAACGACGAATAAATTAAAATAATAATAAGCAAACAAAATTTAAATATTTGTTTTTTAAATCATTGTAATCCTCTGATGCCAGCCAGATTGTTTAGACACTCAATAATTACCCCGGTGTTGTCCATTTTTTTTTGTCAGAACAAAAAAATTTTTATGTAGTAAGAATTTTAACGAACATTTATATTGCTATATTAAATTGAATTAAGATTCAGAAAAAAATTCAGAAAAATGGGACATGAAGAAAAAATAATCGAACGGTAACACGGGTATTATAACAATAACATGTTAACATCAGGTTGATACAGTTCCCGTATTCTTTTTCACAATAAAATTTGTGTAAATAGGAACTGTTATCAAATTCAACTAAGCCACCTAATAAGTGGTGACAAACACAATACACAAGAGCACTGATGATGAAAGGGTTGCGTTTTTCGAAAACAGCTGTTCTGCTCTGCTGTGTAAGTTGAATAAAACTGATGTTGACTTTCCTTTGTGCCTTGGGATATTTATCATGTCTTTCTGAGATTTAAAAACAAATTTCGAACAATTAGCCTATGAATCGTAATTCAATTTAATACAAAACAATTTTTGTCTGTAAATAAATTATTATTTTCATTTAACAGCTGATGGGGTGACCATATGAAAAAGTGAGAAATAGAAAGAAAAACTGTATTATAAAAAGTGTTCAAAATTAATAACAAGTTATCCGAATGATACATTTTTGTGAATTGGTGAATGCATTTTTAGTATGCACAGAAAATGTTCGTGCCACATGCAACGATACACTAGCAAACTATGTTTTTCCACAAAAAACCAGTTTGAATATATGAAACCTGTTCACCTGATTACTGTTTTGTTCGCTGAAGAAACAATTAGAAATAAATCTATTTGAACTTTCGCTGAGTATGACGAATTTCGACCAACGCCATGATTGTGTGCGTTTTCATATACACCCATGTGTTTTATTTTTGGCGACGAATATTCGCGACCGAAAATTCGTCGTTCGCCGCAGTTGTGTTCCTAGCATTAGTTGTTTGAAAATGTCTGAAGAATGTCAAGAGTGTGAATAACACAACCAAAAAAGCGGCAAAAGACAGTGAAACTAATAGTGTTTTAATTCATTGTAATGCAGCATATAATAAATTACTAGAATATTTCACAAGTTAAAAAATTAAAATAACGCTGTGTTCGTGTTACACTGTATCAGTTGTCATTTTTTTCTATTTTGTTGATTTTTCCACAGTTTATTATATCTTAATATACAAGTATTGTTTTATATTTAAATCTATTGTTATATAAACTCTAAAAAATTTAGCTAAACTGAAGTTGATAGATGTTTGTCAAAGCAGAAAACCTGCATAAATTAAATGCCAACTATACAAGCGCGATTAAAAATTTTTAAATTCCATTAAAAAGTTATTTATTTACATTTTTACTGTCACATCATTACTTGGAATTGAAAAATGTTTTCAAATTAAAAAATGTATTATGTTAATTAAATATGTAATTGCAATATACTTCATAAACAATTAAAACTTTAATTGATTTAAATTTAAAATATTAAATATTGAACATAAGTTATGAAATTTTTTTATTTGACATATTGTCACAATTCTGTTTTAAATGAAATGTATTTGTTGGTGGTCAAAAAATTTCATTTTGCCTTCTAAATACTTTTCTTGTTATCCAATGGATTTCTGATTGTATAAAGGAAGGAGTAGAAAAATAAAATGGATTCATATCGAATATAATTCATTTGTTGGGTTAGTTTTGTATGAGTTTCAAGGCCTACAATGTTTATTCTTGGCCCTAAATTTCAAAGGGCAATTCCCATGGGTAAATACCGTACGATCTTCCAAGCGGAGGTGTATGCCATATTCATATGTGATAGGAAATGCTTGAGGAGAATATGTAAGAATATTCGTATCTATCTGATGTCTGATTGCCAGGCAGCGCTCAAGGCCATACATAACCTCGTATGAGATCAGGTCAGGGGTTGTTATGGACTGTGTTACGTCGCTGATAGAACTGGGCGCTCAGAAGAGGCTGACGTTATGCTGGGTGCCTGGCCATAAGGGCCACGCTGGGAACGAACGGGCTGACTGTCTGGCGAACAGAGGAACCCATCGTAGATTCATAGGACCGGAACCCTTCTTTGGCATCTCAGGAGGATATGTCAAAGAACAGAATGACTCCTGGGCTCGAGTGGAGTTTAATCGCCACTGGAAAGCCCTTCACGGCCTAAGACAGGCAAAACGTTTCATTACGTTATCTCGGAACAAATCCCAAAAATTAATTCTGATGGACAAGAATGACCTCAGATTATTAATGGGTTGGTTTAGCGGACACTGCGGTCTCAGACGACACCAGTTTACCATGGGCAATTCTGAGACCAAAGTGTTTAGACTCTGCGGAGCACGTTCTCTGCGACTGTCCGGCAGTGGCGTTGTGCAGGAGGAGTTTCCTCGGAGGCAATTTCATGACTCCAGGGGAGGTGTACGATATCTCACCGGGCTTTATTCGCAGCCTCAATCTACATCAGTGAACACTTGGGCTGCACAAAAGATCCTTTGGGTCGCGGTGCTTATGGCCTCATATAATAATAATAATAATAATAATAATAATAATAATAATAATGCTTATTCTTTTGTGATTTTTGAAAATAGTTTGCAATTTACAAATTGTGAATTCTCAGATGGTTTTCAGAAGTATGTGCATAAGATAAGAGATTTTTAACTTTTCAAAACTGTGGTTAAAGTCTACTGATGATTTGGTAAAGCACCAATGAAATGCATATAGACATTGCTTGACCACCAACAAATAAATTTCATTTAATATTAAACATAAGTTTTAACTGATTTTTTTTTAAATAAATATTTTATTACATTGATTAAATATTTATTTAATATATATTTCATAAAAAAATTTAACATCTAATTGATTTATTAAATTGTAGGTTTTTAATAAAATTTATTTTATTATTTATTAAGATCGAAGCCGTTTTTTATAAAATTTTACCGAATTAAATATCTTATTATATCAGTTAAAAAATTAATTTCAAATATATTTCATAAACAATTAAAACTTTATTAAATTGAATTAAGATTCATAGGCAAATTGTTCGAAATTTGTTTTTAAATCTCAGAAAGACATGATAAATATTCCAAGGCACAAAGGAAAGTCAACAACTTACACAGCAGAGCAGAACAGCTGTTTTCGAAAGACGCAACCCTTTCATCATCAGTGCTCATGTGTATTGTGTTTGTCACCACTTATTAGGTGGCTTAGTTGAATGTGATAACAGTTCCTATTTACACAAATTTTATTGTGAAAAAGAATCCGAGAACTGTAACAACCTGATGTTAACATGTTATTGTTTTAATACCCGTGTTACCGTTTGATTATTTTTCTTCATGTCCCATTTTTCTGAATTTTTTGTTCCATCATACCTAAGTCAAACTTTTTTGGTTTGAATTTTATACTTAAGTACATGTGAAGCTTTTCCAATATTATTATTGGTAGCTCAAGCCATAGCTTAAATTAAAACTTTAATTGATTTAAGTTTAAAATGTTAAATTATGAGCTTAAGCTGATTTTTTTCCAAATAAAGAACTTAATATATTAATTAAACAATGACTTGCGATATATTTCATAAACTATTAAAAATTTAATTGATTTAAGTTTTTAATTTTAAATCATCAGCTTTAATTGCAATTTTTTCCAATTATATAATTTATTGTTTTAATTAAATTTTTAGTTCAAATATATTTCATAAACAATTAAAACTTTATTTGATTTAAATGTAAAATATTAAATCATGAGCTTAAGCTGATTTTTTCCAAATAAAGAACTTAGTATAATAACTAAACATTAATTTGAGATATATTTCATAAACAATTAAAAATTTAATTGATTTTAATTTTTTCCAATTAAATAATTTGTTATATTAATTAAACATATATTTAAAATATATATCATAAAAAATTAAAAATGTTGATTTAGTTTTATTAATCCTATCAGTTTATTGTAATATTACTCAAGCTTGTGGTCGTTTTTTATAAAATTTTATCTCGTCTAATTTTTATTCAATATTTTTTTAACAGCTTGTTAACATCTTCCGGAAATAAAACTTATTAAAACTTTATAACTTCAATTGATGTTAATGATATGTTGAATAAAAATCAGATGAAAAAAAAAATTTTATACAAAACGACCACAAGCTTGATTAATACTCGTATTACAATAAAATATTAAAAATTTAATTGATTAAAGTTTTTAATTTTAAATCATTAGCCCTAATTGAAATTTTTTCTCAATTAAATAATTTATTGTATTAATTAAATTTTTAATTCAAATATATTTCATAAACAATTAAAACTTTAGTTGATTTAGGTTTAAAATATTATATCATGAGCTTAAACAGATTTTTTTTCCAAATAAGGAACTTAATATATTAATTAAAAAATTATTTGAAATATACATATTTCATTAACAATTAAATATTAATTGAATAAGTTTTTTAATATTATATTGTCAGTTTTAATGAAATATTTTTCGAATTAAAAAACGTATTAAATTAATTTCAGATATATTTCATACACAATTAAAAATTAAATTGATTTAATTTATTCATATTAAATCATTAGCTTTAATTGAACTTTTTTTCCAATTAAATAATTTATTAATTTAATTACATATGTAATTAAAATGTATTTCGAAAACAATTAAAACTTTAATTGATTTAAGTTTTTGATATTAAATTGCCAGTTTTAATTAAAATTTTTTCGAACTAAATAACTTATTATATTTAGTTAAAATTTATTATCCCATATAAAGGATATTATACACGTAATAACAAATATATCCTTTCACTGTTTTTGATTTGACTGAATTAATTCATTATTTCGGAATGTGCAGCTAATTTGGGATTTAATTGGTGAAAATGCAATAATAGTTTTTCTCTGTATTTTTATATTTAATTTAAACACTTCAATAAAAATTGTTTTAATTCATTTACAGTTTTTTTTTGCGCCGACTAATAGAATGAAAGACATCCGTTTAATTTGTTTTTTTTCTCAACAAATTAAATTAAATGATTTCTTAATTAAAAACGCTGCCAATCAGATTCGACTGAACCGCAAACAAACGATACAGCTCACATGTGTTCTGAAATATTTGCACAATCTCACATGCAAGCAATTGCAGTCATCTTCACACACATATGCACACACGCAAACACATTCACACACACAAACCTACTCACACACTCTAATTGAAAAGTACTCATACATACTTGCATTAATGTTAATTTATTAAGGCAAAGGATATGCAAGTCTTCAGTTAGTATGAAGAGAAATTTGAAAAAAAAACAAAAACAAGAACTGCAGCCGTTTTTAAAAATATTAAGAAAGAGACAACAGCCGCAAATAACACTACGAATGCAGTAAATTTCCCTGCATATTTATTTTGGTTAATGTTCATTATCTTTGATGAAAGCAATCTGCTGCATATCTTGCAAAGTTTTTGTAACCAGTTTTTTAAAGGATCAATTTATTTCATCCGAGATATAATTTTTAATTTGGAAAAATACAATTTTATCATATAAGAATTAATTTTGCATTCGAACTTCACCAAATAATGGTGAAATGACTTCTATTCCGAAGCCCCCCGAAAATTTAGAGGCTTCGGGCTAGGATTAAAGTATTGGATATAGTTCTATTGAAAATCTGCAAAGTCAAAAATACGGTTCCAGAGCTGGAAAACTGAAACCAATTTTTAATATATAAAAGTAAAGATCAGAAATTATTATTTTTATTTATTAAAGTTATTTTGCATACCACGAAGATGGTATGGGAATAAAAAGCACACAAAATCAAAAAGACAATACCAGGGTTGGACAACTGAAACGTTTCATGGTACTTAAAAGTAACCAAATAAAATAAATTTTTGTCTTTTTATACCCTCCAAAAAAGAATTTGGAGGGTATATTCACTTTGTCATTCCGTTTGTAACGCATCGAAATATCCATCTCAGACCCCATAAAGTATATATATTCTTGATCAGTGATGAAATCTAAGACCAACTGAGCATGTCCGTCCGTCCGTCCGTCCGTCTGTGGAAATCACGATTCAGTCCAAACGAAAAGAGCTAGACTCTTGAAATTTGGCATAAATATATTTTAAAACTTAGAGCAGGTTATGTTCGAAGATGGGCTAAATCGGGCAAGGGGGAAAAAAGTTCCCCTAAGAAGAACTAAACCAACCCAGAAAAAACAACATACTTTTTAAAGTTTTTTGGTTATTTTGTTAAGCAAACGATATATTTTTATGTCAAATACGGTCCAACGCCTTAAACTTGGAGCCATTAAATAAAATAAAAATATTTTTTGACCCCGCCCACTTCAGTGGGCGTTATTATAGGCAAAAATAGCATAAAAATTTAACAAATTGTTTTACTTAAGCCTGCATTCCTTAAAAATAACACTTTTAAGCTTTAATGACGAAGCTGAGACGAATCCTGGTACTACTCTGCCCTACCCCCTCCTTCCCCTTCTCCCCCTAAATGACCCTACCAAAAAAAATTTTTTTTTTAAATTTTGTATATAATCATCCCAAGCATTTATCTTTAGAGTTTTATGACTGCCGATTTCTGTCCTACCCCCCCCCCCCCCCTCTTCCTTTGCCCCCTAAATGACCCTACCAAAAAAATTTTTTTTTTTTAAATTTTGTATATAATCATCCCAAGCATTTATCTTTAGAGTTTTATGACTGCCTGTTGCTGCCCTACCCCCTCCTCCCCCTTCGCCCGCTAAATGACCCTATTAAAAATAAATAAAATTTTTTTTTAATTTTGTGCATAATCATCCCAAGCATTTATTTTTAGAGTTTTATGTCTACCTGTTTCTGCCCTACCCCCTCTCCCCCTTTGCCCTCTAAATGACCCTATCAAAAAAAAGAAATTTTAATTTTGTATATAATTATCCCAAGCATTTATTTTTAGAGTTTTATGACAAAGGTGAAATGTTTCCCCCACAGCCCTTGCTAGAGCGACCCCGCCAAAATACAGTTTTTATACCCTCCAAAGAGAATTGTGATGAAGTCTAAGACGGTCTAGCAATGCCCATACGTTCGTCTGTGGAAAACATGATATTGTATATTTTTGAACCCCGCCCCCTTTAGTGGGCGTTGACGTACGATATTATATTAAGGAACTCTGTCCCACCAAGTTAAACATTTCAAATTCACTTACTAAATATTTGGAGGGTATTTAAGATTCGACCCGGTCGAATATAACGTTTTTACTTGTTCTGTATATAGAGCGTGTTTATTTTAGAGTGTCACAACACAAGAGCAACGCGTGCAAATTGTTAAAAGTTTTAATCAAAATAATTATTCTGTTCGTCAAACTCATCGTGCACTTCTTGCATTTGATGGCCTACATAATCGTCCTTCAGAGCGGCTAATTCGAAGAACAATGCACCACATTTACTGTTACTGATAATGTGCCTCCTGTGAGACGCAGAACAGTGCGCACTGAAGAAGCTGTAGCCGCTGTACAGGAAATCACTGAAAATTATCCTAATCAATCAATTCGTCACCATTCTCAGCAACTGGGGCGTGTGTCCTTCCACTTTATGGAAGATTTTTTTTAGTTGTTGAAAATTGGTGTTGCAGATTGCGCCTTCTACGCTCCAGTCGTGGCGGCCACATGGCAGAAATCATATTTAAACATTAATTTCATAAAATTCTCTTTCCAATAAAGTCCGTTTTATTGATATTAAAAAAATATTTGCTTATTTTGTTATGATTTAAGCTTGTGCCACTGTATAAAAAACACCCTATATTAAACATTATATAGAATAGCAATAAGAAAAGCCAAAAGACAACTCCAGAGCTGGAATATGTTTTTTTTTGTTGAATATTAAAGCAACTAAATAAAACAAGTAAAAACTTTATATTCGACCCAGTCGAATCTTAAATACCCTACAAATATTTAGTAAGTGAATTTAAAATAATTAGCTTCATGGGACAGAGTTTCTTTATATGATGTCGTACGTCAACGCCCACTAAAGGGGCGGGGTTCAACAATAGACAACATCATGTTTTCCACAGACGAACGTATGGGCATTGCTAGACCGTCTTACACTTCATCACTGATCAAGAATATATTTACTTTATGGGGTCCAACTCTTTTTGGAGGGCATTAAAACTGTATTTCGTTGGGGCTCTCTGGTAAGGGCCGGTGGGGAAGATATTTCACCTTTGCCATAAAACTTGAAAAATAAATGTTCGGAATAATTAAATGTAAAATTTATTTAACATTATTTTTTATAGGGTCAAAGGGGGAGGGGTAGGGCAGAGGAATACCAGATTACGTCTGAGCTTCGTT
Source organism: Linnaemya tessellans (assembly GCA_951800035.1). NCBI lineage: Eukaryota > Metazoa > Arthropoda > Insecta > Diptera > Tachinidae > Linnaemya > Linnaemya tessellans. The sequence continues at coordinate 93,385,232 of OX637534.1, forward strand.
ACTAAAGCTTAAAAATGTTATATTTAAGAGATGTAAATTTTTACACTATTTTTGCATATAATAACGCCCACTAAAGGGGGCGGAGTCCAAAAATTAGTTTTTTGTTTAACGCGTTGGATCTTCTTTGACATAAAAATATATCATTTGCTTAACAAAATTACAAGAAAACTTTAAAAATTATGTTTTTTTTTCTGGGTTGGTTTAGTTCTTCTTAGGGGAACTTTTTTCCCTCTTGCCCGATTTAGCCCATTTCCGAACTTAATCTGAGTTATTTTTCAAGATATATTTATACCAAATTTCAAGAGTCTGGCTCTTTTCGTTTGGACTGAATCCTGATTTCCACAGACGGACGGATGGACGGACATGCTCAGATCTTGGATTTCATCACTGATCAAGAATATATATACTTTATGGGGTCTCAGATGGATATTTCGCTGCGTTACAAACAGAATGATAAATTGCTAAGTCTTTTTTGGAGGGTATAACTAGCTTTTTCTTAAGTAATCAAACTTATTTTGTATTTTAGAAATAAAGTTAGAGTTGGATCTGGGAAAACAGATGAAATAATATTAAGTAGCGATAAATATTAAGGATCATACATTTTGAAGAAGAAATTTTGGATGAAAGAGACGCTTATGAATACGATAAAATATTTTTTTATATACTAATGCAATTGACTTACTTTTAAAATGAATTTGACGGCGTTGAATTCAATCGTTTAAAACTTGCACTAGTGTTTTCTGCTTGTGTGCTTCGTCGTGGTATTCCCAAATTACAGATGTACGGCTGACTCTATCTCTAATTGATATTATATTTCTTAACTTTTTTTTTTTTGGAACAAAAACTTTTGCCGAACTGTAAAATTTAATGTGAAGAGAGTAAAAAGCAACAGCAGAAGAACATAAAAAGTAGTACTGACGAATACATTACAAAGAGAAGTCGAAATTCGTACGCCTTGTAAATGACAGACACTGTCAAACGGATAGACAAGGACACTTGGGAGTGTAAGTGAAAATATAATGTATGAGTAGATTTTTTTCTTGAGTCTTGTACTTTTACTGACTTACAGCCAAAGAGACAATATAATCAAAAATTAAACTCCAACATGCCCAGCTAAACGAAATATTCAGAATTAAAATCAATTTTTTCGGACGAAATGGTCAACAACGAGCTGGACTTGGCTTTAAAAAAGGAATCTAAAAGTTAGAAAGATGATTAGAAATCTATGAAACAAAAAAAGTATGGAAATGCTTTTTTATACCCTCCACAACCAAAAAAAAATATAATAAAGTAAATTATGTATGAATTTTTATTAGTCGAACTTTTTCTTATGTAAATTGTTAATTTTTTATCGGGCTTAAGTTCGAATCTTGCATGACTGCAAATTATTTTTTGTTATTTTTTATTATTAATAAATGAATTTGTTTAAATTCTATTTATATATTAACGGATCAGTACTGATTTCGAGGCCGCTACGCCATCTCATCAGCGTTCTTTGTTCAATTTTTCCACTTTTGCAAGTGGTGCTCGTTAGTGGGAATATCAACTATTTAACCAATATTTTAACGAAAATTGAATATGAGAAGTTCCCACATTCATATTTTCAAGTTATTACCTTTTTGGTTAGTACGAAATTCCCCAACCCTGACAATTAATATTCCCAATATTCCATGTATCTCTTTCGCTTTTTCCAGAGCCATCGGCTGCTGATAGGTAAAGCTTCTTTGTTATTTATGTTCAAGTAATTGAATTTAGTTGTCAATTTACTTTGAACAAGTGCGCGTGCCCCCGCAATGTTTTAAATTATCAGCCTCGAAATCAGTACTGATCCGTTCTGCTGGTTTGATGATTATTAAAAAAATATTCTTAATATTCCAATCTTAATATAAAATAATAAATAGAATTTAAACAAATTCATTTATTAATAATAAAAAATAACAAAAAATAATTTGCAGTCATGCAAGATTCGAACTTAAGCCCGATAAAAAATTAACAATTTAATAAAGTAAATATTTTTTTTGTAGTTCTTTATATACAATCTGTCCATTTAAGGACAATAAGTAAATTATATTAACTTAATATTTTAAACTCCACTGAGGATAACATAATTAAACAGAAATATTAAGAGATAACTAATATGTACATTTAATATAATTAATTAAAATATGAAAATTAATTTCTAAAAGGAAGTTCCAAAATATGGTATGATAATAAAAAAAAAATAAAAAATAAAAAAAAGGAAAATTGGGGGGTGTATTCAGTTTGTCATTCCGTGAATAACGCCGTGAAATATCCCTCTAAGACCCCATAAAGTATATATATTCTTGATCAGTTATGAGATCTAGGACGATCTAGCCATGTCCGTCCGTCCGTTAGTGGGAATCACGCTACAGGCCAAAAGAAAAGAGCCAGAGCCTTGAAATTTAGTATAAACACATTTTGAGGGTCAAGTTTGTAAATGGGCTGAATCGGTCTAGAGGGAAAAAGTTTCCCTAAAAAGAACTATACCGACCTCTAAAAAACAACATAGTTTTTAAAGTTTTTTTTTTGTAATTTTGTTAAGCAAAGAATGTCAAACGCGTTAAAATGGAGCCATAAAATAAAAAAAAATAGTTTTTGATCCCCGCCCCCTTTAGTGGGTGTTATTATATGCAAAAATAGTGTAAACATTTAACAAATTGTATTACTTAAGTCTACATTTCTTAAAAATTAAATTTTTAAGCATTTATGACGAAGCTGACACGTAACCTGATCCTCCTCTGACCTAACCCTGCCCCCCTCCTTTCTCCTTTGCCCCCTAAGTAACCCTATCAAAAAGAAAAAACAATTTTTACACTTATTATTCCAAAAAATTATTTTTAGTATCTTATGGTACAGGTGAAATGTCTCCCCCACGGCCCTTGTCAGAGCGGCCACGACAAAATACAGTTTTAATACCCTCCAAAAAGGAATTGGACCCCATAAAGTATATATATTCTTGATCATTGATGAAGTCTAAGACGATCTGGCAATGCCCATACATCCGTCTGTGGAAAACAGGATATAGTCTATTTTTGGACTCCGCCCCTTTAGTGGGCGTTGAAGTTACATATTATATGAAAAAATAGTGTAAATATTTAAGAAATTGTATTCCTTAAGCCTACATTCCCTAAAAAGTTAATTTATAACCTTTTATGACGAAGGTAATATGATCTAGGATCTTCCTCTGTCCTACCCTCCAACCCCCTTTGCTACCGAAATGACCTTATCAAAAAAAGTTTTAAGTTTTAAAATTGGGCCCATAAATGTCTGAAAGGAGCTGTGCCACAGCAGGTTAAAAATTTTTAATTTATCTCATCCCATTTTTAATACGTAAGTGTTCATGCTGACGGAAGGGTGCCTCAGTCATGCTCCTCCCAACACATTGGAAACGACCGTATTAAAATGACATTTTTTCTTGTTTACTTAAGTCAAATACCATAAAAATTTAAATTCTAATAAGAATAAAAATACAAGTTTTTTTACTTGTTTTTAATTTGATGTGATCATTATTTAGAACAAAAGCATTTCATACAATGCAACTAAAGGGTGTTTTTATAAGAGCTTGTTGATTTGAAATTTAAATAAAACACATGCCAAATTATGAAATGGCCAAAAAAATTCTCTATTTGGTAGATAATTTCTTGTCATTTAACATTTAAATATAATTTCGGGCATATGGCCACCACGACTATTTTGCACAAAGATCATTCTGGAGGTCCAATTTTCGACCACCTTTTCAAGCATTTGAGGGCGTATTTCAGCAAAGACACGTTGAATACTGGTTTCCAAAGCGTCAATCGTTGCTGGTTTATCCACGTAAACCAATGATTCCAGGTATCCCCACAAAAAATAATCGTGTGGCGTCAAATCACACGAACGCGGGGGCCAATTCACCGGTCCATTTCTCGAAATAATGTTGTCGTTGAAATGTTCTTTCAATAAGTCCATTGTTTCGCCCGCAGTATGACAAGTGGCACCACCCTGTTGAAACCACATTTCGTTTACATCCACATCTTGAAGTTTTGGCACCAAAAATTCATTGATCATGATTCTGTATCGATTTCCATTCACGGTAACGCGTCGTCCTTCCTCATTTTTAAAGAAATAAGGATCGATGATTCCACCAGCCCATAGACCGCACCAAACAGTACATTTATCGGGATGCATTGGTAATTCTTGAACGGCGTGTGGATTATCTTGGCTCCAAACACGGCAATTTTGCTTGTTGACATGTCCATTCAACTAAAAATGCGCCTCATCACTGAAGAGAATTTTGCGGTAAAAAAGCGGATAAACATTTTTAATTGAACACTGTTTTTGAAAATAAATTTCCACGATTTGGAAGCGTTGTTCTGGAGTTAACCTGTTCATGATGATTTGCTAAACAATACTGAGTAGAGACGTCACTTTAAATTGTCAAAACAGCTGTCAGAGAACAGAGTGATTCGTATAAAAACAAACTTCATAAAAAATCACCCTTTATATCACACAAAAATGAGTAAAGCTTTATGTATAAAAGTTAGACTGCTTGTAGTAGGTTGTTGTCTATACGAGGTCTGCTGATAATTTAAGGTGAATTTTAAAATTTTGCCTTGCACGTACATTTGATTACCGTTTTCTTTTTTTTTAAATGTTGATACACTATTTTCTTGCATCAGCTCAGCTGGGCTTGAATATGAATGAATCCATACAAAGGCAAAAAAAAAGTTATTATTTTTTTGGAACTAAAGAAGCAACTGTTACAACATGTCACAGGGTTTGATGGCAAACAACACCCACTGCCAAAGTACGGCTACAACATTAAAAGTAGTGGCAAGAGCAAAGAAAAAAAAGAAACACTGAATAAAAAATGATAATGGATAAAAGAGCAACAACTACAAAAACCATATTCGTAATAAATCATGTAAAAGTCAATGATAGTCAGTGAACTGTCGAGTGGAGAAAGTAAAAAAGGGTTTTTAATTTTTTTTAAACATATTTTTTGTTGTTGCTTTTTGTGGCATATTTGTGCATGCGATTTTTACTTTTTTCTCAACTGCATTCGTATGAATGCTAAAATTATGCATCAAATCCTTAAAAAAAGTAGTTAAGCAAGAATATTTCAAGTATGTATTTAATAAGTTAGAGGGCGTGCCTCAAAAGGCCTTTTGGAAGGCCTACTGCACATTCATTTTGAAACAAGTGTTGCATGTGCTTGATTTCTTTGTTTTTGCGATTAGTTCGCTAAAATAATTTGAAAAGTTTCTGGAAAGGATAAACTATAATCGTTTGCTTTGCTGCAGTAATCGATTATTTGCACCGATTAATCGAATATGATGCGATTATTTCGACGAAATAATAAAAAACGTTTGTTTAAATAATTAACTGTAATAGTTTGTTGAATTTCGATAGTTTATTTGTTCGTACCGGTTATTGTCATACAATTAATCGAATATTAATCGATTATTCCGACGAAATAATTTAAAATATATGCTTACGGGAATGGATAATCATTAGTTGTGCTGCAATAATCGATAAATTTTGTATCAAATTAAAAGAATACTAAGCGATTATTTCGTTTAAATAATGTAAAAAATTCGCTCAAAGATGTATTCGATTAATTTTTGTAGAATATTTTTTATAGGTAATCATATGTAAACTTATCCTTTCGCTTAATCGATTAAGTCGTACCAATTAATCTTAATTCCTACCAATTAATCTTAACGCTAATCGACTATTGCGAAAAAATTTCATTTTAATTTGTACCGATTACTTTCATGCGATTAATCGGACACTAAGCGATTATTTCGATAATATAATTTTAAAAATTTCGTTAAAGGATGAATAATAATTGCTGCAGTAATCGATTATTTGTACCGATTTAGCGAATATGATGCGATTATTTCAACAAAATAATAAAAAAACGTTTGCTTAATTACTGCGATAGTTTATTTATCATGCCGTTAATCGAATATTAATCGATTATTCCAACGAAATAAATTAAAGTATTTCCTTACAGCAATGCATAATCGTTGCTTTTGCTGCAATAATCGATAAATTTTAACCGATTAATTCGATTAAATAATGTAAAAAATTTTCTCAAAAGTTTAATCGATTAATTTTTGCGGATTACTTTTTATAGCTAATCGCATATAAACTTAACGTTTCACTTGAGTCCATTAAGTCGTAACGATTAATCTTTCTATTAATTGAGTGTTAATCGATTATTGCGGAAAATAACTAAAATTATTGGGCTACAGAATTAACTATGATCGTTTTTGTTGCGATAACATTAATTTGTTTTGATTATTTTCATGCGATTATTTCGATAAAATAATTTGAAAAATTTCGTTAATGGATAAACAATAATTGCTACAGTAATCGATTATTTGCACCGATTAATCGAATATGGTTCGATTATTTCGACAAAATAATAAAAAAACGTTTGCTTAAATAATTAACTGTAATAGTTTGTTGAGTTGTGATTATTTATTTATTTGTACCGATTATTGTCATGCACTTAATCGAATATTAATCGATTATTTCAAAAAAATAATTTAAGGAAATAGGTTAAGGGTTATGTATGAACGTTTATTTTGTTGCAATAAACGATAACATTTATCTATTATTCTCTTTCGATTAATCGAATATTAATCGATTAATTTTAATGGAACAGTTAACAACTCACACACAGAAGTGGAAATTGTTAGCAATTAAATTACTTTTATTTTGATTATTATATTAGTTTTTTTAACAATATATTTTCAGTGTTTTTGGTCCTGAATTCGCATTTCCGAGCTCAACATGTGATTATAAAACAATTCTCTTATTATATCGGACATTTGAATATTTGAAATACGAGCTGAACGAAGTTGAGTTTAAATGAATCCTAATGTAGGCGTTCACTCTTGAGCACTAAAAATATGAAATTCTGAAAGCACTTTGGAAATAAGGCCTTAAAAAAGGCGCCTGTCTTCCTGTTCATACCATTGGGGAATTAGGAGAAATGCACATGCAGTTACAGTTTCACAAAAAGAAATAAATGTTTAACATCATTTACTTGTCATTTGGTTTATCTGTGTAATATTTTTCATTTTAAATTTTTTTATTTTTTGAGGCAGTAAACTAAATGAGTGATTAAAGGCATTTATGCTGATTCACTTGAGCATTCGTAATGACGAAAATATGATGATTTTGATATGAGTGCATCATATTGTCTAATATCATTGTTGGTGGGTTGTTACAAGTATGAAATAAAATTTTGAATTTATGCTTGTGAGTACCAAATCTATTTCTCAAATATGTTCTCATGTTGACCTGAAGCTGTGCAGTTTGATAGATTTTGTCGGTTGTATACAGAATGTTGTATAGTTTTCCTATTGAAAATCATAATCTAGCTTCCTTGGCTTTCCCTATTATATTTATGTGTATAATGAATTTGATCTGCTAGACAATAGATCATAATTCATGGTGAAACATGTCAAGAGCATCCTTTGCAAAATTTTCCATAAAATATTTTTTTAATTAACTATTTTTATAAGTGTAAGAAAATTGATATAAATGTCTTTTAGCTCCGTTCCAGCATCCTATAAATATGCTTCATTTAAAACAACTGATTTAGATTATCTCGTGTGGATGTATGTGTGTGTGTGTTGCTGCTGCTGCTGCTGTGTATTCAACGTTACTCATTCATTGTTGGTATTTCATTTATGTTGGGTTTCCAAGTCAATGAATCGCTTTAATTTAAATTAAAACGATAACGATTCATAGAGAGACTCTGTGACACATCAATGTCAGATTAAAATGGAAATACTAAAAAGACTCTGCATATTAAGTTTGTTGTACTACAAACATACAAGTTTTAACCAGGTATTGGATTCTATAAAGAAAATCTCTGTTTAATGTGAAATGATTTATGCACATTTACGTATAACTTTAATAATTTGTATGCTGACATTCAAATAATAGATGTGATGCTTTAAATGGGTTTTTGGGCAAATAAAAAATGTGTGTAAAGTTAATTTGCATTCCATCAATAATTATATTTTTGAAAATCAATAATTATATTTTTGTAAATTTGATTAAGCAGTGTGCTAATAGGCACTCAGCTTTTTTTTTATTAATTTTATAAGAAATCTGTGCTAACATTCATATTACTATAAGAATTTTCAAAAGTTTTTAGCTATTCGTAACCGTTATTTTGGCGAATGTGTGTATACAACAATTATATTTTTATACAAACACGCCACACATATTTTTGTAGTACCCTTTTATATATCAAATTGTCCACCAATATTTATGAAATATATGTATTTTAAAAGGTATTTTTATACAAATAAGCACAATGTAAAAAATAAAAAAAGTAAATTCATTCTCAGCATAGAAATGGCATCAAATATTAGTTGTAATAATAAAGAAAAAATTAATTTCAATTCTTATGCTAGAGTTAATGTGGACGCCGTTGACGGCGTTTCAACGCCGAAAAAGTTGAAATAGATTGAACTTTTACGGCGTTGCAACGCGTTGAGATTAACTGCTCTCATACAATTTCATACGATTCAACTTTTTTTTTGACATTTGACGCCGTCGACGGCGTCGACATTAACTCTAGCATTAAAATAAATATTTTAAGAAACACAAATAGGGACGGAAGGAGAAAATCTCCCAAAACTGAATTTTTTATTATACCCTACAAAAACGAATTGAAGGGTATATTAACTTTGTCATTTCGTGTGTAACGCTGAGACCCCATAAATAATATATATTTTTGATCAGTGATGAAATCTAAAACGATCTAACCATGTCCGTCTGTGGAAAGCAAGATTCAGTCCAAATGAAAAGAGCCAGATCCTTGAAACTTGTTATGAAACAAGTTCTTAAATGAGCTGAATCGGGCCAGAGGGTAAAAATTTCCCCAAAGAAGGACTAAACCAGCCTCTAAAAAAACAACATAATTTTTAAAGTTTTTTGTAATTTTGTTAGGCAAATGATATATTTTTATATCAAAGAAGGTCCAACGCGTTAAACTTGTGGCCAAACAAAAAATTTTTTTTGGGCACCGCCCCCTTTAGTGGGTGTTATTATATTAAACAAGTAAAAACGTTATATTCGACCGGGTCGAATCTTAAATACCCTCCAAATATTTAGTAAGTGAATTTAAAATGTTTAACTTGGTGGAACAGTGTTCCTTTATATAATATCGTACGTCAACCCCCACTAAAGGGGGCGGGGTTCAAAAATAGAAAATATCATGTTTTCCACAGACGAACGCATGGGCATTGCTAGACCGTCTTAGACTTCATCACTAATCAAGAATATACATATTTACCTTATAGGGTCAAATTCTCTTTGGAGGGTATAAAAACTGTATTTTGGCAGGGTCGTTCTGGCAAGGGCTGTGGGGGAAACATTTCACCTTTGTCATAAAACTCTAAAAATAAATGCTTGGGATAATTATATACAAAATAAAATTTTATATATTTTTTTATAGGGTCATTTACGGGGCAAAGGGGGGAAGGGGGTAGGACAGAAATTGGCAGTCATAAAGCTCTTAAAATAAATGCTTGGGATGATTATATACAAAATTTAAAACATATATATTTTTTTCTTTGGTAGGGTCATGTAGAGGATGAAGGGGGAGGAGGGGCTAGGGCAGAGTAGTTCCAGGTTACGTCTCAGCTTCGTCATTAAGGCTTAAAAATGTTATTTTTAAAGAATGTAGGCTTAAGTAAAACAATTTGTTAAACTTTTACACTATTTTTGCATATAATAACGCCCACAAAAGTGGGCGTGTCCAAAATTTTTTATTTTTATTTTATGGCTCCAAGTTTAAGGAGCTGGACCGTATTTGACATAAAAATATATCATTTGGTTGGTTTAGTTCTTCTTGGGGGAAATTTTTCCCCTCTTGCCCGATTTAGCCCATCTTCGAACTTAACCTGCTCTAAGCTTCAAAATAGATCTGTACCAAATTTAAAGGGTCTAGCTCTTTTCGTTTGGACTGAATTGTGATTTCCACAGACGGACGGACGGACGGATGGACGGACATGCTCAGATCGTCTTAGATTTCATCACTGATCAAAAATATATATACTTTATGGGGTCTGAGATGAATATTTCGTTACAAACGGAATGACAAAGTGAATATACCCTCCAAATTCTTTTTTGGAGGGTATAAAAATGGTGTAATAATTTTAACATATTGTATTTCGTAAGCCTAAATTCTTTAAAAATTAAAATTTTAAGCTTTTACGATGACGGTAAGATGTTGCTTGATCTTCCACTGCCCTACTCCCCTACAAAAGTTTGCACCCTAAATGGCTCAATCAAAACAAAAATTTACTCTATATGTTTTTGTGACAGGGGTGAGATGTCACCCGCACAGCCCTTCCAGAAGTGACCCTGTCAAAAGAGCGTTTTAAAACTGGGCACTGAAATGTCTTACCAATCTGACCCACCAGGTTGAATATATTTTATTTAATTAATAAAAAAATAAAAAAATAACCTAAATTACTTTTATACTGATAGAAAATTGTCTCAGTCATGCTTTTACCAACACAAAATAATTTTTTTTCTTGTTTACTTAAGGCAAATATCACAAAATTGTAAATTTTATAAGAATGAAAATAGAATTTTATTTACTAAATATTTGGAGGGTATTTAAGATTCGTCTCGGTCGAATATAACATTCTGATAATAGATCATATACATAGTATGTATATAAGCCTGGGGGTTTCCCCTTACAAAAATAACATAATTTTTATTTTTCGTCTTCTATATTTTCCTTCCAAACTGATGTGCTATAAATTAAATTCAACTGATTTGTAGCGTTCAGTTCCTTGTCAATCTGTATGTGAAAATAGATTTGCGATATCTCTCATCTAAATTTAATTTGCATTTTTATAAACTGCGCCTATTTTTAGGTATTTTTTTTTACCCATTTGGTGTTATTGGGTCAAGTGAACAAACGTGCTTGAAAATCTGTCAAAACTAACAAATAAAAATATTTAATTTATGTATAAATTTTTATTAGTCAAACTTTCTTATGTAAATTGTTAATTTTTTCAACGGGCTTAAGTTCGAATCTGCATGACTGCAAATGATTTTTTTATTATTTTATCAATAAATGAATTCGTTCAAATTCTATTTATTACTTATATTAAGATTGGAATATTAAGAAATATTTAATTTTGATTTAGAGATTTTTTTCTGATTAAACAGCGTGTGTTTGTTTAGCTAGATTCCACTGTACCCTCTTTCAGAAAAATAAAAGTTATTTGCCTGTATTGAAGACACTTGTATCGAAATAGTTTTTTTTTTGTTCGTTTTTGACAAAAAGCTGTGATCAAGCTAATTTTAAATAAATTGCTTTGATCATAGGTTCTTGTCAAAAACGGGCAGATGAGCGAACTCGACACAAGTCTACTAGTCAAATACCATTTAGCCACATAACCCACAACGAGATTCAGGTCCAAATATTTCATTCGCTTGTTCTGGACAAAGCATCACACCTTTTCAAAGTACACTGATTCCATAATAAACATATTATCAACTCCATTCAATTTTTTAGGAAAGGAGTACCCCTTTGCTAAAAATAAATTTTTTTGTTGAAACACAATTTAAAATTAAAAGAATTAAAATTTAATCAATGGAAACACAACATCCACAAATTAATCCAAATCAACACGTTAATCCCTCTATCACCAGCAACATTGTTGCTGTTGTTATCACACATGAATTTATCACTATCAGACATGTTGAAGGCAATCGTTTATGTTGCCTTCGCACACTTGCTTACATTTAGTTGTCTAGGCCTCGTAGTGCGCTCAGCATGTGTTGTTACGGGCTAAGAACAACGTTTCGTGCTGAGATCAAAGGATATTTGATATGATTAGAAGAAAACTCGTTCTATAAATATTAGATAAATGATCCTTCACACATATTGTTGCCATGTTGTAAAAAGGAACCGACAAAAACTGAGACGTATAGAAAGAAGAATATGATTCTTGTGTCTAATTTTTTAACCTTTTTTCTTTTAATAGTAAATAGATTTGTTTAAGCTTTTAGGTTATTTTATATTAATAATAATTGTTCGATATTTCGCTAACCATCGGTTAGCTTCTTCAGGAAATTATTTAGTTTTGTCAAAAACTAAATAAAAAAATTTTTTTGACAAAACTAAATAATTTCCTGAAGAAGCTAAGCGATGGTTAGCGAAATATTGAACAATTATTATTAATATAAAACAACCTAAAAGCTTAAACAAATCTATTTACTATTGAAAGAATAATATATAAACAACAAGTCGAAATAACTTTAAAGGTAGTAAAAGAAGTAAGAGGACACAATGCCATTAAATATTTTACTTTCTGTGTGTTCGCTTATAAAAATATATTAATTTTGTGTTGTAATCGCCGTTTATCCAGTTGCTGCTAAAATAGCGTTTAGATGTATTGAGTTTTCCATTTATCTGTTCAATATGATTTGTTAGAAAGTCTGTTGGATATATTTTGTTACAGACTGTATGAAAATATATTCTACTTAAAATCGTTCTAGTTAAAATACAAATCGATTCGATTAGAGTTAGAGTATTCATTAACGGTTAACCACTTACTTACTACCCGATTAACTGATATTTCAAAATTGTTTTATTTTTATTTTTTTAGATTCACTTTTTTTTTAATTTCTTCATTCTCGAAATCTCACGAACGTAGGAAGATTTTCTAACTAAACGAGAGAGGGTGCCTCTTTGTCTACGTGTGTGTGTTTGTGTATGTATCCCTTTTATAACTTTTGAACGGCGTAAGCGAAGTTTCAGTGAAACTTCTTTGCCCTCATGACGATAAAATTTTTACGGATGAAACGAAAATGTAGCACGTTTTTGTTTCTAAATATGTAAATGTGTAAGACGTATGAGTAATACGAATCCATACAAAAAAACAAAAAAATATTAATCATACGCAGCCGTACCGTGACAGAATTCAATTTCGTTTGGGAACAGAATTGCTTCTGCATTTTGGTTGGTCAGCGAAAACACAAACTATTTTTCAGAACAAGTTCATATGTAATATTAGGCACGGCATTCGCTAATGAAATCAAAAATGATTTCATTTTTTGAAAAAAGAAATAGTTTCATTAAATTGAATTAAGATTCATAGGCTAATTGTTCGAAATTTGTTTTTAAATCTCAGAAAGACATGATAAATATTCCAAGGCACAAAGGAAAGTCAACATCAGTTTTATTCAACTTACACAGCAGAGCAGAACAGCTGTTTTCGAAAGACGCAACCCTTTCATCATCAGTGCTCATGTGTATTGTGTTTGTCACCACTTATTAGGTGGCTTAGTTGAATTTGATAACAGTTCCTATTTACACAAATTTTATTGTGAAAAAGAATACATGTTAACATCAGGTTGATACAGTTCTCGTATTCTCGTATTCTGAGTATTTTAAAACTTAGAGCAGGTTAAGTTCGAAGATGGGCTAAATCGGGCAAGGGGGAAAAAAGTTCCCCTAAGAAGAACTAAACCAACCCAGAAAAAACAACATAATTTTTAAAGTTTTTTGGTTATTTTGTTAAGCAAATGATATATTTTTATGTCAAATACGGTCCAACGCCTTAAACTTGGAGCCATTAAATAAAATAAAAATATGTTTTGACCCCGCCCACTTCAGTGGGCGTTATTATAGGCAAAAATAGCATAAAAATTTAACAAATTGTTTTACTTAAGCCTACATTCCTTAAAAATAACACTTTTAAGCTTTAATGACGAAGCTGAAACGAAACCTGGTACTACTCTGCCCTACCCCCTCCTTCCCCTTTGCCCCCTAAATGACCCTACCAAAAAAAAATTTTTTTTTTTTAAATTTTGTATATAATCATCCCAAGCATTTATCTTTAGAGTTTTATGACTGCCGATTTCTGCCCTACCTACCCCCCCCCCCACCTCTTCCTTTGCCCCTAAATGACCCTACCAAAAAAAATTTTTTTTTCAAAATGTTGTATATAATCATCCCAAGCATTTATCTTTAGAGTTTTATGACTGCCGATTTCTGCCCTACCCCCCCCCCCCCTTCTTCCTTTGCCCCCTAAATGACCCTACCAAAAAAAAAATTTTTTTTTCAATTTTGTATATAATCATCCCAAGCATTTATCTTTAGAGTTTTATGACTGCCGATTTCTGCCCTACCTACCCCCCCCCCCACCTCTTCCTTTGCCCCTAAATGACCCTACCAAAAAAAAATTTTTTTTCAAAATGTTGTATATAATCATCCCAAGCATTTATCTTTAGAGTTTTATGACTGCCGATTTCTGCCCTACCCCCCCCCCCCCTTCTTCCTTTGCCCCCTAAATGACCCTACCAAAAAAAAAATTTTTTTTTAAATTTTGTATATAATCATCCCAAGCATTTATCTTTAGAGTTTTATGACTGCCGATTTTTGCCCTACCCCCCCCCCCCTTCTTCCTTTGCCCCTAAATGACCCTACCAAAAAAATTTTTTTTTGTAAATTTTGTATATAATCTTCCCAAGCATTTATCTTTAGAGTTTTATGACTGCCGATTTCTGCCCTACCCGTCCCCCCTTCTTCCTTTGCCCCCTAAATGACGCTACCAAAAAAAAAAAATTTTTTTTTTAATTTTGTATATAATAATCCCAAGCATTTATCTTTAGAGTTTCATGACTGCCTTTTGCTGCCCTACCCGCTCCTCCCCCTTTGCCCGTTAAATGACCCTATTAAAAATAAATATAAATTTTTTTTTATTTTGTGTATAATCATCCCAAGCATTTATTTTTACAGTTTTATGTGTATATGTTTCTGCCCTACCCCCTCTCCCCCTTTGCCCTCTAAATGACCTTATCAAAAAAAATAAATTTTAATTTTGTATATAATTATCCCAAGCATTTATTTTTAGAGTTTTATGACAAAGGTGAAATGTTTCCCCCACAGCCCTTGCCAGAGCGACCCCGCCAAAATACAGTTTTTATAGCCTCCAAAGAGAATTGTGGTGAAGTCTAAGACGGTCTAGCAATGCCCATACGTTCGTCTGTGGAAAACATGATATTGTATATTTTTGAACCCCGCCCCCTTTAGTGGGCGTTGACGTACGATATTATATAAAGGAACTCTGTCCCACCAAGTTAAACATTTCAAATTCACTTACTAAATATTTGGAGGGTATTTAAGATTCGACCCGGTCGAATATAACGTTTTTACTTGTTTTTTTTTTGATTTTTTGTGAATTTATAAAAAAATTTTTCGAGAAGAATCTTTTTTTCAAAAGTGGTTTTTGTAATAACTTTTTTGATAGATTTCACAAACTAATCAGCTTTCGATATTTAAAAATTATGTGGAACGCGCTTTGTAAAATCGGTTCATGTGTTCATAAAATATCGTGAATGAAAAAACTGCATTAAAAAAAACTCCGGAATTATATATGCGAGAACTGTAATTGTTCTCGATTCTTTTATAGGACTCGAAGAACTATATAAAGTTTTTTTTCATCACGCGGGAATCGGCTGATCCTTAAAGTTATAGCAGTTTGAAAATTAAAATAATAACTTTTTTTAGCGGTTAAAATTAGCGGGATGCCGCAGCGATAGCCTTTACGGAAAACCGTTTTCAATATTAGTTTTTATTAGGAAGCGCACTCACGGAATGAACCCTATAAATGAAGTAGAAAGTAGGGGATAGGATGTTGGTACCCTTCAGTTCCATAGTTGACTTTTCTACGGGGCGGGCCTAAGGCAGGATAATAATTCGCCAAGTTATGATCTGCGTAAGAGCGAGTTCTTGTGAGCACCGTGAAATCGAGTGGCTTGGATTTTTATGCAAACTCCGACAGCGATGACATTTTTGGCAGATCTTGTGTTTCATTGCAGGTCGATCGTTTAGTGACACAGTGTGATCAAATTTATCTAGCTCATTGCGAATAGTTCTTTTGGTAGCACGATTATGGATCTTTATATCAAAATGAGTGGTTGGCCGAACAGAACACCCATTTTAATACATCAAGTTATATTATTTGCACATGTTGTTGCAGGCTATAGCCATTCACGGCGATTTGTCGAAACAGACTGAATAAATGGCAACTAATTTAAGAGATACAGTTTGAACAAAATGACCATTATTAACTGTCAAAGTATTGTGGAAGTACCTTTTGGAACACCCTTTATAACATTGTGTGTCTGTTATATTGAACTCCAGCTCGTCTATCAACTAAATAATAAAAATAAAAAGTCTGTATTTTTACAATTTTACTGACATTTTTAAAAATCTAACTTTTTAATTGTAAAACTTCCTTTTTTGCTTGGTTTTAAATAAAAAAGTTTTGCTAAAATAAAAAATGATGGACATTTGAATGCTTTTCTGCATTTTATTTGTATACAATTTTTATTTTTTATTTTTTTTTTGCTGTCGTTTTTTCTCAGGTCAATTTTGCGAAATAGTTTTACCTTCAGCTCAAATAAAGTTTCAGCATCGAAAAAATTATAAAGAGAGAAAAATATGTGGAAAATAGAAATTGCAATTATTTAAATCAAATGCGAAGAGAGAAAACAAATTTCATGTTGCACTTTTTCTTTTATACTTTTTTTCTTTAATTTTAATGGAAAACTTTGCATGCTGAACACTCTAATGGAGAAATTTCTTAAAATGATATTGGAAATTAAAAAGTTGAAATTAAAACAAGTAAAAACGTTATATTCGACCGGGTCGAATCTTAAATACCCCCCAAATATTTAGTAAGTGAATTTAAGATGTTTAACTTGGTGGGACAGAGTTCCTTTATATAATATCGTACGTCAACGCCCATTAAAGGGGGCGGGGTTCAAAAATAGAAAATATCATGTTTTCCACAGACGAACGCATGGGCATTGCTAGACCGTCTTAGACTTTATCTCTAATCAAAAATATACATATTTACTTTATAGGGTCCAATTCTCTTTGGAGGGTATAAAAACTGTATTTTGGCGGGGTCGCTCTGGCAAGGGCTGTGGGGGAAACATTTCACCTTTGTCATAAAACTCTAAAAATAAATGCTTGGGATGATTATATAAAAAATTAAAAATAAATTTTTTTTTTTTGATAGGGTCATTTAGGGGCAAAGGGGGAGGAGGGGGTAGGGCAGATACAGGTATTCATAAAACTCTAACAATAAATGCTTGGGATGATTATATACAAAATTAAAAATAAAATTTTTTTTGATAGGGTCATTTAAGTGGCAAAGGGGAGGAGGGGGAGGAGGGGGTAGGGCAGAAATCGGCAGTCATAAAGCTCTAAAAATGCTTGGGATGATTATATACAAAATGTAAAACATTTTTTTTTTTGGTCGGGTCATGTAGAGGATGAAGGGGGAGGAGGGGGTATTGCAGAGTAGTACCAGGTTACGTCTCAGCTTCGTCATTAAGGCTTAAAAATGTTATTTTTAAAGAATGTAGGCTTAAGTAAAACACTTTGTTAAACTTTTACACTATTTTTGCATATAATAACGCCCACAAAAGTGGGCGGTTCCAAATATTTTATTTTTTTATTTTATGGCTCCAAGTTTAAGGCGTTGGACTGTATTTGACATAAAAATATGTCATCAGCTTAACAAAATTACAAAAAAACCTTAAAAATTATGTTGTTTTTTCTGGGTTGGTTTAGTTCGTCTTAGGGGAACTTTTTTCCCTCTTGCCCGATTTAGCCCATCTTCGAACTTAACCTGCTCTAAGCTTCAAAATATATTTATATCACATTTTAAGGGTCTAGCTCTTTTCGTTTGAACTGAATCGTGATTTTCACAGACGGACGGACGGACGGACGGACATGCTCAGTTCGTCTTAGATTTCATCACTGATCAAGAATATATATACTTTATGGGGTCTGAGATGGATATTTCGATGCGTTATAAACGGAATGACAAAGTGAATATACCCTCCAAATTCTTTTTTGGAGGGCATAAAAAGGAAATTAAACTCATTGCATTTAAAACATGTCGTTTGTAGATAAATGCAAGAATATTCATATATTTTATTTATAAAACAATTCCTGCTGATGGGATTTTCCATGAACAATGAAGTTCCTTGAAGTTACAAGATTTTCATTATGAAAGTGAATAATAGCATTCACATAGAAAAATCATTTCTCCTCATGAAAAAACTTTTCTCTAAATGGGTTCGAAAAATACTGCTCGAGTGCTATTTTAAACGATTTTTATACTACGAAAATGAATTGGAAAACAGTAGTTCTTCATCTTGAGTTGTTGTGGGAAACTATAAATTTTCGTTACTTAATGAGAACAGAACTAGAACGACAATCCAAAGACCTTTTACAATCAATTTTGATGCTGTCTAAAAGTCATGATTTGTAACGACTACTGAAGTAAAGAAAATATTTATTTTTAATTTTTATAAACATTATCTTATTGTTTGGCCTTGGATCTATTAAAAATCTTTCACTAAACCGATTCTCGTGTTCTCTTATCAAAGCAATTTAATAATAGAAGAAGTAAGAACGTTATATTCGAGCAGGTCGAATTTTAAATACCCCGCAAATATTTCTGTGCCGAAGTTTAAAACTCTATGTTTGATAGGATCACTACGGCAAGCGCCGTTGGGGAGACATTTCTTCTTTGCAATAAAACACAAAAAGGAAACTGTTGGGGTTATTAAAAAAAAAAAAATTTTCGATGGGGTCATTTAGAGGGCATTTAAATATTTACACTATTTTTCCATGTAATATGTTGCTTCACTAAAGGGGACGAGGTCCAAAAATGGATTTTTCTGATTTTCTGGCTTCAAGTTTAATGCTATGGATCTTCTTTGACATAAAAATATATCATTTCCTTAACAAAATTACAAAAAAACTTTGAAAACTTTAATTGTTTTTGTTTTTGAGTTCTTCTCAAGGGAACATTTCTACCCCTGATCCTATTTAAATATGTTACGTAACAAAAAAAATTTATTAATTATGCACAGCAATATTTTATTTTAGTATTTATTATTAATCAATTGATTGACAAAAGTCTGTAGCAAAAGAAGAAAATATCATGTGCACTTTTTGCTCCTAAAAGTATGCCCTAAATTGGTTGCGATCGTATGCACGTTTCATACCCTCCAAAAAAGAATTTGGAAGGTATATTCACTTTGTCATTCCGTTTGTGACGCATCGAAATATCCATCTCAGACCCCATAAAGTATATATATTCTTGATCAGTGATGAAATCTAAGACGAACTGAGCATGTCCGTCCGTCCGTCCGTCCGTCTGTGGAAATCACGATTCAGTCCAAACGAAAAGAGCTAGACCGTTAATATTTGGTACAAAGATATTTTAGAGCAGGTTAAGTTCGAAGATGGGCTAAATCGGGCAAGAGGGAAAAAAGTTCCCCTAAGAAGAACTAAACCAACCCAGAAAAAACAACATCATTTTTAAAGTTTTTTGGTTATTTTGTTAAGCAAATGATACATTTTTATGTCAAATACGGTCCAACGCCTTAAACTTGGAGCCATAAAATAAAAATATTTTTGACCCCGCCCACTTTAGTGGGCGTTATTAAAGGCAAAAATAGCATAAAAATTTAACAAATTGTTTTACTTAAGCCTACATTTCTTAAAAATAAAATTTTTAAGCTTTAATGACGAAGCTGAGACGAAACCTGGTACTACTCTGCCCTACCCTCTCCTTCCCCTTCGCCCCCTAAATGACCCTACCAAAAAAAAATTTTTTTTTAAATTTTGTATATAATCATCGCAAGCATTTATCTTTAGAGTTTTATGACTGCCGATTTCTGCCCTACCCCCCCCCCCACCCTCTTCCTTTGCCCCCTAAATGACCCTACCAAAAAAAAAATTTTTTTTTTAATTTTGTATATAATCATCCCAAGCATTTATCTTTCGAGTTTTATGACTGCCTGTTGCTGCCCTACCCCCTCCTCCCTCTTTGTCCGCTAAATGACCCTATTAAAAATAAATAAAATTTTTTTTTAATTATGTGTATAATCATCCCAAGCATTTATTTTTAGAGTTTTATGTCTACCTGTTTCTGCCCTTCCCCCTCTCCCCCTTTGCCCTCTAAATGACCCTATCAAAAAAAAGAAATTTTAATTTTGTATATAATTATCCCAAGCATTTATTTTTAGAGTTTTATGACAAAGGTGAAATGTTTCCCCCACAGCCCTTGCCAGAGCGACCCCGCCAAAATACAGTTTTTATAACCTCCAAAGAGAATTGGACCCTATAAAGTAAATATGTATATTCTTGATTAGTGATGAAGTTTAAGACGGTCTAGCAGTGCCCATACGTTCGTCTGTGGAAAACATGATATTGTCTATTTTTAAACCCGCCCCCTTCAGTAGGCGTTGACGTACGATATTATATAAAGGAACTCTGTGCCACCAAGTTAAACATTTTTTTTCACTTACTAAATATTTGGAGGGTATTTAAGATTCGACCGGGTCGAATATAACGTTTTTACTTGTTATTGGATTAATTTTGTTTCGATCTATAAATAGATTTAGAATAAGCGCTTTTTTATATATGAAAGTGGCACCACTAAAATGAGATGTTGACAATGTAGCTGCCGTCTCAAAAATAATTAAGTAGCTGACTACAAGGCGACGATTGTAGCCAACGGCTTTTGTGGTCGTGTTTTCGTGTAGCCTGCTGTCTCGAATGTGTTTAATGCATAATACGCAAGTTTTTATGCTGAAGGTGCCTCAGTCATGCTCCTCCCAATACATTGGAAACGACCGTATAAAAATAATATTTTTTTTGCATACTTCAACTGAATGGCATAAAAATGAAAATTTTTATAAGAATAAAAATAGAGTTTTTTTTTACTAAATATTTGGAGGGTATTTAAGATTCGACCCTGTCGAATATAACGTTTTTACTTGTTTTTCTTAGCCTACTTTCCACGGTCGGTTCTAATACTCATACGCCTGGCTGATTCTTCTACAATCAACCGAATATGCATTGAATGGCCACATCACAAGAACAAAGAAGCAGAAAATATATATTAAAGTTCAACTCACTCTGCTGCTGTCATCCATACGAGCATCTTGCAACTGAAAAATAAATAAAACAATATATTTTCAACAGCTCTACATTTTAAATCCTTCTTAATTTGCTATGAAATATATAATACCGGCAATGAAAACACTTGATCAACTTAATGGATTGTAAATATCGAAATGTAAAAATGTTATTCATTTGCATTTCGTTCACATGTAACGTTTACCTTGTGTTTTATTTTATTTGTGTCATTTGTTGGCAATAAAGCACACAAAAAAAACAAAAAACTGTTTTTAAAACCAAACATCTAAAGTGATTTACCATGACTACCAGCACATTCCATTATCCATCAATTTATATCAATTATTGAATCCAAACTGTCCCAACACTTGAGTGCAAATTCAAAACGGCACTGGGGAATAGGAAAACAATTTTCGATTTCAGGTTTTCACACATTCACAGCACTTCATGCATACGAGTATCTGGCCAAAGTCAGAGAACGGGAGACCAGAGACGAAAGACGAGAGGCAGATAAATATTTTTAGACAGTTTTTACCTTTTGTTTTGTAACTGCCAAATTAAGTTCCCTGCATTCTGTACGACAGCAAAGTCCACCCACAACAGTGAAGAGTAAATTGCTGGCAAACATACACACATACACATGAACACACACACACACACACACATGCATGCATGCATGCATGTGTAAAGAATGAACGATGCCTGATACAGCCACAGAAAGAGATCATTTGCATACACTTTAAGAGCGCGAGATGTAAAACACTTATTCTTGATTGTTTCAAGATTTTTGTGAGAATTTTGTTTTTCATTTTGTAAAATGTTGAGTTTTGCTCAATAAAAAAATTTCTATGGTCGTATTCATAAAAGAAAAATATGGAAAACGGTTGACCCTAAAGGATATCCCTGCAACCTCCCGCTAATTTTAACCACAAAATATATTCTATTATTTTAATTTCCAAACTCCTATAAATTTCGAATGGATCAGCCATTTCCCAGGTGACAAACCTAGATTGATGTAGTTCTTCAAGTCTTATAAAAGAATCCGGAACTGTAATTAATCACATATAAAGGGTGTTTTTATAAGAGCTCGTTGATTTGAAATTTAAATAAAACACATGCCAAATTATGAAATGGTCAAAAAAAATTTTTATTTGGTAGATAATTTCTTGTCATTTAACATTTAAATATAATTTCGGGCATATGACCACCACGACTATTTTTTACAAAGGTCATTCTGGAGGTCCAATTTTCTACCACCTTTTCAAGCATTTGAGGGCGTATTTCAGCAATGACACGTTGAATACTGGTTTCCAAAGCGTCAGTCGTTGCTGGTTTATCCACGTAAACCAATGATTTCAGGTATCCCCACAAAAAATAATCGAGTGGCGTCAAATCACACGAAAGCGGAGGCCAATTCACCGGTCCATTTCTCGAAATAATGTTGTCGTTGAAATGTTCTTTCAATAAGTCCATTGTTTCGCCCGCAGTATGACAAGTGGCACCATCCTGTCGAAACCACATTTCGTTTACATCCATATCTTGAAGTTTTGCCACCAAAAATTCATTGATCATGATTCTGTATCGATTTCCATTCACGGTAACGCGTCGTCCTTCCTCATTTTTAAAGAAATAAGGACCGATGATTCCACCAGCCCATAGACCGCACCAAACAGTACATTTATCGGGATGCATTGGTAATTCTTGAACGGCGTGTGGAATATCTTTGCTCCAAATACGGCAATTTTGCTTGTTGACATATCCATTCATTTGGTAATTACGTTCTTTATGGTGGTCTCAGACGGACGATTATGTGCACCATAAAATTCACGAAGTGCTCTATAAACACTTTTAATTGAAAACTGTTTTTGAAAATAAATTTCCACGATTTGGAAGCGTCGTTCTGGAGTTAACCTGTTCATGATGATTTGCCAAACAATACTGAGTAGAGACGTCACTTTAAACTGTTAAAACAGCTGTCAGACAACAGAGTGATTCGTATAAAAAAAAACTTCATAAAAAAACACCCTTTATAATTTCTGAGTTTTTTGAAAATTCACTTTCTTAGAATTTTTTCGTTCACGGCATCTCACGAAATGTTTGTAATGCTCTATGTGGCTTTTCAATTTAAAAAGATGATTAGGTTTGGAGTTCTGAGAAAAAGTTAAAAAAAAATCTTTCTCACCTTTTCTATAAAGTGTTTTTTAAGAAGACATTTTTTTAAAAAAAAAAAAAATTAGTTGAAGATGATTGAAATTTTTATTGTCTTCCGCAGAGAAAAGTTCGGAAATTATGATTGAAAAATGATATCTGGCAAATGTCCAGCACGACCACGCTGGCTTCAAAGCCAAATCTTGACGAAAATTTCACCATTTGGTGGCTTTGAATAACCACCACATGACGATTTGGATCTGTTTCAGCCCAGTGGCTTATGGCTGCGATGTTTTCAGTTCAACAACCCGGTCTAACGTGCGTTTGCTATTGCCACATTTTGTATCGACCCTGTTGACTCAAATTTAACAACCTAATTCTTATGTTGGCCGAAAATACAGGGTGGCTCAGAAAGACCGAAGTGGTGTGAATTCCTTATAATTTTTTTTCTTTTCAGTATTTTGTAAAGAAGACTTGGACAATTTGTAATGGAGCAATACACAACTGAACAACGTGCCCAAATCGTTGGAATTTACTTTTCAAATCAACGGTCCATTGTGTTGACTCGTTTCGACTAGAAGCAATTTTAATTGGCCTCCGCGTTCCCCGGATTTAACCGCTCCAGACTGTTTCCTTTGGGGTTATTTAAAAGGGAAAGTTTATGTTAATAAGCCTAGGACTATTGAGGAATTAAAAACCAATATTCGAGACGAAATTAACAACTTAACATCGGAAGTTTTGCGGAAGGTCATGGAAAATGTGTTGGAAAGAGCACATTTGCGCGAAGCAGAAAATGGCCACCACTTGCGGGAGATCATTTTTAATAACTAATCTAAAAATATTCCTTAGAAATTTACTGTATTTAAAAACAAAAAATTAAAAAATATGTCTTAGATAAAAAGTTATAAGGAATTCACACCACTTCGGTGTTTCTGAGCCACCTTGTATCACGCATTTTACGAAATGTAACTTTAACAGAACCACCATTTTTATAAAACCATTTAATTTAAAAAATTGTTTTACTTAAGCAAACATTCCTTAAAAATAAAATTTTTTAGCTTTAATGACGAAGCTGAGACGTAACCTGGTACGACTCTGCCCTGCCCCCTCCTCCCCCTTTGCCCCTATATGACCATATAAAAAAAAATTTTTAATTTTGTATCTAATTATCCCAAACATTTATTTTTAGAGTTTTATGACAAGGTGAAATGTCTCCCCCACAGCCCTTGCCAAAGCGATGCCGCCAAAATACAGTTTTAATACCTTCAAAAGAGAATTTGACCCTATAAAGTAAATATTTATATTCTTGATCAGTGATGAAGTCTAGGACGATCTAGCAATGCCCATACGTTCGTCTGTGGAAAACATGATATTGTCTTTTTTTCAACCCTCCCCTTTAGTGGGCGTTACCGTACGATATTATATAAAAGAAGTCTGTCCCACCAAATTGAACATGTTAAATTTACTTACTAAATATTTGTAGGGTATTTAAGATTCGACCCGGTCGAATATAAAGTTTTTACTTGTTATAATTGGATTTTAATTATTTTAATTGCCAATGCATCTACTACGAATATGTCAAAAAACTAAATGTCAAGTTCACAGGAAATCTAAGTTTGAAGGATCCCTTTGAATCGCGACTAGTTTGATTGAATTTCGTTCGCTGGTTCAAAACTTATAAGCGGAACACCAGACTGGTGTAGGACTCTTTCGTCCGCTCGTTTTTGACAAGAACCCAAACCCATTTAAACCCATTTAAATTAAATTGGTTTGATAATAGGTTCTTGACGAGTTCGACACCAGTCTAAGGGACACATACTTACATATACACACACACACACATGCACATACATACACTTATAGAAACGGCGTCTCAGCTGTAGTTACAAAAGCTTTCTAGGATCTCTAAAGGTCGAGATCTGGTGAAACCTCGATTAAAAGTTAAAAAATTATAAGCAATAGTGCTGTGTCGAACTCGTTCATCCGCTCGTTTTTGACAAGAACCTATTATCAAATCAATGTAATTTAAATGGGTTTGATAAAAGGTTCTTGTCAAAAGCGAGCGGACGAAAGAGATCGTCACAAGTCTAATTTGCTGGAGTCGGTCGTGTCAGCCAAAGTGTAAGTTGCCTTATTCATATACAGTGAAGGCAAATTTGAGGTTAGGCATTAAATTGGCTGTCAAATGATGAAATGTCAAGAATTGGGCTGTTGTCTTCTAACATTTCTTTAGTAAAGAGTTGGGAACGCTACACTCTTCAACAACAAAAATTTTAATTGCGAAAATTTACTATTAAAGCGTTGAAAATTTTACTGCATCAGTTCAGAAACTTCCAACAGCTTTTCTTCGTAATCAGGCTCCTTCTGAAACCGCAGTGAGTAATTTAATCGCTAAGTTCCAGGCTGCCGGTACTGTTGCTGATAATGGACCAAAACAATATCCACATGGTGGTCGTAATTTTTTTTTTGGAGTAGAACTGGAAAGGTGGGGTCAGTACTGAGGGAGCTGATGAGAAGATAGAGAAATTTTTTTTGTAACAATTTGAACCTTTTTACTTCGACGGAAATTTTTTATTTTCTGCTACAAGGCCGACGAAGGAGAGTGCTGTTCCTCTTGCTCCGTAGTACATGATGCAAACTCAGCCGCCGTACAGCAAAGTGTTGATAATGAGCCTGGAACATCAACTCGTCGACGTTCACAACAGTTGGGCATCACCAGAGGCCCTTTGCGCAGCATTTTGCATAACGATCTGCACACTTATAATCTTCAACTCGTTTAAGAATTAAAGCCACCGACTATTTCTTGTGTCGAACGTTTGTGAAACTGAATAAAAACGACGCATTTTTCAACAAAATCATCGTTAACGAAGAGGCCCATTTTCAAATAGGCGTTTATGAAACCAAACAAAATTTGTCGCATATGGGGCCCACAAAGTCCACAAGCAGTCCTCGAAAAATCATTCCACACAAAGAAAGTATTCGTATGGTGCGGTTTGTGTTTGGGAAGCATTATCTGCCCATATTTTTTCGAAAATGCGCAAAGAAACGATGTCGCCGTGAATTCTCTATGTTGCCAGACCAAGATAAGCGATTTTTAGTGGCCGCAATTGGCGGATGTTGGCATCACCGACCATATGGCCGGTCAAACAACTCAGTTATTTCTCGATTAAGCGATGTCAATTGGCCGCCTCGTTCTTGTGACTTAATGCCGCTGGATTTTTTCCGCTGGGGTCATTTGAACAGAGACGTGCGCGTGAGTACAATCACGCGCTGTCACGAAACTCGAATTTTTTTCACGCACTCTCCCCCGCGGCAATATTTAAGGAGCTCACGATCACGCACGCTCACAAAAGCATTATTTTTAATCATGTACTTTTACGCAAAATGGTAATTTTTTTCAAAATCACCCGGGCTCGCAGTAAAAATGCGCTCGTTTGTGAAAGTATGTATCTCAAAACAAGTAGATATGTACGTGTGTATAAATTTGTTCCCTAGTATAAGAAAATCAAAAGAAAAGACGTATCTTCTGTTTTGAGTGTGTGAATATCATGTGTATTAAAAATCATGCACACACGGTCCTAAATTTTGGAATCACTCTCAAGCACGCACTCGTGATTTTAATAATTTATAATCACGATTTATGTGATTGAGACGTGAAACGAAAAAATCATGACATTTGCACATCTCTAAATTTGAAAGTCCGGGTTTACGTCATCCAACAACAAACAACTTACACTGTGAATCATAAAATTCGGCGCTGCATTGACGAGATAAGCGAAGTTTTGCTGCAAAATCTGGTTCAAAAATTATTGAAAAGTGTGGACGTGTGCCAACGTCCCGGAGATAGACATATGCCCGTTTCTAAGCCAATTTACTTCCTAATCTCAAATTTACTTCATAACCTAAAATTTTTTAAATAATTCATTTAATACCTTTCAGGTTCTGCAGTTGACAACAATAGATGCCTGCATGTTTGGTTAAGCCAGAAAATAACAAATAGAATTGAACAAAAATCCATTTTTGGCACAAATAAAATTGATTTCAATGAATGAGGTTTTAGGAAATAAATAGCTGCTCTGCTGAATGTTATTTAGATGACTGTGTGTAAGAGTGTGTGTGTGTGCGTGTGTATGTGGGGTAGAATTTTATGTAATCTATTCATATAGAAGTGTAACAATTAAACTAAACTCCCACATAAAACAAGTCTCTCGTTCGGCATTTTTCTGTGATGGCAAGTGTTAGCAGATCAATCAATAATCGCAGTTTGATGGTGTTTGTTGTGTAAGTAAATATTATTGTGGATGAAAACACAACGACATCAAATTAAATGCCCGCAATTATTTATTTTTAATTTGACAAAGTAAATTAGATATACGTGGCTGTTTTGGAACGGGGAATATCTTTAACTATTTGCACACCATTTTGCATTTTTATTTCGAATATTATTATTATTGTATCCTTCACAAAAAAGTGAAAGGATATCCAGATATGTATATTCTGGATCCTTATAAATGGCCATGGCGAATAAGCGATCTCCGTCTGTCCGTCAGTCTGTACGCAAAATCAGTGTTCCCAAGCCCTCAGAAGAGCTGGAAGACTTCATTTTTTTATCTTGGACCAGCACTCAGGGGATGACCCCTATATATGCAATGCATTGCGCCGGAACTGAAAACGAAGGGACAGTATTGAGGGAACAGATTAGGAAAGATGAGAAGATAGACAGTTTTTTTTTTTTATTTTTTATTTATTTTTTATTTCATTTTTATTTATTTTTTTTGGGACTAATGAACTGGAAATGAACTTCACAAGAGTGATATTGATACGAAATATGCTTCCAGAGTTGGGAAGCTGGCACCTATTTGTGGACGGAAAATCTACTACCAAAAGGAATTATTATCTTTTTTTGTTAATTAAAACTATTTTATGCTTTGGATAGAATTAAATTTGTATTAAAAATTAAAAATATTTAAAATTTTTATTCCAGAGATGGGCAACTGATTTTTTTTTGTAAAAAACTAATTTTTTACTGATTAAAACTATTTTATAAGTTAATAAAAATAAAATTGGTATTAAAATAACAAAAAAAAATCGATCCCAGGGCTGGACAATTGAAATATTTGGTAAAAAACAACG
Source organism: Linnaemya tessellans (assembly GCA_951800035.1). Lineage (NCBI taxonomy): Eukaryota > Metazoa > Arthropoda > Insecta > Diptera > Tachinidae > Linnaemya > Linnaemya tessellans. The sequence goes on from OX637534.1 coordinate 93,413,529, forward strand.
TTTTTTTTACTGATCAAAACTATTTTATAAGTTAATAAGAATATAATTGGTATTAAAATTAAAAAAAAAATAAATTTCGATCCCAGGGCTGGACAATTGAAATATTTGGTAAAATGTAACGTTTTTTTTACTCATTAAAACTATTTTATAAGTTAATAAGAATAAAATTGGTAATAGAATTAAAAAAAAATAAAAAAAAAAAATCGATCCCAGGGCTGGACAATTGAAACATTTGGTGAAAAATAACGTTTTTTTACTGATTAAAACTATTTTATAAGTTAATAAGAATAAAATTGGTATTAAAATTTAAAAAAAAAAATCGATCTCAGGGCTGGACAATTGAAATATTTTTTGCTACATAAAATGGAGCAAATAGGCTACTAACATTAATTTTTTTAAGAACACTTAATTTAAGAATTGAATTGCTATTGAAAATAAAAATAAAATGAAAAAATGTTAATCCAGAGATGGGAAACGGATATATTTTTGGTACGTAAAAGTAATAAAGTAGTGACTTTACTATTGGTGAACTAAAACTTTGTTATGTTCCAGAAAGAATCACGTTCGTATTAAAATAAAAAAAGAGATAAAAATTCTATTCCAGAGCTGTAAAACCGAACTTTTGGGTACATGAAAGTAACCATATAGGTTCCCAATGGTGGGTTTTTTGATGAGTTAAACCTTTTTATGCTTCAGGAAGAATTATATTATTGTATCAAATACAAAAAAATTTAAAATTTGATCCAGGCTTGGAAAATCGATTTTATTTTAGTACATAAAAGTAGCCATATAAGTCTCTAATTTTTGGTTTTTCTAGTGACTTAAAACTATTTTGTACTTCAGGAAGATTTAAGTTGGCATAAAAGCCGAAACTAGTAAAAATTTGTCTCCAGGGTTGGACAATTGAATGTCTTTTTGGTGCATAAAAGTAACTATATAGATTGCTAATGTTCGTTTTTTTTAGTGAATTAAACGTATTTTATACCTCAAAAAGAGTTAAACCAGTGATAGAAACAAGAAAATTTAGAATTTCATTCCAGGGTTGGACAATCGAAATTTTTTGGTGCATAAAAGAAAGCAAAACCGGCTAATAACTTTTGTTTTTGTTTGCTTTTAAAACTATTTTATGCTTCAAAGAAACAAAAATGGCTACTAAAATTTCAAAAAAAAGGTTCTCCAGGGTTGGACCACCGAACATTTTTCTGATACATAAAAGTAACCAAATAGATTACTAATTTTGTTTTTTTTTTCTGTGATTTAAACCTATTCTATAATTCAGGTTGAAGAGGATTGTTATTGAATGAAAAAAGATCAAAATTATCCGGGGTTGGATAGTTGAAACCTTTTTTGGTACATAAAAATGGCTAACAGAAACGAATTTTGTTTTTTTGCTTATAGACTAAACATATTTAATATTTTTCGTTAGTATTAAAAATTAGAAATACTGCTTTAGAACTGATATTATATATCGATGTTTAGTATTATATATCGATGTTTTTGCCTAGTATCTTCTTATTTAAATAGTGATACACTCTTTTCGAACTTACCATAATATCTGTACCAATACAATAAAAATTCAAAGATCTGTGTATATTAAAACAATTTTATTTAATCATATTTTGAAATGACCCAAGTTGGCTATATTTTTCACGGCTTTCGAGCTTGGAAAAAATGTGGCCTAGGCGTTGCTCATCGGTAACAGCCATGGCAGACTCATGTACTACATGAACAAAACGCTCGGTGTTTTGAGAATGGCACGGATATTCTGTGAAATTAATTAAGCTTATCCAAACTTTTACGAACACCACTTACCGACATTACTGGAATGCCTGCGCGCTGCCACAAAATGATGATACCTCTCAAAACTTCTTGTTTAAAAGCACCCAGCTTTCGAATTCTACCAGCGTTATGCCGAAGATGTAAAAAGAAATTAATAACATCACCCTTAGTTGGTAATTTAGTGTTGTTTAATTCACTGATAGTAAAAGAAATTTTTTAGTTTATTTAAATTAATTCTTGACACGACACGATTAAATATTGATAATTCCAACAGATATTTCATGGATAATACAAAAATAAATAAACTATGAGAGTAATAACGGTACTACTTCCATTATTAGAGGATTTAAACTAACTCGAATTTACTTAATCTCCCGTTAACGTCTAACCGAAAGATGGATTTCCGGGTATAAAATTTTGTACGAAAAATTTCAAATTAATTTCAAATCAATTTCAAATCAATTTAAAATCACATTTCCTAGGCTCGACAAAAAACATGAATTTTTTTCTTATAGATCTACCGGAATTATGGAAATATTTCATAAGAACAGCCTTAACTATTAGAACGGTTATATTGAGGTCAATGAATATTAAAGATGACCATTGGCCTCCTCGAGACAAAAACATCGATATATCGCACTGTGAGATCCGACAGTAAATACAGAAAATCTGACAAAAATACTCAAAAAGGTAACCCCTACATTCGGCAAAAAACATAAATTGTATTTTTTAACAGTTCTGTTGGAAATATCGAAAAACTTCTTTAACAAAAGTTTAATGATTTTTTGCGGGCTTTAATTTTCTGACAATAGGGTGGTACATTAGGGTGGTAGACACTGAGATCTGGTAGGTAAATACTAGAATGAGATATTTGAGGTTAATGACTATTAAATCAAAATATTGGCCTCCTCAAGACGAAAACATCGATATATCACACTTTGAGATAGGACTATAAATGTCGAAGATATAACGAAAAATGTGGTTTGGCGACCCCTACTTTCGGCAAAAAAAATTAAAATTTTTTTTTTCAAAACTGCCTTGCAACAATACTTTATATTCTGTGGTGTACGGCGAACTTTTTTTTTCGAGACGCCCTAATGTACATACATATGTTTGTACGCAAGTCTAGATATGTATATGTATAAAGTACTACTGTTATATAAAAATAGTACGCCGGTTGAATATTAATTTGCAACTTAAATATTGAAATAATTAAACAACAAAAAATAAATAATTTTTCTTTGGACATTAACCCTGTTTTGTATTTTAGAAATAAAGAAAAAATATATCGGTGAAGGGTATTTAAGAATCGGCACAGCACTTTTTCTAGTTTTTATATGATATCTGTCTCATATGTTTTGAATCACACAGAATTTCATTATATTCATTACGATCACTAAATAATTTTACTCTGCTGTGCATTAACAGTCAGTTGTGTCAGCAAGAACATAATTAATTAAGTTTATTAATTAATTTTAATATACAAAATACTCGTATGTTCATTAATGCTAACACAGTGTTCGTCGACATTTCAACTCTATAATTTATAATTGCATTTATGTGTGCAGCAAATTGAATTAAATGAGAAACTGTAATTAAATTTAATCAAAATTTAAACTCTCTAAATGTTATTAAAAATCATAATAGAGTTTTTTGTTTTGTTTTGCATTTAAACAAAGAAAGTTTGGATGCAAGTGTGGGAAAAACTGTATTTTTGTTTTTGTATATAAACACATACGAGGGAGAAGTTCAAGAGAAGAGTCTCTACATTAAAATGGTAACCAAGTGATCATGTCCACTCGAAGAATTCCCATTAAAGTAGCTATACGGCAGCTGTCACATATTTCGTGTTTGAATCAGTTGTCTTTCTATTTAAATAAATTATCTTTTCTGTTCCCACTTCAAAAAGGAATAGGAGGCTGTATTCACATTGTTATTCCGTGCGTAACACAGAGATATATACCTCTGAGACCGCATAAAGTATATATATTCCGTCTGTGGAAATCCCGATTCAGTCCAAAAGAAAAGGCCCTGACCTTTGAAACTTGGTATAAATATATCTTAAGGGATAGCACAGGCCAAGTTTGGAAATGGGCTAAGTCGGGCAAAAGGGAAAAAAGTTCCCCTAAGAAGAACTAAACCAACCTCTAAAAAACAACATAATTTTTAAAGTTTTGTTTTGTAATTTTGTTAAGCAAATGATATATTTGTATGTCCAAGAAGGTTCAACGCGTTAAGCTTGAAGCCATAAAATAAAAACAAAAATTATTTTCGTACCCCTCCCCCTTTAGTGGGCAAATGCACTAGTAGTGTAAGTAGTGCAAAAGTAGTGTAAAAATTTAACATATTGTATTATTTATGTCTACATTCCTTAAAAATAAAATTTTTAAGTTTAAATTGCGAAGCTATCCTACCCCTCCTCGCCCTTTGCCACTAAATGGCAATATAAAAAAAATAAAAATAAATTTTACATTTAATTATCCCAGAAATTTATTTTTAGAGTTTTATGGCAAAGGTGATATGTCTCCCCCACGGCCCTTGCCAGAGCGACCCCGACAAAATACAATTTTAATAATCTCTAAAAAGAATTGGACCCCATAAAGTATGTATATATCTTCTTGATCAGTGATGAAGTATAAGAGAATCAAGCAATAGCCGATATGGTCTATTTTTGGATCCCGCCCCCCTTAGTGGGCGTTGAAGTTACATATATGAACATATGATGTAAATAGTATATAGCAAATAGTATTCCTTAATCCCACATTCCTTAAACCATTAATTTATAAGCTTTTACGACGAAGTTATTATATTCTCTGATCCTCCGCTGAACTATCCGTCCACACCCTTTGCCACCTAAACGACCTTATCAAAAAAAAAAAAAAAAAATCAATGAGTGTTCGAACTCACGGGCGATGTGTTAACACCTTTTTGTTTATTTATTTTATATTAAACCCACAAAAAACAAAGAGAATGCAAAGCAACAGACAAATGTACATACATACATTGTTATGTTTGTACATAAGCTACATACGTTGCTGTCTTGCTATCTCATTTTTATATATGTACGTATAACCACGTCACTATTCTCTTTGCTATGCATAAGACAAAACCGAAGATCAACATAAAACACTTTTTTAATATTACTCCAAATTAATACTCCGAATTAAAAAACTTAAATCTCCGCTCGCCAATATCGGATCGCCTTAATTTTTGGCCTAAACTCTTCGTCGAAACCCGCACTAGCGTTTTAATCCAAAAATTAATAAAATCGGCTATGAATTTCCGGAGAAAATCGCGTGGGAAATAATATATGAAAATCGCCCAATAATCACTTTCAATACCGACTGCCAAGCAACGAACAAACAAACTCTTACATCTTACACCTTACACTTGCGTATGTATTGAAACTGACAGTTTACTGCCCTAGAGGCGCGCGTATAGATGTTAACACATCAAAATTTTTTTTTCTAGAGTTAACTACGTGGAAAATTTAGATTCTAACCCCCGGTTTTGACTTCTTATTTAAGTACAAAATTAGTTAATTTTTCCAAAAACTTAAATTGTGTTTAAAATTTAAACTTTAAAATATACTTTCAGTTTTTCAGTCTAAGATTAATTTTGGTATTAAATTGTGATAAAAGTATGGTAGCAAAAATAAATGGTAAGAAAAATTGTGCAAATAAAACAATAAAATTGCCTTCTTAGCGACGTTTTGTTTCAATGAAGAGCTGCTTTACCAATTTTCAAGTGGTTGAATGTAAACAAACTATGAAAAACACATGGTAGTACGAAAAACATAAATTGAATTTAAATTTACAATGTGGGACATTTAAATCTTATTTAATTTTGAAGTGAAAAACAAAATTTTGTATTTAAATAGACTTTAAGTTTAGATAATACTTAATTTTGAAGTTAAAAACTGGACATACGTTTTTTCAATTTAGGTGACAGGGTCACTCCGGTCTTTCTCGGATATAGAGTATAAAATATAGAGTTTTAAAATTGGGGTCAGAAATGTCTTAAACTAACTGTGACCCAGCAGACCAAATATTTTTAACTAGTCCCTTTTGCACTTTTATTTAAAATATTAATACATGAATTCCTTTTGTGCTGACGGAAAGGTGCCTCAGCCATGGTCGTTCCAACACATTGGAAGCGACCTCATTAAATAAAAAATTTTGTCTTGATTACTTAAGCCAAATACCAAAAAAATTTAAATTTTAATAAGAATAAAACTAGAGTTTTTATTTACTAAATATTTGGAGGGCTTTTAAGATTCGACCCGGTTGAATATAGCGTTTTTCCTTAAAACACCTTTAGTGGCCATTTTCTGAAAACTTTCAGCAAAGACCCTATTTGTCCACAATTTCATACGACCCTCGTACACATTCGTTGTTAAATTGCTTAGATATTTTTCCTTAGCAGCATGTGAAATTTCCAATCACTTTCATGTGAAATTTTTTCAAATGGACAGCTAAAACTTTTGCTTCTGACAATATGTGTGTGGTTGCATATTCGAGTTTTAAAAGGCATCTAAAATATTTAATAGTTTTTACATTAATCAACTATTTTATGTTCAAGCATTTAATTAATTATTTTATTTAGAAGTCCTGCAGTTGTTTTCCCCCTTTTCGCCTCGAATGTACAAAACTTGTGGCAGACATACATGAGACATGATTTCATTAACACGACTATTTAAATTGCCTTCAGTGCACTGAGTCAATTCTAAGCCATTTTGTAATTAAAAATTAACCCACATTCAAAGCAGAGACACTGACGTCGTTGCTACTCGACTGCAGTAGTTTGACGCATACGGTTTTAGCTTTCAATTAAGCAATTGGCATTCACACTTCTAATTGATGCACTTCAACTTGATAAATTTCATGAATTGTATATTCTTTAGGCAAAATTTTTAATTAAATATTGCAAATAATATTACAAAAAAAAAACTAAACACTTAATTTTTTTTTTGGAAATAGCCTTTATTCAAATATTTCTTTTGCCTGCATTTAACCGAAGTATTCATTTAAATTTATAAATTTTTCTGCTGTGAAATATCGGCTGCTTTTTAGGTTCTTGAGATATTCATATGATATAATAAAACAAACATCTTGTGGGAATGAAAATGTTTACACCCTTCACCAACAATCGGGTTGTCTATGTCTTATCTGTTTCTTGTCAATGTCTTGTCTGCGTCTTGTCTATGTCTTGCCTATGTCTTGCTTATCTCTCCTCCATGTCTTGTGCATGTCTTGTCTATATCTAGTCTATGTTTAGTCTATGTCCCTTCAATGTCTTGTTTCTGTGTATATCGTGCCTATGTGTTTCCATGTCTTGTCTGTGTCCTGTCTATGTCTTGTCTATGCCTTGTCTACGTGTTGTCTATATCTAGTCTATGTGTTATTAATGTCTTGTCTATATTTTATCTAAGTCTTGTCTTTGTCGTGGGAGTGTCTTTGCTATGTCTTGTCTATGCGTTGTTCATGTCTTGTCCATATCGTGTCTATATCTAGTCTGCTTTTAGTCTATGCCTTGTCAATGTCTTGTCTATGTCTCGTCTATGTCTTGTCTATATCTAGTCTATGTCTTGTCTATATCTAGTCTATGTTTAGTCTATGTCTTGTCCACGTCTTGTCTATGTCTTGTCTATGTCTTATCTATGTCATGTATATGTCTTGTCTATGTATTGTCTATACCTAGTCTATGTTTAGTCTATGTTTTGTCTATGTCTTGTCTATATCTAGTCTATGTCTTCTCTATGTCTTATCTATGTTATGTCTATGTCATGTCTATGTCTTGTCTATGTCTCGTCTATGTCTTGTCTATATCTAGTCTATGGTTAGTCTATGTCTTGTCTATGTCTTGTCTATATCTAGTCTATGTCTTGTCTATATCTAGTCTATGTTTAGTCTATGTCTTGTCCATGTCTTGTCTATGTCTTGTCTATGTCTTATCTATGCCATGTATATGTCTTGTCTATGTATTGTCTATACCTAGTCTATGTTTAGTCTATGTTTTGTCTATGTCTTGTCTATGTCTCGTCTATGTCTTGTCTATGTCTTGTCTATATCTTGTCTATTTCTTGTCTATGTCTTATCTATGTTATGTCTATGTCATGTCTATGTATTGTTTATGTCTTGTCTATGTCCCGTCTATGTCTTGTCTATATCTAGTCTATGTTTAGCCTATGTTTTGTCTATGTCTTGTCTATATCTAGTCTATGTCTTGTCTATATCTTGCCTATGTCTTGTCTATGTCTTATCTATGTTATGTCTATGTCATGTCTATGTATTGTCTATGTCTTGTCTATGTCTCGTCTATGTCTTGTCTATGTCTTGTCTATATCTTGTCTATTTCTTGTCTATGTCTTATCTATGTTATGTCTATGTCATGTCTATGTATTGTTTATGTCTTGTCTATGTCCCGTCTATGTCTTGTCTATATCTAGTCTATGTTTAGCCTATGTTTTGTCTATGTCTTGTCTATATCTAGTCTATGTCTTGTCTATATCTTGCCTATGTCTTGTCTATGTCTTATCTATGTTATGTCTATGTCATGTCTATGTATTGTCTATGTCTTGTCTATGTCTCGTCTATGTCTTGTCTATATCTAGTCTATGGTTAGTCTATGTCTTGTCTATGTCTTGTCTATATCTAGTCTATGTCTTGTCTATATCTAGTCTATGTTTAGTCTATGTCTTGTCCACGTCTTGTCTATGTCTTGTCTATGTCTTATCTATGTCATGTATATGTCTTGTCTATGTATTGTCTATACCTAGTCTATGTTTAGTCTATGTTTTGTCTATGTCTTGTCTATATCTAGTCTATGTCTTCTCTATGTCTTATCTATGTTATGTCTATGTCATATCTATGTCTTGTCTATGTCTCGTCTATGTCTTGTCTATATCTAGTCTATGGTTAGTCTATGTCTTGTCTATGTCTTGTCTATATCTAGTCTATGTTTAGTCTATGTCTTGTCCATGTCTTGTCTATGTCTTGTCTATGTCTTATCTATGCCATGTATATGTCTTGTCTATGTATTGTCTATACCTAGTCTATGTTTAGTCTATGTTTTGTCTATGTCTTGTCTATGTCTCGTCTATGTCTTGTCTATGTCTTGTCTATATCTTGTCTATTTCTTGTCTATGTCTTATCTATGTTATGTCTATGTCATGTCTATGTATTGTTTATGTCTTGTCTATGTCCCGTCTATGTCTTGTCTATATCTAGTCTATGTTTAGCCTATGTTTTGTCTATGTCTTGTCTATATCTAGTCTATGTCTTGTCTATATCTTGCCTATGTCTTGTCTATGTCTTATCTATGTTATGTCGTTGTCATGTCTATGTATTGTCTATGTCTTGTCTATGTCTCGTCTATGTCTTGTCTATGTCTTGTCTATATCTTGTCTATTTCTTGTCTATGTCTTATCTATGTTATGTCTATGTCATGTCTATGTATTGTTTATGTCTTGTCTATGTCCCGTCTATGTCTTGTCTATATCTAGTCTATGTTTAGCCTATGTTTTGTCTATGTCTTGTCTATATCTAGTCTATGTCTTGTCTATATCTTGCCTATGTCTTGTCTATGTCTTATCTATGTTATGTCTATGTCATGTCTATGTATTGTCTATGTCTTGTCTATGTCTCGTCTATGTCTTGTCTATATCTAGTCTATGGTTAGTCTATGTCTTGTCTATATCTAGTCTATGTTTAGTCGATGTCTTGTCTATGTCTTTATATCTAGTCTATGTTTAGTCTATGCCTTGTCAATGTCTTGTATATCTTGCCTATGTCTTGTCTATATCTACTCTACGGTTAGTCTATGTGTTATCAATATCTTGTCTATATCTATTCTATGTTCAGTCTATGTCTTGTCAATGGCTTGGTTATGTCTTGTCTATGTCTTTCCCATATTTTGCCTATATCTTATCTATATATTGTCAATGTCTTGTCTATGTCTTGTCTATATCTTATCTGTATCTAGTCTACGTTTAGTCTATGTCTTATAAATATCTTGGCTATATCTAGTCTATGTTCAGTCTATGTCTTTTCAATGTCTTGGTTATGTCTTGTCTATGTCTTTCCCATGTCTTGCCTATATCTTGCCTATGTCTTGTCTATGTCTTGTCTATATTTAGTCTATGTCTTGTCAATGTCTTGGTTTTGTTTTGTCTATGTGTTTTCCAAGTATTGGCTATGTCTCCTGTACGTCTGTCTATGTCTTGTCTATGCGTTGTTCATGTCTTGTCTATATCTTGTCTACGTATTGCCACTGTCTTTTCTGTGTCTTATTCATATCTTGTCCATGTCTTGTCTATGCCTTGTTCATGTCTTGTCTATATCTAGTCTGCCTTTAGTCTATGTCTTGTTTATGTCTTGCCAATTACTTGTCTATGTCTTATCTATGTCTTGTAAATGTCTTGTCTATCCTTTGTTCATGTCTTGTCCGTATCTTGTCTATATCTAGTCTACGTTTAGTCTATGTCTTATAAATATCTTTGCTATATCTATTCTATGTTCAGTCTATGTCTTTTCAATGTCTTGGTTATGTCTTGTCTATGTCTTTCCCATGTCTTGCCTATATCTTGTCTATGTCTTGCAATGTCTTGTTTATGTCTTGTCTATGTTTAATCTATGTCTTGTCAATGGCTTGGTTATGTTTTGTCTATGTCTTTTCCATATCCTGTTTATGCCTTGTGTACGTCTTGTCTATGTTTTGTCAATGTCTTAAATGCGCGTTGTTCATGTCTTGTCTGTATCTAGTCTGTGTTTAGTCTATGCCTTGCCCTTATCTTGTTTATATCTGTTCTGCAATCTGTGTATGGTCTTTCATATTTATTTATTTTTTTTCTCCATCTTCTCTGCAAGATTTATTTATTATTTAATATTTTTTGCAATAGTTTCTAAATATCTGCCCACTTTAATAATAATTCTCTTTAAATAGTTCTAGAAACTTGTTGTGTAATAGTTCATCGATTTCTGTTTTCAAATAAAACTTTGGCGTTGTTGTGGTGTGACTAAGCGCTTTTGGAGTCTTTGTTTAGCAAACGGCTTATCGACAATAGAATATAAAAAAGCTTGCCTGATATTTGGCACAAAAAGTAAGTTAAATTGTGGATAAATGGCGTGGAACTCTTCTCATTTGAACAGCCAAACTTTTCATGTTGTTGTTGCATGATACGATGATGCTGTTGAAGTCTGTATTACAATGAAGTTTCGTTTTTGTTGTAATACTTTTGGCAGACAAACACTTTCTCTGGATAATATTTTGGGCAAAGTGATAGTTTCAAATGAATAAGGCTGTAATCTGTAACTGAAAGGAAAATTTTAAACGAAAAAAGCAAGTTGCTTTTGTTTACTTAAAAAAAAAAGACATTAAGATCGATTCCAATGTTTTGTTGAATTTAAGCAATTTATGCCGAGGGCATTTTAAGGCGTCTTAGAATACTCTGCAGAGAGCCTAACGCTCTAAATTTGGAGGCACATATCAGCACATTAATTAACTTTTCCCGTTTAGGCATAGATGTCTTTGGCAAATACGTGTCATTCGTCTCCACGTATTTAAAGTCACTATGTGAATAATTTTTTATCATTAAAATTACAGGGGCCAATTTACCGCATTCGATATCGTTCGAAATGTCAATACAATTTATATATAAATTTCCATCGCTTTCGAATGCGTTAATTTGCCCCCCGTTTTATTCACCATCGGTGTAAATATACAAAAAAAAATAAAAGTGCTATATTCGGCTGTGCTGAATCTTAAATACCCTTCACAGATGTTATTTTTTCATTTAAAGTTTTCGGCTAAGAAGCTAAATGTTTGCCTTTTCTTATATCTAATACCTCTGAACGTCTTTCAAAAATATTATATATGTTTAATTTACAAACAAAAAGAAAAAATCCGTTTCATTACCCCAAAAAGTTCTAATTTTCCAACCGTAGAAACGTTTTATAGATTTCTTTTTGGTTTTTAATATCAATTTATTTCTTCCTGATATATAAAGATATATAACGAATAACATGGATACCTTTATGAATCAGAAAATGTCGATATTCCAACCCTGAAATTGGATTTTTAATTTTTTTGGTTTCTAATACCAATTTAACTCTTCCCGAAGTATAAAAAAGATTTCATCGGCAGAAAACCAAAATTAGGAACTTATGTGGCTAATTTTATGTTCTAAAAAATTTCGATTTTCCAACCCTGGAACCGAATTTTTAGTTTGTTAATACTAATATAATTTTTTCTGAAAGATAAATAGGTTTAATTCACTAAAAACAAAAAGTTTGGAATTTATGTGGGTACTTTTATGTACCAAATATATATCGATTTTCCAACTCTGGAAGCGAATTTTTATTTTTTACCAATTCAATTCGTAGTGAGGTGTAACATAGTTTTACTTGACAAAAAATTTTAATTTTTAAACTTTTTGGTCACCACAAAATATTTCATTTGTCCAACCCTGGAGTCGAAATTTTGAATTTTTACGAATTTAATACCGATTTAGTTCTTCCTGAATTATAAAACAGTTTTAATTAGCAAAAATAACAACGACAATTGTTTTTTGGTTACTTTTATGAAGAAAACATATTTCAATTTCCCAACCCTGGAAGCGAAATTTAAATTTTTGTTTGTTTTTTGTTTACCAATGCAACTCTTAATGAGGCATGAAATAGTTTTATTTAAGAAAAAATTAATATTTGTAACCATTTTGTTCACTTTCATGTACTACAAAATATTGCAGTTATCCAACTCTGGAATCTAAATTTTTATTTTTTTAATTGTTGATACCAATTTAGTTCTTCTTAAAATATAAAATAGTTTTAGTTAGCAAAAAAAAAACCCTCAATTGCCTCTTTGGTTAGATACTTTTATGTATAAAAAAATTCCAATTTCCCAACCCTGGAAACGAAATTTTAAGTTAAAATTTTTTTTACCAATGCAAATCTTCATGATGTATAAAGAGGATTTATTTAAGAATGTAGCAAAAATTAGCCAGAGAAGTAAAAAAGGTTGAAATAGCTACAAAAAAACTGTCTATCTTCTCATCTTTCCTAATCTGTCAACTTAATACTTTCTCTTCCTTTTCAGTTCCGGCGCAATGCATTGCATATGTAGGGGTCATCCCTGAGTGCTGGTCCAAGATTAGAAAAAAAAACAACTTTAAATTACTACAATTGTAGTACGACGATTTGTGCACCACCCTGTAGATGCGCCTATGAATATTCCTAAAACCCTTTAGGCTCCTTCTTAAATACTTTTTCCCAAAGCCCTCAGATCTATAAATTCGCTACATGCAATCGCTCTTTGATAAAAAGCAAATAAATGCTGACAAATTGCAATTCATTTATAATGAATTTTTTCTGTCGTTCCCCAATTACTTTTGTTGAGCCTCAATTCCTGTGCTTTTTCAAAGTGCACTTGCATTGCACTTGCCTGAGTGTGTATGTCTGTGTGTGATGGTTCGAGTTCTATTTCGTGAATTCGTTTATTTTATATTCTATTACTTGCTGTTGGTTAAATTTGTTTTCGTATCACAAAAATGTCAAGCGTGACTGACATTAGAATACTTTTTAAACGGAATTTCTCTAAGAAACTTTTGCTCATGTACATATATTTTCAAATGTATGTACAGGCATCCAAATATATTTAATTTCGAGGTAGGTTCCAAAAGTGTGTAAGCGGAAATTTAAATGTTAAAACGTCCAGCAATGCACGTTGTCAAATGACGCCAATTTTTCTCCATTGCGAAAAATGTGATTTGGAATCTTAAGTTCGTTGGTGAATTTCTGCGTTCTGCAAGTTAATGGTTTAATCGCAGTCGATAGTGTTACTCAAGGCTGTTACTCACTATCCTACATGTCATTAGTTGACAGATGGCATGACTGTGCAGGATCTACAAACACGCTTTGCTATTACATCTACCAATCAAATTTCTATACATCTCTCATATATTTATTTACTCAATGCTTGAGTTTTGAATATTTATTTTACTGCTTCCTGCAATCAGACAATAGTTTACAGCGCAGTTCGCAGTTGTTTGAACATCAACCATCCCTGTAAACTAACATTTCATTTCATTTATAACACACTGGCATGAGACCATAAATTTAAACAAATAAAAACATAAAAAAAGTTTGCTGAACAAAAAGTGGAATAGCGGAAAGAATAAAGCCAATTTTATTTGTTATTCTATTTCTCAATTCAACAGCAGGCAGTAGAAAATGTCTGAAAAGAAAACATTTAAGAATGTTATATTAGACCGGGTCATAATAAAATTTTAGCTTAAAAAACGTTTTTTAAACCTTGTGTAAATAAACAAATTTTAAAATTGACTGCACCCATTTTTAAACCTATTTTAAAATGACATTCTTGAATTTTGTTCTTGTTGTTTACATTTATTGAACTTTATAAAAGTGAAATAATTATTTTAATATAGGATAAAAAATAAGAGAAAATCGTTATTTAAAAAAAAAAAAAATCAATGAGTGTTCGAACTCACGGGCGATGTGATAACACCTTTTTGTTTATTTATTTTATATTAAACCCACAAAAAACAAAGAGAATGCAAAGCAACAGACAAATGTACATACATACATTGTTATGTTTGTACATAAGCTACATACGTTGCTGTCTTGCTATCTCGTTTTTGTATGTGTATGTACGTATAACCACGTCACTATTATCTTTGCTATGCATAAGACAAAACCGAAGATCAACATAAAACACTTTTTTAATATAACTCCAAATTAATACTCCGAACTAAAACACTTAAATCTCCGCTCGCCGATATCGGATAGCCTTAATTTTTGGCCTAAACTCTTCGTCGAAATCCGCACTAGCGTTTTAATCCAAAAATTAATAAAATCGGCTATGAATTTCCGGAGAAAATCGCGTGGGAAATAATATATGAAAATCGCCCAATAATCACTTTCAATACCGACTGCCAAGCAACAACAACAAACAAACAAAGTCTTACACTTACACTTGCGTATGTATTGAAACAGATAGTTTACTGCCCTAGAGGCGCGCGTATAGATGTTAACACATCAAAAAAAAAACAATGGATACGTTATATTTAATAAGAGAAATAGGTAAGTATGTGTCAGTTTAATCTAGAAAAAAGTTTTAGTTTATCTCTTTTAAAAGAAACAATCGGCGAAATTGCAAATGATCAACAAACGAAAATGTATAAGAAAATTTAAACAGAAATATCGGTTTAATAAACAAACTGTTCAAAAAATTTTAAATTTAATAAAATCCGATATTTCTGTAGAGCGTAGATGATGCGGAACTCCGGCAGAACTTCACGTCTTGGTAGCTCTACGTTGTTGGGGAAGAAGATAAGTATGTTGTGTAGATGAAAGTTAAATGTTTAAAGACAAGTCGAACTTCTAGTTCCAGGATGATAGTGGAGACCTTCATGGGCTTTCTCAACCTACTGTGTGTAGGATATGTGCTAAAGTTGCTAGTGCCCTAGCAAAACATGCTAGAACCTATATAAACATGCCATCAACTATTGAAGAGGAAGCTAAATCAGGGAAAAAATTTAAGGAGATCCGAGGTTTTCCTGGTATAATCGGAGCTATAGATGGGATCCACATAAAAATAAAAAAAATTGGCGGTGACTTAGCACAATATTACATAAATAGAAAAGGATATTATTCGCTGAATGTCAGGTAACAAGTGAAATCTAATTCTAGATATAACGAATTTATTTGATATGTGTGTATGCATGTAGGTTGTTTGCGATGCCCATCTTAGAATATTAGATATCGTGGCAAGGTGGAGGGGCAGCACACATGACTGTCGAATTTTCAATGAATCTAAAATCAAAGAAAGATTTGAAAATCATGAATTTAAAGGCCGCTTGCTTGGTGATTCTGGCTATAAATTAACACCATATTTATTTACTCCACTGCAACAACCTCAAAATGAGAAAGAAAATAAATACAACATTGCACACATTGCAACACGCAACACTATAGAACGCTGCTTTGGAGTGTGGAAGCAGTGATTCCGTTGCTTACTTGATGAAATGACTGTTACTTTTCCAAATGTTAAAGTAATTATTGTAGCTTTAGCTGTCCTCCACAACATAGCTATTGATGAGAAAGACACTATTCCAGGTAAACCCATTTGTGATTCATAATGACCGATTTAATTTTTTCAACATTATATTTTTTTATTTATAAAATTTAACTTTGTATTAAAGGGCTATTAAAGGGCTATTAGACACGCATACATGTCTGCAGACATGTGTGATGGCATACCAAATCTCACTGTCTAATAGCATGTATGTCGAGTACGTCCGACATGTATGTTGGTTTTCAAAAAATTTTGATTTTCTGATGTCTGTCGCATACCAACATACTCGTCTAATAGCGTGTCTGTCGTACTTCATATAAAAATTCAGATCGCTTGTTGACGCCGATGTGTGCTAATCGGAAAGTTGTAAAAAAAAATTCATTAAACAATATAAAAGCCTGCCGTAATTGTGCCAAATAAAATAATATTATAACACAATAAGCAATGAAAAATTATGGGATACAATAAATTAAAAGAAAAATTAATAAAAATAGATTGTAATAGTATTTCATTGATAACCATAGCCGTTAAACTTTCCGATTCATTGCCATGCTTTCGCTTCAAAAATTTCTTTGTACTGAAGTATGCCGTCAGTGTTCGATAGTGTAATAGCAAAACACAAAGTATGCCATCACACATGTCTGCAGACAAGTATGCGTGTCTAATAGTGTTGTGTCGAACTCGTTCATCCGCTCGTTTTTGGCAAGAACCTATTATCAAACCAATGTAATTTAAATGGGTTTGATAACAGGTTCTTGTCAAAAACGAGCGGATGAACGAGTTCGACACAAGTCTAGTGTCTAATAGCCCTTTTATAATACAAAGTTAAATTTTAAAAAATGTATACATTTGTATTTATTTTAGACGACTACGAATATAGCCCAGATGAACACATATTACCTGAAATTTCAGAAAATGTGTTACAAAGTCGTGGGAGAACAAGAGAAAACATAATATTAAAAAATTTTATACAAAAATATTTTTAGATTATGTATGAATTTTTATTAGTCGAACTTTTTCTTATGTAAATTGTTAATTTTTTATCGGGCTTAAGTTCGAATCTTGCATGACTGCAAATTATTTTTTGTTATTTTTTATTAATAAATGAATTTGTTTAAATTCTATTTATTATTTTATATTAAGATTGGAATATTAAGAATATTTTTAATAATCATCAAACCAGCAGAACGGATCAGTACTGATTTCGAGGCCGCTACGCCATCTCATCAGCGTTCTTTGTTCAATTTTTCCCACTTTTGCAAGTGGTGCTAGTTAGTAGGAATATCAACTATTTAACCAATATTTTTAACGAAAATTGAATATGAGAAGTTCCCACATTCATTTTTTTAAGTTATTACTTTTTGGTTAGTACCAAATTCCCCAACCCTGACGATTAATATTCCAAATATTCCAATATCTCTTTTGCTTTTTCCAGAGCCATCGGCTGCTGATAGGTAAAGCTTCTTTGTTATTTATGTTCAAGTAATTGAACAAAAAAAAAAAAAATATATTTTTAGTATTATCACCCGATTCTCATGATGTTTTAAAAATAACGTAAGTTTTAATAAAAACTAGAAAAGAAAGATGCTATTTTTGTTATTTTTGCAGTCAATATTTCATATCAACGCGCACAAAAAGTTATAAAAATTAAACATTTTTGACCTGCCGGCTCAAGGTTCCTTCAAGACATTTCTGTGTCGAATTTTGAAACTCAATTTTGACAGGGTCACTGCAGGGAGGACCGTGGGGATACATCTCCCCTTTGTAGTAAAAACTTAAAAGCTAAATTTTTGGGGAAAATGGAAATAGAAAAAAGTTTTTTTTTGATAGCATTATTTAGAGGGCAAAGGTGGCTGAAGGGGTAGGACACGGGAAGATCAGAGAATATATTACATTCTTTTTAAGGAATGCAGGTTTAAGGAATGCAGTTTGCTAAATATTTACACATCCGCACGGACGAACTGACATGGCTAGATCGTCTTAGATTTCAGCGCTGATCAAGACTATATATAATTTATGGAATCTTAGAGCTATATTTCGCTGCGTTACACATGGAACGACTAATTAAGTATACCCAATTCTTTTTTGGAGGGTATAAAGGAAAGAATGACTAAATAAATAACTGAAGTCTGAAAAGGAATATGTCATTTGATTATATTTTGGCTAAAAATAATTGTTTTTTAATTGTTGGTTTATTTAAAAACATTTGCTTAAAATCTAATTGATTAATGTTTCAACTATTTGGCGTCATATAAGAACACAACAGACCTCTGAACTTTAATAATTTTTATTCGCACAGGTTTTTTCGTTTACCTGAAATTTATCCTTTGGAAATATTCCGGATATGAAATTTCACTAAACATTCAATTTTTAAATTAAACAAAAAATAAATTACAAAACTTCTTTTCACAGCACATGATAGTTGCGACATTTAGTTTTTTAACGCATTCGCAGTAGATGCATCGGCAATTGTTACAATGAATTAAATTTTGCTCGAAAATCGCATTAAAACAATTAAAATCCACTATGAAAACGATGGTTCTGTTAAAGTTACAGTCTGTAAAATTCGTGCTCTTTTCGGACAACATAAAAATTTGGTCGTTAAAATTGAGTCGACAGGCTCGATACAAAATGTGGCAACACCAAACGCATGTCCGACCGGGTCTTTGGACTGAAAACATCGCAGCTGTGAGCCACAGTGTTGAAGCAGACCCAAACATTTTTCAATTCCTAAACGTGCTGATCAATCGGTCTTATCCAAAACCACCACATGGCAAATTTCACGTAAGGATTTGGCGTGTTAGTGGTGGACATTTTTTGATTGCCGAACTTTTCTCTTCGCAAGACAATAAAATTTTAAATCATCTTCATGTAAATTTTTTGTTTGATATTTTTTTTGTTTTTTACAAAGCAAAGTTCTTGTTTAAAACCGCTTTACTTATGCACTCGTAGATGCCTTTGCCTTACTCGATTAATTTTGTTACTGATCGGCTAACAGAAATGTTTTTTTTTATTAAGTAATTTTAATAAAAAAAATTTATATATTATATATTATGCATTAAACACATTCAAAACTGTAGCCTACACGAACACACGACTACAAAAGCCGTTGGCTACAATCGTCGCCTCGTGGTCAGGTACTTAATTATTTTTGAGACGGCAGCTACATTGTCAACATCTCATTTTAGTGGTGCCACTTTTATATATAAAAAAGCGCTTATTCTAAATCTATTTATAGATCGAAACAAAATTAATCCAATAAAAACACTTTATTTGTTTATAGCTCTTTATTGTTTTAGCATTTGTAATAAATACATTTTGATGTCCTTTTTTTTGTTATGGCACTATGAAAATGAGTTTATGAGTTAATTCATTTGTGACCTAATCTTTCCTAATTTGTACCCCCAATACTATCCCCTCGTTTTCAGTTCCAGCGCAATACATTGCATATATAGGGGTCATCCCCTGAGTGCTGGTCCAAGATAAAAAAAAAATTTGAGTATTCAACATAACGGAATTTTTATTTGAAATGTCAGATACAAAATTTCAAAATTGAATAATTCTTGCAATAGGTTATTAAATTTGAAAAATATGTCTAACAATAGAAAGACATTTTGGATTACTTTGTAATTATACCCATATGGTTTGTATGCGTCCTGTATTCTAGGAGTTATTAAAAAAATTATAAATAAATAGAATTAAAAAATAGAAGCAGAGAGAGATTTTCAAAATAATTTTAATTTTTGAAAGGGTTATTACAAATTTTATTTTTAACAATTTTCAAATTCTTGACTAGATTAAAAAAATTTTTAAACGCTTATTTATTTAGATGTTTCGCTGTGTTGGCAGCACTAATCTGTTTATTGTCGCCCATGAAAATAGAAATTAGTTTAATTTGACTACAACCACAAAAGTAGCACGGACAACAACCTGCCGTGTAGCCGTTAAAATAATTATTCCCATATAAACACGTGTATGCTATTTCTGACAGGTTGTAGCCGGCAGCTTGCTGTCGTGAATGTGTTTAATGCATTATTTCGAGTTTTTCCGTAAAAAATAAACAACAACAATTTCTGAACAAACCAAGGGACTCAAAAATATGAAATACATATTATATTTCAAATAAAAAATTAACTGTGAGATCGTTTTTTCTCATAAAAAATCTTCAGAAAAATAATTTTACTTAAATGTTTACCCTGATATTCATAAAAAAATTAAATGTATTTGAAATCAATTTAAAAAAAAATTTTGTATGAAAATTTTTGAATAAAATACATTTCAAACCGATTTTTAATTTTATGAATATGGGGATTAGGGTTTATGCGACTCTTTTCTTTAGTTTTTATAAAAATTGACTTGGAAAAAGTTCTTTCACTTATCGCAGATGTTGGAGAAATCGAAGGGGACACAAAAATTTAAAATTTTTTTTATAACGGTTAATCGGTCAATCGAATAAAAATAAGCGAAGTAATCGTTAATCCAATATAAATAACTTTAAATTAATCGATTAATTAACCGGGTTAATATTAATCGGTTACCCGATTAAAGGTTAACTGCATGAATCACTAATCGCATATAAACAATTTTAAATCAACCGATTAATTAACCGGGTTGATATTATTCGGTTACCCGATTAACGGTTAACTGCATGAATAGCGACCTATACAATCAAAATTATAAATATGTATGTGTGTACATATGTTTCTGGTTAAATTTTTAACAATTAATTAATTTATTACAATGACTGATTTTACAGTAAAATATTCCTCCTTATTCTGTAAGTGTTTGTCAATGTCACTTGAAATACAATATCAAAAATAGAACACTTTTGTGCTCCTTTTCTTCAGCATATGAGAATTTTTAATACCCTCTGGCTACACGCACGGCTTTCGAAACTAAAGGGTGTTTTTTTATGAAGTTTTTTTTTATACCAATCACTCTGTTCTCTGACAGCTGTTTTGACAATTTAAAGTGACGTCTCTACTCAGTATTGTTTAGCAAATCATCATGAACAGGTTAACTCCAGAACAACGCTTCTAAATCGTGGAAATTTATTTTCAAAAACAGTGTCCAATTAAAAATGTTTATCCGATTTTTTACCGCAAAATTCTCTTCAGTGATGAGGTGCATTTTTGGTTGAATGGACATGTCAACCAGCAAAATTGCCGTATTTGGAGCAAAGATAATCCACACGCCGTTCAAGAATTACCAATGCATCCCGATAAATGTACTGTTTGGTGCGGTCTATGGGCTGGTGGAATCATCGGTCCATATTTCTTTAAAAATGAGGAAGGACGACGCGTTACCGTGAATGGAAATCAATACAGAATCATGATTAATGAATTTTTGGTGCCAAAACTTCAAGATATGGATGTAAACGAAATGTGGTTGCAACAGGATGGTGCCACTTGTCACAGTGCGGGCGAAACAATGGACTTATTGAAAGAACATTTCAACGACAACATTATTTCGAGAAATGGACCGGTGAATTGGCCTCCGCGTTCGTGTGATTTGACGCCACTCGATTATTTTTTGTGGGGATACCTGAAATCATTGGTTTACGTGGATAAACCAGCAACGACTGACGCTTTGGAAACCAGTATTCAACGTGTCATTGCTGAAATACGCCCTCAAATGCTTGAAAAGGTGGTCGAAAATTTGACCTCCTGAATGACCTTTGTGCAAAATAGTCGTGGTGGCCATATGCCCAAATTATATTTAAATGTTAAATAACAAGAAATTATCTACCAAATAAAAAAATTTTTTTGGCCATTTCATAATTTGGCATGTGTTTTATTTAAATTTCAAATCAGCAAGCTCTTATAAAAACACCCTTTAGATACAGACTGTCGGATTTATACAGGGAGTAGGCAAGTGTCCTATAGGTGATATTATCTTGACGTGACGTTGAGATTTCCTTAGAATATCTTTTAAAAATACTAAAACAAAACTGTTTTCTTTTCCAATTGTCTTGAGCGAATTATAAACGAGAAGTAAAACAAAAATATCGTTTTCCTTATATAAAATGGCAAAACAGAACATTTAATTCCTTTACACACGCCAACACAATTTTTGTTTTGTTTTCTTTTCATAAATCTTTCAAAACTGAAAAAAGGAAATTCCTAAAAGTCTACAAGCAAAAACAATTGCACGGCAAATATTCAGAGAAATTTATGAGCAGAACTTGTGCAGGGGAAAGAAGAAAATAAAAGGTAAAGCAACAAAAGCATTACAAACATTGAAATTTATTTAGGAAATCATTAGCAAAAAAAAAAAAAAAGAAAATAATAATAAAAAATTAAAACAGGCAGCAATCATATCAGCCTCATATCACACAAAATCAGACGTTAATATTTTTGCTGTTGCTGTTGCTGCTGCTGCTCTCACTACAATTTTAATATTTATTTATGTTTCTCTGCGATATCCTGGCTGCCATTGAATATGTTTGCCATCAGGCAAAAAAACCACGAAAACTAAACAAGACATGCAAAAAGGATATCATGACTCATGCTGCCATCGCAGCGCAACGTGGAAAAAACTTTTTTTTTGCAATTTCATTGATGTTTAACAAGACAAACTTTTCGAAATTGTGAATAGAATGATTCAAAGTTATTCGTTGCAGCAATGTGAAGTGAATAGTAGGGTATTCATCATTCAATTAACCGTTAGTTGGTTATGGGATTAATTAAAACCCGGGTTAAGTGATCGGTAGATTTAAAATCGGCTATTTTTGAGTCACGATTAAATCCATACATTTCAGTCGTTTAATCGATGCAAGAAAATTTTCAAATTTTTGTGCTATTATATTTTTTTGTTAACTTTTATTTTATTATATTTCTTAAGATCGTGGTATTTTTTTATAAAATTATTAAAAATTTAATTTTTTAATTAAATTCAATTAAGATTTCTTTAATATTTGCTTAAATTCAGAAAGACTATTCCAAGTCACACTAAATTCAACATCAGTTTTTTATTATTCAATTTATACAGCAGAGCAGAACAGCTGATTTCGAAAGCCGCTACACTTTCATCACCACTAGTCATGTGAATATAATACCAGTTTTTAATTAAAAAATTTTTATTAGGAAATTGCATACGAGAATTGTATCAAACTGATGGTAACATTTTTTAAAATTCAATACTTCGTTAACAGTTTGTCAGCATCGTCAGGAATAAACAGCTGAATATATTAGCAGATCTTTATAAAAATAATATAATAAATATTTTTATATCCTCCAAAAAAAGAATTGGCGGGTATATGCAGTTTAACCTTCCGTGTGTAACGCAGCGAAATATCCCTTTAAGACTCTATAAAGTATTTACCTATAAGATATTCTTGATCAGTGATAAATTCTAAGACGATCTAGCCATGTCCGCCCGTCCGTCTGTGGAACTTATGATACAGTCCAAACGAAAAGATTCATACCCTTGAAATTTGGTAAAGATAAATTTTGAAGGATAGCACAGATCCAGTTCATAAATGGGCTGAATCGGACTGGAGGGCAAAAAGTTCCTCTAAGAAGAACTAAACCAACCTCAAAAAAACAACATAATTTTTAAAGTTTTTTTTTTTTTGTTATTCTGTTAAGCAAATGATATATTTTTATGTCAAAAGAGGTTCAACGCGTTGAACCACAAAATTAAAAAAATCCAGTTTTGAATCCCGCCCTTTTAGTGGGCGTTAAAGTAACATATCTCATGGAAAAATAGTGTAAATATTTAACAAATTCTTTTCCTTAAGTCGACATTCCTTAAAAATTAAATTTTAGGACGAAGATATGATGCTCTCTTATCTTTCCCTGCCCTATTCCTCCACCGTCCTTCGTCCCTTAAATGACCCAATCAAAAAAAAATTTCAGTTCCCGGTAAGGAAATTGAACATTTTCAAAAAAGTGGGAAGTTTTAACCCGTTTTGAAAGAAATTAAGTTTTCACTTGATCTCGACGTTTTGAGTTCCTAGGAGGCTTTCCTGATTATTGCTGAGAAACCGCTGGTAAGTCTACATGTATGTACGAGCATGTGTGTGGGCGTGTGTGTGTTAAGTATGTGACCCGCTTATAACTTTTGAACGGCTGAACCGAATGGAACCACCGTGTTTCAAAGGGTTCCATCAAACATCCATCGATTTGGACCGGTAGATTTTGATTAGGTTGGGTTAGGTTAGAAGGGCTGCCATAAGCCATAAGCGAGAAAAACACTCGGAGGCCATAAAGGCCCATTGTGATACGGACTACACCCTACACAATCTTTTCAAAACGAATTAGTGGTTCCTGAGAATCACCCAGAACTTCTCACGAAGCCCGCCAGGGCAGCCAGCTGTGCATCTCGGAGGCAGTCCACATCCCGCAGGAAACGTGAGCCTAGATGTCTAAGCCTACGCTCCTGCAGGGCCTTCCTCCTCATCTAAACAGCTCCTGCAGCGACCATCATGGGGAAAGCCCAAACGCCCCGACATGTGCCCAATTGCACAGTGGCCCGTCAAGACCCCCACAAGGAGTGCCAACGACTTCTATCCAAAAGTCAGAAGCTGTCTGGTCCTACCCCTGTCAAGCGAGGGCCATAGAGTTCTGGAGACCCTAGAGGTGGTAATACTTGACCACCTGCCTGTCACCTCCCTCTCTGCCCACTCCTGAATCTTATTCAGCAGCTCAACTGAGGGAATGTCAATATCCCTACGTGAGGCTGCCTCATCCAACGCCGAACCCGCTCTAGCGCAATCGTCCGCCATCTCATTCCCCTGAATGCCTTCATGCACTGTAACCCAGACTATCCTGACATCATGTCCCTCAAGTCGAGCCAGAGACTGAATGCATGCCAGCACACATCTCGAGCTCACTGTCCCCGAGTCCAGGGCCCTAATTGCTGCCAGACTATCCAATGTCAATAATTCTTGCCTCCAAACTGAGCCTCAATGCCGCCCCGGTAATGTCATAAATCTCCGCCTAGAAAACTGTCGGAAAAGGTCGAGATCCCCGGAATATACCCCCGAACCAGTTCCAGTGTCCATCTTCGAGCCGTCCGTAAAAACCAAGGTCGCATTGCTGCGAGTCGCGGAGTCCTCCATCCAGTCCTTCCTCTCCGGAAAAGCGACTGAGAAGGACTTGTTCATGACCGGAGTTATATAATCAGTCCGTCTCCCCAGGACCTGCCCTCCTACCCTTTGTAGGATAATGCCATGTCCCGTACGGTCATGCCTGACGCTGCCAGACTCGATGAGTCTAAGGGCAGATCTTGCAGATATGTACCAGATGAAAACCAGATTTTGATTAACTTTTAAAAAACTTTGTCGATCGGTTTCAGAAACTAATCGACGCTTGACGTTCTAGAATCATGTCGAGCACTACCAAACGGGCCAAAATCACGTAAGGCGTTAGTGAGATATCGTGATGGAAGGAATTCGAAAAAAGTGATTTTTTTTTAAAAACTCCCCGTAAGGCCACATTGCCATATAAGTAAAATTAACGCAGAGTTGTGGGTGTGGCCTTTAAAGTCTTTCAATTAAAGTTTTTCAATTTTTAATTGCAGTATTAGAATAATTAATTTTAGTTGCAATTTTGGATTTAGCTACACCTTAAGTTAACTTGCAGTTGTCGTAATACAAACAAAGTTTATTTATTTTTGGTGTAGTGCCCCTACAAGGAAATGTCAACAGTGAAACTGTACCGATCTACTGCTTTGACACGGTCACCAGTACCAGTGTCTTATAATAACCCACACATTGTTATTTACTATAGATATTTAACATGTGCGTGTCATTGAAAATTCACTGTTGACATTGGTACTAGTTATTCACTAGTACATTTTAGTGCCTATAGTCTACACTTTTGATAATTTTCTGAAAATAGGTCATGAAAATGTATAGTTTGTTAATTTTTGAAGCTTTATTGGAAAAATTTAATATATCAAAAGGCACTAATTCGTAAAAGTAGTATTTCTTTTTAAATACTAAAATAAAAAACAAAAGGTGCAAATTCATTTCAGCCATCAGCTAAGAAAATTTAAAATTTTCCAAAAAGTGGGAAGAAAGGTTTTAACCAGTTTTGAAAAATTTTTTTTATTTTTTGCCAGCTCTCGACGTTTTGAGTTCCTAGGAATATTTCCTGACCACTCCTGACAAGACGTCACTATGTCTGTATGTGTGTGTCTGTCTGTTTGTAAGTATGTAACCCGCTTATAACCAAACTGATCGCGTTTCAGAAGATTTTCTGGGGGCAAATTACGGCATTCGATATCGATCGAAATTCGTATTTAAACTGTATTGAAATTTCGATCGATATCGAGTGCGGTAATTTGGCCCCTGAACTTTGCTTGGAAGCGGTTCAGTCTTTGAAAAAAGTTAAGGAACACTTTTTTCAGAAGTATTTTTTAAAATAAATTTGAAAAAAATTTATTTTTTTTTAAAACTCCGCAACGTAACTCCACGCTACGATGTGATTAAAATTACCGACTACTAGTTGTAGAGATGGCCTTTAGAGTTAACCGTTTTCCATATCTAATGTCTCATTTGAAAATACAGACGCTTTATAGACAATGTCGCTAAACAGTCACCAAATTAGTAGACAAAAGTGGCGACTTGGGGAGACTCGTCCCTAGGGAAATTATAGTCTTAACTTCTTTCAATTTTTGGGACAATTTAGTCTGTCAAGCCGAACCATTGACATTTGACTTTACTTTTTTTTTGTCTTGGACCAACACTCAGGGGATGACCCCTACATATGCAATGCATTGCGCCGGAACTGAAAACGAGGTTAGGAAAGATGAGAAGATAGACAGTTGTTTTTGTAGCTATTTCAACCTTGTACTTCGCCGGCCGTATTTAGAGCTGTTCTTTAATGCGAGTACGCTGAAGCGAATGAATTAAAAGCTACTTTTACATGCGTATTGATGGCGTATCTGAATTGATGTTGTTTGCAGATCTCTGAAAGAAAAAACATCGACAATAACAAAAAATCGTCTGTCTTAACTATAGAGTTGATTTATATTTATGTCCTCCATAACTTTTGTGTAAAATTTTTGGCCTTCCAGGTATGGAAAACAAACTTTTTTTTCAGTTATTTTTCATTCATTATATATCTCTTTGCAAATATTTGGGACTGTTTACACAAACGAGGCAACCAAATTTAATTTTGTTTGTTTATTAATTTGGAAAAAGGATTTTCAGCAGCATATTGTGTAAAAATGATTTAGTTGCAAGCTATTCTTTTATTGTGAAATAGGGAAAATTATCCAGGAAGATAGATTTTCAAGGCACTGAACGTTGCCACAACTTCATGTCGTCTACCAACAAGTTGATTGCTAACTGCCACATAATTTCCACTACGAACACAAGATTAAAATATAATTCTGCACAAACAATCATATTTCATTCACTTGGTTAATTCAAATTAAATTATTTCATTCATAAAGTTTTTCCCCAACAAATTTTGTTCATTTTGAAGTTTTTATAATTAATTTATGTCTATTAAAGACAAATTTACACAATTCCGTTCCCTCTCACAGTCCTCCCCCGGGCAGATATGAATGCCGAACAGATTGCCACATCGCACAGATACTGAGGCCAGAGTAACAAAAACCTTCTTTTGATAAAACAAAAACCAGCAGAGGCCAACTGAATAAAAAAACAAATAATAATAGAGAGAAGAAGGAATACGAATGAAAACAAACAGCCATGAAAACAGTTTTTGTCCAAATACAAATACAACAAGAATAAAATATATTTTAAAACAAAAAAAGAGTTGTTCCGAAAAAAGGAGAAAAACAAAAACTACGACAACATCAACGGCAGTGGCAGTGGCAGTAGACAACAATTGCTGTTTCTAAATTGCATTTAATAAAGTCTCGTCCATATGGCGCCTTTAATATTTCTTCCTTTTATTTTTGTGTGTTTGCATAAGTGTTATGGGGTAACATGAGCAAGTCTGCTGGCCTGCTAGAAGGCCTGTTAATGGATTGTTTTGGATATTCAATTTACTCCAGAACCATTCCCGATTCTTGTCTTGTTAACACTCTTAGTCATGGGTGGGAGAGTCTATTCCACTCACCTGTTTCCTCACTGAGGAAGAGTACAGACAGAGAAAGAGACCCACAGAATTTTTACAGCCATTTTATTTCATAGCAATACCGCTGCAAGTCGCTTCTTTAGTACTTGACAGCAACAGACGCTGTCGGTGATGTTCGTTATTGAGTTGCAGGTTAAGGGATTAAGCGACCGCCCCCGTAGGTTTTTTCTTATTAGCAGGACCATCACTCAGTGGATGACTCCCTCCACAACATATGCAATGGATAGCGCTGGAGGATGAAAGATCGGTTTCGGGTAGTCGAATAAAGAGAGCCGATTATGTGGATATTCAATTTGCATCCTTACAAATTGCAAGTGGCAGAGAAGACATCAGCGGCCAGTTTATTCCGAATACGGACTGTTCGGCCAAAGAATGAAATCTTTCTGCAAAACACAATGCTATTCGTTGGCATAGTGAATTTTAAGTGCATGATAACCCCTTTGAAAGGGATTTCGGGCCCAAGTTCCCTGATTAAGGCACACTCCATAATAAAGGTTGGTCCCACCAAAACGCACGATGTTAATTGTAAATAAAACAAGAAGTTATCACAGGATAATCTTAATATTTTTGATAAGGATAGAAAGATCTATGAAAATTACACGTAAAAACAAGTAAAAACGTTATATTCGACCGGGTCGAATCTTAAATACCCTCCAAATATTTAGTAAGTGAATTTAAAATGTTTAACTTGGTGGGACAGAGTTCCTTTATATAATATCGTACGTCAATGCCCACTAAAGGGGGCGGGGTTCAAAAATATACAATATCATGTTTTCCACAGACGAACGTATGGGCACTGCTAGACCGTCTTAGACTTCACCACAATTCTCTTTGGAGGCTATAAAAACTGTATTTTGGCGGGGTCGCTCTGGCAAGGGCTGTGGGGGAAACATTTCACCTCCGTCATAAAACTCTAAAAATAAATGCTTGGGATAATTATATACAAAATAAAAATTTTTTTTTTTTTGATAGGATCATTTAGAGGGCAAAGGGGGAGAGGGGGTAGGGCAGAAACAAGTAGACATAAAACTCTAAAAATAAATGCTTGGGATTATTATACACAAAATTAAAAAAAAATTTATTTATTTTTAATAGGATCATTTAGCGGGCAAAGGGGGAGGAGGGGGTAGAGCAGCAACAGGCAGTCATAAAACTCTAAAGATAAATGCTTGAGATAATTATATACAAAATTAAAAAAAAAATTTTTTTTGGTAGGATCATTTAGGGGCAAAGGAAGAGGAGGGGGTAGGCCAGAAATCGGCAGTCATAAAACTCTAAAGATAAATGCTTGGGATGATTATATACAAAATTTAAAAAAAATTTTATTTTTTTTTGGTAGGGTCATTTAGGGGGCGAAGGGGAAGGAGGGGATAGGGGCAGAGTAGTACCAGGTTTCGTCTCAGCTTCGTCATTAAAGCTTAAAAATTTTTAAAGAACGTAGGCTTAAGTAAAACAATTTGTTAAATTTTTATGCTATTTTTGCCTATAATAACGCCCACTAAAGTGGGCGGGGTCAAAAAATATTTTTATTTTATTTTATGGCTCCAAGTTTAAGGCGTTGGACCGTATTTGACATAAAAATATATCATTTGCTTAACAAAATAACCAAAAAACTTTAAAAATTATGTTGTTTTTTCTGGGTTGGTTTAGTTCTTCTTAAGGGAACTTTTTTCCCTCTTGCCCGATTTAGCCCATCTTCGAACCTAACCTGCTCTAAGCTTTAAAATATATTTATGCCAAATTTTAAGAGTCTAGCTCTTTTCGTTTGGACTGAATCGTGATTTCCACAGACGGACGGAGGGACGGACAGACGGACGGACATGCTCAGTTCGTCTTAGATTTCATCACTGATCAAGAATATATATACTTTATGGGGTCTAAGATGGATATTTCGATGCGTTACAAACGGAATGACAAAGTGAATATACCCTCCAAATTCTTTTTTGGAGGGTATAAAAATACCATACAATCGAATTATCTCGTCCTTTAGCTCTTAAATCATTCTGGGCTTATTGACGTACACTTTTTGTTTGAAATATTCTCAAAGAAATCTCATGATTGTAAAGGCCAATTAACAGCACCACAATGTCAGATAACACGGCCGTTGAATTTCTGGCGCAAAAGAGCAAATTTTCTTTGGCTGTGTGGCAGCATTCTGTTAAGACCACACATTGTCAGGTCCATATCCTCAATTTTAGACCACAAGGAGTAAATCATCATGGCGCGATAGCGAACACCATTCGCGGTGAATGATTGGAAGACATTATTTTCGAAGAAGTACGTCCCCGATGAGGCCGCCAGCTCATAAACCGTACCAAATAGTCACTTTCTGTAGATGCATCGACTTCTCAACAATCACTATTGGATTCGCATTTGCCCAAATGCGACAATTCTGCTTATTAATGAATCCCCTGAGGTGAAAGTGTGCCACGTCGCTGAAGATGATTTTCCTTGTAGAGTCACTTTTCACTTCTGCCTGTTCAATCAAGGATTTGCCATATTGACGACGCTTGAAGTGGTCAGTGGGCTTCAGCTTTCGAGTCACTTGAACCTCGTAGGAGTCTAAATTCAAATCTTTATTCAAAATTCGCGTCAGTGATGTTCGTGAGATGTTCAATTGTTGGGCACGACCTCCGAGTTGAAATTGATGGCTATTCTGACTCACTATCGCAAACAATAGGAATGTTGTCTGCAGAAAGAACTGGCTGCTCCTGTACTGGTGTTCTTACATTTGCTCCAGAGCCGGTTTGGGGACACATTTGGTGAATTACCGTGACCAAAAAAATCACGAAGTGCTCAAAATCAATTTTGATTTGGAAGTACATTTTCATAAAAGACTTTCACAATCAAAAGGCGCTGCTCAATTGTGTACCTGTCCATGGTTTAATTTGTCAAACATTGAAACAAAGAAATGTCAAATAGTGGTTGCTGTTGGCTGAAGTAGTAGAACACGAGACTATGAAGCGGAGGGTCCTGAGTTCGAGCCCGTGCTGAGTCATGAAATATTGTGTTGAATTCTTCTGATCAGCATTAGTGCGTGGTTGTGTTAGTTGTTGCCCGCCTGTTTCAATGATGAAGGCATAGTCACTGATCACTGAACATAATTGGCAGCGACTGACACTATCATGTACTAAAAAGCAGAGTAACAGCACCCACCTTCGTCGGCCCTGTAGCGAAAATTTGCCGGCGAACTAAAAAGGTTGAAATAGCTAAAAAACTGTCTATCTTCTCATCTTTCCTCATCTGTCCCTCCAATACTATTCCCTCGTTTTCAGTTCCGGCGCAGTGCATTGCATATATAGGGGTCATACCCTGAGTGCTGGTCCAAGATAAAAAAAAATCAAGGAGGGACGTTAAAGTGTGACTTACAATTAAAATTGTAGAGCTGTTTACTCTACTGTCTCCGATAAGCTTCAGCACCCTCCCCTGTACACGATGGAATAACTTTAAAATAGACTTTTAATCAACGGCTCACACATACAAATTGTACTCCAGTTTAGTTCGGATGTAAATGGTGTAAAGAGAAAAGAGATCAGGTGCAAAAGAAGTCCCCAAAAGTATGCATAAGTTTCTTACGACTATTTAAGCCAAAAGTACTTTTTTGGCTTAGCGAGTTGCGGAAGATGACTGCTGCACTTTTTGGTTGCATATTCTAATGCTGAGGAAAATATTAATTACTGAAAGTTTGTTGCTTTTTATACCCTCTGAAAAAGAATTGTATTCACTTTGTCGTTCCATATGTAACATAGCGAAATATCCCCCTGAGACTCCATAAAGTACTCGTATATATAATATTCTTGATCAGGGATAAAATCTTAAACAATCTAGCCATGACCGTCCTTTTCGTCTGTGGAAATCACGATTCAGTCCAAACGAAAAGAGCCCGACCTTTGAAATTTGGTATAGATAAAATTTTTAAATATAGCACAGGTCAAGTTTGTAAATAAGCTAAATGGGACCAGGGGTAAAAAAGTTCCCCCTAAGAAGGACTAAACAAACCTATAAATAACAACATAATTTTTAATGTTTTTTTTTTTTGTTATTTTTGTTAATTAAATGATATATTTTTATTGTCAAAGAAGGAACAAGATTTTGAACTTGAAGTCCAAAAATCAAAAAACTCCAGTTTTTAATCCCGCCTCTTTAGTCAGCGTTAAAGTAACATATCACATAGAAAAATAGTGTAAATATTTAAAAATTAAATTTTTTAAGGCTACATTCTTTAAACATTTTACTTTTAAGTTGTTAGAACGAAGCTGGGATGTTCTCTTATCTTCCTCTTCTTTGAAAAAAATTTTAATTTTTCAAACACAATTTTTAGGTCACCCTTTAATAAGGCTTGCTGTGAGAAGGCCATTTAAATTTTACCGCTGGCTACTGCCTGCCTTGTGTATATGTGGCTTGAAACCAACTGTTGTAATTGTGGTTGATTTTATTTCTTTTTCTTTTTTTGTTGAATCAAAACCAAACAAAAACAACATTATTGTTTTAATCATAATATGGCTAAAAATGTAATAAATGAAATATTCATTAGAAGTCGAAAAATTATGTTAAATGCACTTTTTGGCTTTCCACAAAAAATAAAAAATATGTAAATAAAAAATGGATATTACAATTAGCAAAAAGCAGTTTAATGAAATCAAATTATAAACAACAATGATGAAAATTGTAAATGTAACAAAAAAAAAAGAAAAAGGATAATAAGCAAGGATTTTTAAGCAGAAACGAATTATTATAGTCAATTGGGATTAATAGGCTATTGTTCGCAACGTGTTTTAATTTACAAGGCCAAGATTTTAATCCCCCAGCCTAAACAACAGAACAAAACTACTGTTTTCAAAAGCCGCTACATTTTCATCATCATGTCTTTTCGAATAAAATTACGTAGCGAACAAAAACTTATTAATCGAAATTGAATTTAATTTTATTTATTAGGAAATTGCATACGAGAACTACATCAATACATAACCGTGTTGCTGTTGGAATATTTTCTTCATTTTCGGAATTCTTGTTCTTTTGCTACTCAGGCCAAACTTTTATTTATTTAACAATTTTTATTTTGCTCCCGCAAAAGTAGTCCCTAGCAAATGCTTGTGCCCCAGTTTTTTCCATCCTCCAGGATGTTTTGATATACGCTTTTTGCTACGTCAACGATTCGGCTTTTATCACCTGAATGGTGGTAAAATTCCATTCCTTCAAGGAACGGGAAAAAATTGTAGAACGTCAAATTCGGCGTATACAAAAGGATAATTGCAGTGTTGTTTGTGGGCAAAATATAAAAAAAGAAAAATTTTAAATTCAGAAAATTTTGCAAAGGAAAAATGGCAGGAGTCAACTGATGTGCCAACATCCTCAACAACTTCTGTGCTAAAGATTTGACGATTCTCTATACAAATTTTCTTCACCTTCTGAGGCGTTCAGCACAAGTGTCCTCTTATGATGGAAATTTTTTTGGCAGAAATTGCTTTCAATTTCATAGATTTCATTGTAATTCATTTCTTATGCCCTAAAGTTGTCTATACGAATATTTTAACAATTAAATTTATATTTCAATGAATACAAAATGAATTTTCTTTTTAAATCTGAAGAAATACGACTGTAATAACACAAGCAAACAAAATGTTTAAGCAATGCCAACTTGTTTATTTCACATTAACACCTTCTGCCTACACTGAAATACAATCGGGTTTTTCAGTCTAAAATGCAAATAGAAAACGTTGGTATTTCATCAATTCATGCTACAATTTCAGCCCCCGGGTTCAATTGTAATTCTGTGTTTTTTTCGTCCTTCTTCTTTTAAAATATATTCCCCATTATTGACACCAAATGGGGCCATAAAAACTTCAAGAATTGTTAACAATGTCATCATTATTGTCAACAACTTGACTTCAGCTCCCAGCTATAAGTTTTTTTTACAAATATCTTTTTTCGAGCAAAATAGATATACACTGTATTATGCCTTGAATGCATATATTTTTACACCAAACAAGATTTAAATGAAAATAAAAGAGGAAACTTTTATGAATTCTATACCATGAACAAACAATTGAGGGAAATGAATCGCATATTCAGTGTAATAAGTGAGTTCAATGGAAACGGGGCACAAGAGCGAACAGTGGATGCAATCGATGAAATTGTTTAAAAAAATATTAGTGATCACAGAGAGATTTCCAATATCTTTTTTTTTTGTTGAGTACGACGATGAGCCCTACACATGAAGTGCATTACGACTATACCGGAAGAAGGAATATTGTTTACAGGAGGCAGGATAGAGGGAATATCTGTGCACATTTGATTTGAACTTTCTCAAACTGTAAGTGGTAGGGAAGACATCTGCGGGCAATTTATTCCACAAAAGGATTGTTTGACCCAAGAACGTCAGGTTTTGGCATTTGGTCGTTCATGTTTTCAAAAAAAAAAAAAAAAATCACGAAGTGCATAAAATGCATTTGGAGTTGAAAGTCCATTTTTGTAAAAGATTTCAATAATCTTAACACGCTGTTCAATTGTGTACCTCTCCATAATTGAACTTGTCAAGCACTGAAACAAGGAAATGTCAAATTAGAGTGAACAAATAACTTCACGTTAAGGTGTGACTCACAAGTTTGAAGTATCAGACAGACTTTAAATCAAAAAGTGTTTTTCTATACATTTTTATATCCTCCAAAAAAGAATTTGGAGGGTATATTCACTTTGTCATTCCGTTTGTAACGCATCGAAATATCCATCTCAGACCCCATGAAGTATATATATTCTTGATCAGTGATGAAATCTCAGACGATCTGAGCACGTCCGTCCGTCCGTCTGTGGAAATTACGATTCAGTCCAAACGAAAAGATCTAAACCCTTAAAATTTGGTATAGATATATTTTAAAGCTTAGAGCAGGTTAAGTTCGAAGATGGGCTAAATCGGGCAAGAGGGAAAAAAGTTCCCCTAAGAAGAACTAAACCAACCCAGAAAAAACAACATAATTTTTAAAGTTTTTTGGTTATTTTGTTAAGCAAATGATATATTTTTAAGTCAAATACGGTCCAACGCCTTAAACTTGGAGCCATAAAACAAAACAAAAATTTTTTGGACCCCGCCCACTTTAGTAGGCGTTATTATATGCAAAAATAGTGTAAAAGTTTAACAAATTGTTTTACTTAAGCCTACATTCTTTAAAAATAACATTTTTAAGCCTTAATGACGAAGCTGAGACGTAACCTGGTACTACTCTTGCCTACCCCTTCCTCCCCCTTCACTCTCTAAATGACCCTACCAAAAAGAAAAAAAAAATTTTTTAATTTTGTATATAATCATCCCAGGCATTTATTTTTAGATTGCCGATTTCTGCCCTACCCCTTCCTCCCCCTCCTCACCCTTTGCACCTTAAATGACCCTATCAAAAAAAATTTTTTTTTTAATTTTGTATATAATCATCCCAGGCATTTATTTTTAGAATTTTATGACTGTCTGTTTCTGACCTACCCCCTCCTCCCCCTTTGCCCGCTATATGACCCTATAAAATTTTTTTTTTTTAAATTTTGTATATAATCATGCCAAGCATTTATTTTTAGAGTTTTATGACAAAGGTGAAATGTTTCCCCCACAGCCCTTGCCAGAACGACACCGCCAAAATACAGTTTTTATACCCTCCAAAGAGAATTTGACCCTATAAGGTAAATATGTATATTCTTGATTAGTGATGAAGTCTAAGACGGTCTAGCAATGCCCATGCGTTCGTCTGTGGAAAACATGATATTGTCTAATTTTGAACCCCGCCCCCTTTAGTGGGGGTTGACGTACGATATTATATAAAGGAACTGTGTCCCACCAAGTTAAACATTTTAAATTCACTTACTAAATATTTGGAGGGTATTTAATATTCGACCCGGTCGAATATAACGTTTTTACTTGTTTCTAATTTACCTACTATTAAAACCAAATTAATAAACATTTTTCAATATGTGGCTTTAATTAATTAATGCCACATAATTGCTTTTTTTGAAACAAATCCAATGTTTCGCCATCACACTTCATTTCGAAGAGAAGCCTAGGAAAAAAGTTCAAGTAAACAAATCAATTGAGATGATTTTAGTGAACTCAAATATTACCTTCTTTCTTTAGTCTTTCTACTTTTCATGCCAATCCGTTTTTGAAATCCTGCAGGAATTTTTTCATCTGTTAAACAACTTCATTTTGGTAGTAACTTTTTATTAACGCGGCTTTTTATACCCTCCAAAAAAGAATTTGTAGGGTATATTCACTTTGTCATTCCGTTTGTAACGCAGCGAAATATCCATCTCAGACCCCATAAAGTATATATATTCTTGATCAGTGATGAAATCTCAGACGATGTGAGCATGTCTGTCCATCCGTCCGTCTGTGGAAATCACGATTCAATCTAAACGAAAAGAGCTAGACTCTTGAAATTTGGTACAAATATATCTTGAAGGATAGCACAAGTTAAATTCAGAGATGGGCTAAATCGGGCAAGAGTGAAAAAAGTTCCCCTAAGAAGAACTAAACCAACCTCTAAAAAACAACATCGTTTTTAAAGTTTTTTTGTAATTTTGTTAAGCAAATGATACATTTTTATATTAAAAAAAGTCCAACGCGTTAAACTTGAAGCCATAAAATTTTAAAAAAAATTTTTTGGACCCCGCCCCTTTTATGGGCGTTATTTTTATATGCAAAAATAGAGTAAAAATTTAACAAATTGTTTTACTTAAGCCTACATTCCTTAAAAATAACATTTTTGAGCTTTAATGACGAAGCTGAGACGAAACCTGGTACTACTCTGCCCTACCCCCTCCTTCCCCTTCACCCTCTACATGACCCTACCAAAAAAAAAAAATTTTAAATTTTGTATATAATCATCCCAAGCATTAATTTTTAGAGTTTTATGACTGCCTGTTTCTGTCCTACCCCCTTCCCTCCTTTGCCCCGTAAATGACCCTATATAAAATATATAAAATTTTATTTTGTATATAATTATCCCAAGCATTTATTTTTAGAGTTTTATGACAAAGGTGAAATGTCTCCCCCACCGGCCCTTGCCAACAAAATACAGTTTTAATACCCTCAAAAAAGAGTTGACCCCATAAAGTATATATATTCTTGGTCAGTGATGAAGTCTGAGACGATCTAGCAATGCCCATACGGACTTCTGGGAAAAGCATGATATAGTGTATTTTTGAACCCCGCCCCCTTTAGTGGGCGTTAAAGTTATATATTAAATGAAAAATTGTATTCCTTAAGCCTATATTCTTTAAAAAATAAGCTTTTAAGGCGACGGCAAGATGTTCTATAATCTTCCCCTTGTTTCACTCCTCCACCCACCTTTGCGACCTAAATGATCCTATAAAAAATTTTTTTTTACACATAATAACCCCAAAAAATTAGCTCTTTAATGCTTAGGGGCAAAGGCGAGAGAGATGTCTGCTCCACGTGCCTTCCGGGAGTGACCCCTGCAAATAGAGTTTTAAAATTGGTCACAAAAATGTCTTAAAGGAACCCTGACCCTCCAGGTTAAATATTTTTAATATATTAATTTCCATTGAATACTGCAATGGAGTGAACGTTTTTCCAAGTCCAAACCACCCAGCATCCTTATATTTTTCCTAGCAGATAGAATTGTTGTTATTGTCATGGATTTTCCCATTGCATGCAATTCATTAACTTTGCAAGATTTACTGATGATATGCAAATGTATAGGACTTCAGAGATACAAGACAATGGAAAATCATCTTATATTGATTTTAAATAATTATATAAATAGAGTTCTTATTAACTTAACATTTGGAGGGTATTTAAGATTCGACCCGGTCGCATAAAACGTTCTTTCTTGTTTTCTTTATTCTGTGCAATTGAATGTTGCTTTTCTGCAGATAATGTGGGTTAAGTTTATGCCGAATTATTGTTGCTGCTCTAGGCCGCAGGTATGTTTGCCATGAACCTTTTTGGAAAAAAATAGTAAATCAGTCGTAACTGCACTCGTGCAAATTCCTCGAAAAAAAACAAAAACGAAAATGTTTGCTTAAGAAAAAAAGAAAACTTTTTGAATCCATTAACTCTTGCATTTCTGTTGATTGATGAATAGAGATCTCAATAAGCCAAATACTCACATCAAATGAAATTGCTGGCAAATTGTGCTGGAAATCTTCTTGTCTAATCAAAAGGGTTTTAGCAGCGCAGCATTTCTTTTTCCAGCAGTTTTTAGTTGCTATTGTAAATTGGTTATTGGCTTTGCAACTAATAAGACTGGGAGTCTATTGTGTTGTTGTTTTTGCATTTCGAGGAATTGGCGCAAATTCCTACAACGGCTGGTATAGTTCGAAGAATGCAAGAGATGCTGCAAGATGTTAATTGAGAACAAATGCAACCACTATGAGAGGTTTCTTTGATGCGAGTGTTTGTGTTAAAGGTATTTTAAGCTTTTATAAATATTTCTAGCAAAACAAACAAAAACAAACAATTAAAAACGTTATATTCGACCTGGTCGAATCTTAAATGCCCTCTAAAGATTTAGTAAATTAAAACTCTATTTTTATTCTTAAAAAAAACTAAATAAAAACTAAACTAAAATAAAGAGACCTTAAGCTTAAAAATATCAGAATACAATAATATTTTTATTCTTATTAAAATTTACATTTTTATGGTATTTGGCTTAACAAAGAAAAAAAATTATTTTAATACGGTCGTTTCCAATGTGTTGAGAGGAGCATGACTGGGACTCCTTTCCGCCACCAAAAAAACTTACGTATTAATATTTTATATCAAGACGCAGAGAAGAGTCAGAGATGAGTTTGACCTGCTGGGTCACCGTTCCTTTAAGACATTTCTATGGCCAATTTTAAAACTATATACAGGGTCACTCTGAGAAACGCCGTGGGGGAGACATCTCACCAATATCGTAAAATCAAAAACTACATTTTCGGGTTAGTTAAGTTTAGGAAAAAAAATTTTTTTAAAGCCCATTTAGGTGGCAAAGGGCGTTGGCTGGGTAGGGCAGGGGAAGGTCAGAGATCATCTTACCGTCCTTGTAAAAGCTTATATATTAAATGTTTAAGGAATGTAGACTTAAGAAATACAATTTGTTAAATACCTACACTATTTTTTCATATAATATCGTACGTCAACGCCCACTAAAGGGGGTGGGGCTCGAAAATAGACAATATCATGTTTTCCACAGACGGACGGACGTATAGCCATTGATAGATCGTCTTAGACTTTGTCACTGATCAATAATATATATACCTTATGGGGTCCAATTCTTTTTGGAGGGTAATAAAACTGTATTTTGTCGGGGTCTCTCTGGCAAGGACCGTGGGGTAGACATTTCACCTTTGCCATAAAACACTCAAAAATATATGTTAGGAATAATTATATGTAAACATTTAATTTTTATATGGTCATTTAGGGGGCAAAGGTGGTAGGGCAGAGTAGTACCAGGTTACGTCTCAGCTACATCATGAAAGTTTAATGTTATATTTAAGGAATGCAGGCTCATGCAATACAATTTCCTAATTTAAAATATTTTTGAATATAATAACGCCCACTAAAGAGGGCTGGGTCTAAAAATTAATTTTTTTTTATGGCTCCAAGTTCAATGCGTTGGAACTTATTTGACATAAAAATATATCATTTGCTTAACAAAATTACAACAAAAACGTTAAAAATTATGTTGTTTTTTAGAGATTGGTTTAGTTCTTCTTAGGGGTACTTTTTCCCCTCTGCACAGTGGTTCAATAGTAGGACATAGTGGTCAAATGACGATGTTAGATTTTTTCACCGTTAGTTCGCTCTAATACTCACTATTAGTGGTACTACTAAAACATGCAAAAAGAGTTGCAGTCAGTTGTTTTTACATTTACTTTTGTGCAGCGGAAGTGAACAAATCAAAGCAACTTTCCTTATCTTTTTCAGCAGTGCTAATAAAGCTAATTTCTAGTTCGTGTTTTTCAAAGAAAAACACATTTTTGACTTATTGTTTTACAGTGGATATTTAAGTTGAAGGTGTTTACCGTTATTATTATGTATTTAATAATTTTTTAATCAAAACGTATTTTACGGAAAGCGGTTTCACTACAAATCAATTTTCACGTATATTATTTACGACTTTTTTTGATGTGTTAACATCTATACGCGCGCCTCTAGGGCAGTAAACTATCAGTTTCAATACATACGCAAGTGTAAGTGTAAGACTTTGTTTGTTCGTTGCTTGGCAGTCGGTATTGAAAGTGATTATTGGGCGATTTTCATATAATTTTCCCACACGATTTTCTCCGGAAATTCATAGCCGATTTTATTAATTTTGGATTAAAACGCTAGTGCGGGTTTCGACGAAGAGTTTAGGCCAAAAATTAAGGCGATCCGATATCGGTGAGCGGAGATTTAAGTGTTTTAATTCGGAGTATTAATTTGGAGTAATATTAAAAAAGTGTTTTATGTTGATCTTCGGTGTTTTACTTATGCATAGCAAAGAGAATAGTGACGTGGTTATACGTACATATATAATAATGAGATAGCAAGACAGCAACGTATATAGCTTATGTACAAACATAACAATGTATGTCTGTACATTTGTCTGTTGCTTTGCATTCTCTTTGTTTTTTGTGGGTTTAATATAAAATAAATAAACAAAAAGGTGTTAACACATCGCCCGTGAGTTCGAACACTCATTGATTTTTTTTTACTTAAGGCATTAACTATGTTGCCGTCTTATGACGCCTTCAAGTTACATTTCAAAATGTTGCTCTATATCTCTACTTTTAATTTAAAAAGAATTTATCTGCGTTTGTTTGCGAATGTTAATGGTACAGAGGGTCTTCGTCTCTACGACTAGATTCGTAGCACATACATATTTTTTCCCGTTTGTTGCTCACTGCACAGTTCAAGTTTACGATTTGATTTATTATTTGATTTCTTCGCCATTTTTAGGACACGATTAGGTTTAATTGTCGACAAAGCTCAAAGTGGCGGAAGTGGCACATCCAATGACGGACACTCCGCAAGAACTTTTTTTTAAGTCAGCTATATCATCTGAAATAACTGGCCTAGATCAAGCAGTTATTGATCGGTGTCATAATCTTTTGCAATATCTTTCATCGGGAAACAAAATTAATAGTGTAGAATTTAGAGATTACTCGTTAGTAACCGCGCGAATGCTTATTAGTACGTATCCATGGTATAATTTGCCTACTTCAGTTCATAAAGTGCTAATTCATGGATCGGAAGTAGTTGATCACTGTCTAGTTTCCATACGCGAGCTCTCCAAAGAAGCCCCTGAATCTTGTTATAAATTATTTAAGCAATTCATACGAGACAACACGCGAAAAATGTGTCGTGCTGTCACTAACACTGATCTTTTGCATAGACTTCTTCTAAATTCCGACCCGTTGATTTCTTTTTTACGTAAATTATCACAAAAGAAGAAGTCTATGTTGTCACCTAAGGCTTTACGTATGTTAAGCTTTTGAAAATAATGTACAAATGTTGTATTAAATTGCCGTTATAAAATTTATTATTTTTATTAATATAATAACTAAAATTTTTGGTAAACAAATTATGATATTATATTTAAAAACTTTTTTATCTTATTTTACCCTAATTGGCCCATAAATACCGTAAACATAAATATTCGTATTAATTTTGATGACTATAGCTGAGTAAACTACGTATGACCGCCTTCCTTAGAAACTTGAACCACTGTGCTCTGGTCCGATTTAGCCCATTTCCAAACTTAATCTGTGCTATCCTTCAAGATATATTTATACCAAATTTCAAGAGTCTGGCTCTTTTCGTTTGGACTGAATCGTGATTTCCACAAACTGGCGGACGGACGGACGTAGGGACATGGCTAGATCTTCTTAGATTTCATCATTGATCAAGAATGTATATACCCAATGGGGTCCCAGAAGAATATTTCGCTGCGTTACATATGGAATGACAAAGTGAATTCTTCTTTGGATGGTACGAAAAAGAGGCGATTTCTTAAATTAAACAGCATGTGTTTACCCGCACTCGACTGTAATTGTTACTGCCAGCCACATAAGAAAATTAACTTAAATCTTTAACGCAAATAATCTTTAAATCTCATTCTCAAATATGAACAAAGAAATAGATGTTTTTTGTTTGTTTTTTAATCATTACACTGACACTAGATTAGAATAACAAACGCAACTGTGTTCGTATTTGCATTGTTATCCTCATATTTATTCGTGCATTAATTTAAATGATAATCGCAGATAATTTCCCAGCTTTGGCTTGAATACGTGTCATGTCACAAACAAACATTTAATGAACCAGCAGTCAGTTAAAATAAAATAACTTTGGAAATCCACTTCACCTTAACACTCAAGCAGCGTCAAACTTACGCACACGTGCAGACGCACACACACACATGCTTACATACACATATAAGTATTTGACACAAATGGAATCAAGCACTACGTACCAGGGGTTTGAGCAGTAAAATAATTTCACACATAAAAACTTATTGCTATTGAAGTTTATAGTCCTTAACGAATTTAGTTTATTAAAAAAATGGAGAGAGAGAGAGAATCAAATGAAAATCATTATAAATTCCCCCTCGCAGTGGGAAAACAGAAAACCATTTGCTTGTAATTTAAGTTGCTGTTGGCTGTTTTTTAAATTGCCAAAGATATTTCACCTCTTAAGCAGCTAAACGACAAAAGAAAAGGACAAATAAAATGCTCAACACTTTTGGAGTACACACGACCGTGTAGAGAGTTCTCAGGTCTTGCTGTTGTGTGTTGTAAGCACGTATTTTGTTAACAATTGGCTACACTGTACAACAAAGTAAATTTTTTTTTAAATTAAAGGGTTTTTTTATGAAGTTTTTTTTATACGAATCACTCTGTTGTCTGACAGCTGTTTTGACAGTTTAAAGTGACGTCTCTACTCAGTATTGTTTGGCAAATCATCATGAACAGGTTAACTCCAGAACAACGCTTCCAAATCGTGGAAATTTATCCGTTTTTTTACCGCAAAACTCTCTTCAGTGATGAGGCGCATTTTTGGTTGAATGGACATGTCAACAAGCAAAATTGCCGTATTTGGAGCCAAGATAATCCACACGCCGTTCAAGAATTACCAATGCATC
Source organism: Linnaemya tessellans (assembly GCA_951800035.1). Lineage (NCBI taxonomy): Eukaryota > Metazoa > Arthropoda > Insecta > Diptera > Tachinidae > Linnaemya > Linnaemya tessellans. The sequence goes on from OX637534.1 coordinate 93,456,568, forward strand.
CCGATAAATGTACTGTTTGGTGCGGTCTATGGGCTGGTGGAATCATCCGTCCTTATTTCTTTAAAAATGAGGAAGGACGACGCGTTACCGTGAATGGAAATCGATACAGAATCATGATCAATGAATTTTTGGTGCCAAAACTTCAAGATATGGATGTAAACGAAATGTGGTTTCAACAGGATGGTGCCACTTGTCATACTGCGGGCGAAACAATGGACTTATTGAAAGAACATTTCAACGACAACATTATTTCGAGAAATGGACCGGTGAATTGGCCTCCGCGTTCGTGTGATTTGACGCCACTCGATTATTTTTTGTAGGGATACCTGAAATCATTGGTTTACGTGGATAAACCAGCAACGATTGACGCTTTGGAAACCAGTATTCAACGTGTCATTGCTGAAATACGCCCTCAAATGCTTGAAAAGGTGGTCGCAAATTGGACCTCGAGAATGAAATTAGTGCAAGATAGTCGTGGTGGCCATATGCCCGAAATTATATTTAAATGTTAAATGACAAGAAATTATCTACCAAATAAAAAATTTTTTTGGCCATTTCATAATTTGGCATGTGTTTTATTTAAATTTCAAATCAGCAAGCTCTTATAAAAACACCCTTTATAAGATCTGACCTATAAATTTTGATAGGGGAGACAAAAAAAGGTATCGAGTATCGGCGTTTTGAAAGTTTATATCTGAATTTCATTTGAGGGGCGGTTAAAGTTTCCCAGCTCTGGCACATTCTTATTGTTAATCAGAGCATAAGAAACCATGTGACCCTTAAATTTTAGTTCTAAAATGTAATCAGCAAATTTATGTAAAATGTTATGGAGAATATTTTTGTAAAATATTTTAACCCTCAAACTCCTCAAGGTATGGGTATATTTTGTCCTTATATAAAAAAACAGCTACAAACACCATTAAAACAGGGATTTAAGGGGTTAAAATGTTCTCAGATGCTGCTGTTGTGTGTTGTAATCACGTATTTTGCTTACAATTGGATATTAAACGGGAAACCTTTTACCAACAAATCACAAACAAGAAAAGTCATTCGAAGAACTTAAATATATTTTAGCGATAATTATTCTTGTGGTCAAGTGATTCATTGTGCAACAACTTGTTGTTCTATTATGGCGAATCAAAAAATTACTTAAATTTGCTATTTCGCTTTAAAATTTTCTATTTTCATAAAAAATCTTATTTTGAAAATTGCCCTAAATCAAATTGACTACCATCAAATATATTCTACTGGTTAAAGAGTAAAAAAGTTTCAACGAATAGCTGCTGAGGCAACTTATCCAAATACACAATTTCTCATACTTGTAACGCAGCGAAATATCCATCTGAGACCCCATAAAGTATATATATTCTTGATCAGTGATGAAATCTAAGACGATCTGAGCATGTCCGTCCATACGTCCGTCTGTGGAAATCACGATTCAGTCCAAACGAAAAGAGCCAGACTCTTGAAATTTGCTATAAATATATCTTGAAGGATGGCACAGATTAAGTTCGAAAACTGGCTAAATAGGGCAAGAGGGAAAAAAGTTCCCCTAAGAAAAACTAAACCAACCTCTAAAAAACAACATAATTTATAAAGTTTTTTTTTGTAATTTTGCTCAGCAAATGATATATTTTTATGTCAATGGAGGACCAACGCGTTAAACTTGGAGCCATAAAATGAAAAAAATAATTTTTTGATCCCGCCTCCTTTAGTGGTCCTATAAAAGTTAAAAAAGTTTATTACTTAAGCCTAAAATCTATAAAAAAAATTTTAAGCTTTTTTTACGAAGCTTAGACGTAACTTAATCCTGCTCTGCCCTACACCCTCCTCCTCACCAATCGCCACCTGACTGAACCGATAAAAAAAATTTGTTTACCCTTAATTATCCCAAAAAATTGGGGACCCTTCCCTGAGCGACCCCGAAAAAAATACAGTTTTAATGCCCTCCAAAGAGAATTGGACCCCATAAAGTGTATATATTCTTGATCAGTGATGAAGTCTAAGACGACCTAGCAATTCCCATACGCACGTCTGTGGAAAACATGATGTAGTCTATTTTTGGACCCCGCCCCCTTTAGTGGGCGTTGAAGATACATATTACAGGGAAAAATAGTGTAGATATTTAACCAATTGAATTCCTACTTTCCTTAAAAACTAAATTTTTTTTAACCTTTTACTACGAAGGTAAAATATTCTCCGGTTTTCCCCTGCCCTGCCCCTCCACTAAACTTTCCATCCTAAATAAACCTATCAAAAAAATTCTGTTTTCTACACTTGGTTACTTCAAACATTTACTTTTTATGTTTCTACGACAAAAGTGAGATGTCTCCCCCACGGCCTTTACCGGAGTGACGCTGTATAAAGTTTTAAAAGTGGGCACAGAAATGTCTTAAAGGAACTGTAACTCAGCAGGTTAAACATTTTTATCTTATCTCAGTCGCTTTTTTGCACGTTGATATAAAATATTAATACGTGAGTTTTTATGCTGACTGAAAGGTGTCTCAGTCTTGCTCCTCCCAACACTTTGGAAACGATCGTATTGAAATACATTTTTTTCGCTGTTTACTAAAGTAAAATACCATAAAAATGTAAAATTTGATTTGAATTTTTCTGAGTGCTGAAGATGACCTTTCTACACTTACTTGAGTGGCAGATACAGAATGAACAATTAAAGTTATCGAATCCATGGAAACACAAACATATTACCTATGTCACGAATTTTGAATTGATTTTTATTATTGATATAAAAATATAAAAATCAAAAATAACTCTTATTTCTTGATTTTTTTGATAAAAGTCATAACAGTTACGGTCCCTGGTTCTATTTTGAGACAATTGCTTTTTAATTTTAAATTGTTTTGTGGTGTATGTAATTTCGATCTATTTTATACTTAAAGAGCAATAAATAAAAAGAATTCATTAAATGTTTTTCACTTCCGTCATTTAAAAAGGCCGACAACAACGCACATAACTACGCTAATCAGAAAAATTTTATATCATATTCTTGACTGAGTGCTGAGTTGAACCTCTTATCTTCGGCTTCATAGTCGAAGTGTGAACTACTTAAAATTACAACATTCTCGTGTAAACTGACAATAAGTTTCGTTATAAATTACGAAAAATAGCAATTATTTTATGCTTCTGGTATAAATACGAGGGTGGGTCAACAAGTCCGTGACTTTTTGAATGAAACACTGATTTTTATATAAAAAGTTATTTTACTTATCAATATAGTGTCCACTAAGTTCTATACACTTAGTCCAACTTTTTTCAAATTTTTTTTAACCCTTCCGAAAAATATGATCTGGCGAGGTCATCAAAAAAGGCATTTATTTATGAGATGATTTCGTCGTTGCAGTCAAATCTCTTTCTGCCGAGCCATTTGGAAACAAGAAATAGTCATTCGGGACTGAATTTCGAGAAGAGGGTGGATGTCGAAGCGATTTGTAACCCAATTCATGAATTTTTGCCATGGAAACTGCATATGAGTGCTCCCATGATTGTGAGTAAACGCGGCTGGCACCCATCTTGTGGAAAGGTTACCCATACCCAAATGATTATTCAAAATTGATACTTCTGAGTCATGTGAGATACCTATGGCTTTCACAATCTTTCTTACTTTCAATTTCCGAACGGCTAAAACCATATCGTAAATTTTTCTCAATTGTTTTTTTGTGTGTAGAGACCTCAACTGGGCGTCCAGAACGTTCCCAATCCCCCTATTCTTCTACGATCACATCGATATTCAGTAAACCACGTCTTTGCCATGGAAATGTATGGTGCAGAGTCCTCATAATATTTATCAAGCTTAGCCGGGGTTTGAGTGATGATGTTTTTTCCGCAAAAAATAATGTTTAATAAGAACAGCAAATTTACTTTTTTCCATTTTCTTCTCAAAACGCTTGGTAGTCTGCTAAATACAAAATATATGAAGCACCTTCTGTATATTTTGACAGGCGTCAACTGGCAGTTGCCTCTTTACAGAAGCAGTGTTGCCATTTCCATTAAGAGGCGGGAAATTCTAAAAGTCACCATCTTTTTGATCCGCCCTCGTAGATTCAAAATGAAAATCTTAAACTATTAAACTCTTTGTTTCTTGAAATATGATTGAGGTGCGAAACAGAAATAGAACGATCACAAATTTATCGAAAATCTATTAAAAAATTATTGAATTAACAATAATGAATTTAAAAGAAAATACATTTTTACAAAAATCTGGAAAAATTTTTTAACACAAATACATTGAATTTTTTGAGTGTAACTTCAACTACAGACGAAAAAGAATTATTCATGAGCTCCAGCCATTTAAAATCTTAATTATTTAACATGAAATAGTAAAACAAATAAAATTCATCGCCATTAATATATTAATTTGGCCATTAGCATTATTATTTTTGTTGTAATTTGAAATGGCCAATAATAAAATATGGAAAAAAAGAAGAATACCAAATTAACAATGATAATTTAAATCAAGTTGTGCTGGTCGTTTGCAATGTGACACACACACATATATATTATGCACATTTAAATATGTGTGTGTATGTCTGCTGCCATACAACTAATTAATTCATTACAATATGAACATATTTATCTCATGAATTCAGAATGGGAGATATTATAATTTGTTTTTAATTCTTAGTGATTTTTGTTTTAAATTTTTCTATGATTTTGGAATAAACTATTGTTGCTCTTATTCATAGTTAAAAGATTTTAATTCACTGTAAGTGAATTGCTGGAGATAAAAACTCATTGAAAATGTGCACGCTGCAAATCGAAAGATATTCAATACCGCGACAAATAGTAACTTTTGATTTTCCAACCCTGGAATAGAATGTTCAATATTTTTGGTTTGTAATACCAACTTAAGTCTTCGCGAAGTTTAAAATAGGTTTAATTCACTGAAAAAAACCGAAATTAGGAGCCAAACATATTTTTATGTACCAAAAATATCTCTATTTTCGAACCCTGATATCAAATTTTAAACTTTTTGGTTCTTAATACAAAATTTAATTCATGCTGAAGCGTAAAAAAAGGTTTAATGCACAAAAAAAAAATTTTAGTGACTTTTTTATAATTTTATGTGCCAAAAAAATATCCGTTCTCCAACCCTGGAATGGAATATATAATTTTTTTGGTTTTTAATACCAATTTAATTATTTCTAAACTATAAATTGTATTTAGGTCACTAACAACACGAAGTTAGGAACTTATGTGAATATTTTTATGTAACAAAACTATATGGATTTTCCAGCCCTGGAATAGAATTTTTAATAGTTTACATTTTTTATACAAATATATTTCTTCCTGAAGTATAAAAAAGGTTTAGTTCACTTAAAAAAGCCAAAATTAAGAACTTATTTTGTTACTTTTATGTACAAAAAACATGTCGATTTTCCAACCCTGGAATCAAGTTTTTATTTTTTTTTTGGCTGTGTATACCATTTTAATTCCTCCTGAAGTATAAAATTGGCTTAGTTCTCTAAACAAACTAAATTAGAAATGTATAGGGTTATTTTTATGTACCAAACATATTTCGATTTCCCAACCCTGAAATAGAATTTTTAATTTAATTTATTTATTACACGTATATAATTTCTCCTGTTGTATAAAATAAGTTTAATTCACTGAAAAAAAACAATATTAGAGACTTATATGGCGGCCTTTAGGTACAAAAAAAATTTCGATTTTCCAACTCTGAAACTTAAAATATCAAAACTTCGATTCAATGCGTGGAAAATCGAAATATGGAGGTACATAAAATAATAATATAAGTTCCTAATTTAGATTTTTATGGTGAATTATACCTACTTTATAGTTCTGGAAAAATTAACTTGGTATTAAAAACCAAGATATTAAAATTTCCTCTCCAGTGTTGGACAACGGAAATTATTTTGCTACATAAAAGTAACCACACAAGTTCCTAATATTTTATTTATTTTTTTCTGAATTAAACCTTTTTTAGAAAACTAAATTGATATTAAAAACCTAAGAGATAAAAAATACCCAGGACGGACAATCGAAATGTTTTTGGCGCATAAAAGAAAGCAAAACGGCTACTATTTTTTTGTTTTTGTCAGGGAGACAAAAATTGGTATTGAAAATCTAAAAAAACTGGTCTCCAGGATTAGACAATTGAACATATTTTTGATACATAGAAGTAACCAAATAGATTTCTAATTGCGGTTTTTTCTGTGACTTAAACCTATTCTATTTAAAAATATTCTGGCTGAATAGAATCGATATTGAAAATCGAAAAAAAAAATTATAAGAACGATATTTCCAGGGTTGGACAATTGAAACTTTTTTAGTACATAAAAGTAACTAAAAGAATACGACTTTTTTCTTTTTATAAATTAAAGATAATTAATATTTGTAAAATAAGTTTATTACTATTAGAAAAGCTAAAAATACAGCTTCAGAGCTGAAAACTTTTTCTTAAATATTAAAGTAAGTAAATAACACAATTTCGTTTTTGGTAATTAAATTTATGTTATATTTCAGAAAGAAAACAAATTTATATATGTGAAAGGTATTTAAGATTATGCATAACCGTGATACATGTCTTTGTATCACATGGTAAAAGAACTGGTCAAATGTTATGTAATGATTTATATATTTGGGGTATTCCCATTGTGTGCTATATAGCCATATTGTCATAAGTTCATAATATTTTAGACCAAGTCAAAAAAGTTTTTGTTGTGTTGCATACAAAAATGTCATAAAATAATAGTACTCTTTCAGGTATGTTTTAGTTTTGTCATAAAATAGCTCTAGAGATCTGAGTCGAACGGCTGAAAATCTTTAGGCGAGACGGCGATTCACGGCTAAAAAACGGCTAAGAAATTATTCATACTTATATGTCTGTACATTAATCACATTTTTATAATATAAAAAAAATTAAAACAGAACCAAAGCGCAAAAACTAAATATATACAAGTGAAAAATTTTTCTCGTTTAACTTACGTAGCTGGCCACAGAACGTTTTTCCGTATACCGCCGCAAAAAAAATATATATTCAGCTCATATCAAGGCAGCAGCTGTTTTAGTTTATACATACAAATTAATTTAGATATTCTTGTGCACCAGAAGAGGAATTTAATAATTTTAAATAGAAATAGAGTTTTTAGACGATTCACATTTAATTATATTAATTTTCTTCTGCTTTGATAACAGCTAATTACAAATGTGTTGTTATATTATCAGCTGGTCAATGTTTGAAATAGCATGCTAAGTTCTGACGGGTTGATCACACTAGTCATATTTTTCGTGCTAATATTTTATGACTTATGACTTTATGACTACAGTGTGAACCCCCCAATTATGACTTTTCAAGATTAATGTATTTAGAGCATTTTTTTCTGCTGGAAAATCTTAAATTTTTTTTATTCACATTTTGCTCTTAATATTTTTATAAATCAAAAAACAATTTTATACGTAAATTCACTATCCAAAACTTATTTGCATTTTGATAATGTGCCTTATAAATTTTAGAGTCCAAGAATAAAACTTTTAAAGTTTTCAAATACTTTGTGTTACACTTCATCTACTTCATCTACTTATAATACCTAAATATTGAAAGACCTTGGCTTCTGTATTGCAAATATTAATTACATTAAAAAAACTGATCGCTATGCTCTAATGGAAAAACCATTAAAATCTGTATGAATAATTAACAGATTATATATGACACAAGGAATTTGAAAACTTTTTAATTTTTTATGGCTGAATCCAAAGATGTTAAATGTGCGCATCTACATAAAAATACCTATTAAATCAAATGTTCTTAATTAATATTAGTGCGCAATAAAATACTTCAAAGTGTACTACAAGAAATGGGTGAAGTTTAAAATTTACTTTTAACTGTTTTTAGTAGTGGCAGATTATTGTAGTAAAAGAATTTCTTGTAAAAAGCAACATAAAAAATATTTTTAAATGACATTTCTTTTCTCTTTTATAATTTCATAAAATGCTCTATTGATTTACTTTCACCTACAAAATAGCATCATAGTTTCTTCGCAGCTCAGAGAAACTTAAACAACAATCCTGTAGTAGAATTTTACAATTTAAAGAAGCAGCATATTTTCTAGTCTCTATATAAAATTGAATATGGATGAAGAAGTTGTGTGGCATGTTTCATTAAATTTGTATCAGCAAATATTCTTAGGCTCCTATTGCTCAGTTTTCTTTGCACAAATAGTTTCTAGATATTTGCTTTTGTGCAGCGTCATCACAAGAATATCTATTCAAAACACACGCAACCATACTTCAATATCCCATAGTTTACAACGTATTAAATAGAATTAAAAAAAAAACATTTTTGAGTAAATAGCTTGAGGTTATATACACATCTTTGATAATGTATTTAAAAGTACATGGCAGGCTTGGCTCATGCTCGTATGTTGCTGTTAGCACGTGGAACCTTAACATTCTATGGATTTTACTCGTATGTATATAATGATGCTAAGATTATTCATTAAAAAGGGACCATCTTGTTGGGCCACTACAAAATGTCTGTATTAAATTACAATTTTTATTTGTATCCATCTTGTGTTTGTCCTTCATGGTTGAGCCCATAATTATGCAAATTTAGCCCCACTTAAATCTGAAAGTTCTTCCAAATCGTTGTAAAGCCAATTGTATCAGTTACAGTTTGTAAAAAGAATCTTGTGATTTATTTACTTGCTTAAAATTTAATGTATTTTCTTATCAAACAATTCAAATGTTTGGCCAAGTTTAAGTCAAAAAGATGATTGATTTTTTATACCCCCCAAAAAAGAGTTGGAGGTTATATTCACTTTGAAACCCCGTGTGTAGCGCAGCGAAATGTCCCTCTGAGACCGCATAAAGTATAGATATTCTTGATCAGTGATCAAATCTAAGACGATCTGAGCATGTCCGTCCGTCTGTTAAAATCACGATTCAGTCCAAACGAAAAAAGCCAGACTCTTGAAATTTGGTATACAGTCGAATCCGCTTTAGCGCAACACGGTTTACTGAAAAAAATTGGACTATTGAAAGCGATACAAATGCCCGCACTGATTTTATACGCAGCTAGTCCTATACACTTCGCTTTAGCGAAACATCGCTTTAGTGAAAATATCGTATTACTGAAAACCAAAAGCAAGCCCACAACTAAGTTTTGTATGAAACTTACTTCGCTTTAGTGGACAAATAAGCAATGACAAATTTATTTATTAGAAATCGATTGCATAACTTAAGGCTGAAAAAATTGTGCATGTCCGTTACAAAATTAAATGTCAAAATGTATTTGTCCTTTTCGCTCTTACGTACTTGATTGTATTTTTCTATTATATTGTCAATTCAAGTGGCTAGACATTTTCGAGCAATTCGTGAAAAATTTCAACAAGAAAATGAATAATTGCATGAATAATATTTTTTTAAGTACAATTTTGACATTAATTTGACGTAAAAAAATGTACAGATTTGGTATAAAAAATATTGTTTTACCGATTTTAAGCGGTACGCCTAACTGTAACAAATTTCAGTAATCCGAACTACGTTTTAGAGAAAAAATCGGATAACTGAAAATATTGGGTTTTGATTATTTCCAGTAAAGCGGAGTCGACTGTAAATATATATTGAAAAATAGCACAGGTCAAGATCGTAAATGGACTGAATCGGGCCAGAGGGAAAAAAGTTTCTCTAAGAAGAACTAAACAAACTTCTAAAAAAACCCATAATTTTTAAAGTTTTTTTTGTAATTTTGTTAGGCAAATGCTATATATTAATGTCAAAGAAGTTCTAACGCGTTAAACTTCGAGCCATAAAACAAAACAAAATTATCAGGTTGATACAGTTCTCGTATGCAATTTCCTAATAAAATTTTGTTTTAATAAGAACTGTTATCACATTCAACTAAGCCACCTAATAAATGGTGACAAGCACAATACAACGCTTTCATCATCAGTACACATAGTACTGATGATGAAAGCGTTGGGGCTTTTGAAAACGGCTGTTCTGCTCTGCTGTGTAAGTTGAATAACTAAAAACTGATGTTGACTTGCCTTTCTGCCTTAGAAGATTTATCATGTCTTTCTGAATTTAAAAAAAAAAAAATTCGAACAATTAACCTGAAAATATTAATTCAACTTAATATCAAAATATGTTTTGAACCCCGCCCTCTTTAGTGGGCGTTATTATATGCACAAACAATGTAAAAATTTAAAAAATTGATATACTTAAGCCTACATTCTTTACAAATAGCATTTTTAAGTTTTTATGACGTAACCTGATCCTCCTACTTTTCGACCCAGGTAAAATGCTCTATGATATTCACCTGCACTACCCCTTCACTCCCCCCCCCCCCTTCTCGCCATATATGACCTTTTCTATACTTAACTACTCCGAAAATTTGGATGAGATGTCTACCCCACAGTCTTTCCCGGAGTGGCCCAGTATACAGTTTTAAATGTCTTAAAGAAACTCTGAATAGATTTTTTTTTTACTAAATATTTGGAAGGTATCTAATGTTTTAAACACATTCACGACATCAGGCTACCAACTACATGGCTACATGTGTCGCTAGCTGCACTTGTAGCCGTATAGTCAGCTACTTTATTATGAACGCGGCAGCTAGAAGGTCAACATTTCAGTTTAGTGGTGCCACTTTCATATATAAAAATAAAAGCGCTTATTCTAAATCTATTTATAGATCGAAACAAAATTAATAATAAAAACACTTTATTTGTTTATAGCTCTTTATTGTTTTTTCATTTGTAATAAATACATTTTGATGTCCTTTCTTTGTTATAGCACTATGAAAATGAGTTTATGAGTTAATTCAATTGTGACCTAACTCACGTCTTTTATCGATAACGGCTATCAAATATATACAAAATTAGAGTATTCAAAATAATGGAATTTTTACTTGAAAAGTCAGATACAAAATTTCAAAATTTTATAATACTTCCAATATGTGAATAAATTTCAAAAATATGTCTAACAATAGAAAGACATTTTGGAGTACTTTCAAATGATACCCAAGTCGTTTATATGCTTCCAATATTCTGGGAAATATAACAACAAAATAAATAATATATATAAAAAATAAAAAGTAAAAGCCGAGAGAGTTGGCAAAAATAAATAAAAATTTCAAAATAATTTTTATTCTTGAAAGTGCTTTTTACATTTTTTATTTTTAACAATTTTCATATTCTTGACTAGATTAAAAAAATTTTTAAACGTTTATTTATTTAAGATTTTGCACTGTGTTGGCAGCACTAATTTATTTATTGTCGCTCATGAAAATAGAAATTAGTTTAATTTGACTACAACTACAAAAGTAGCACGGACAACAACCTGCCGTGTAGTTGTGAAAATAATAATTCCCATATAAACACGTGCATTCTATTTCTGACAAGTTGTAGTCGGTAGCCTACTGCCGTGAATATGTTTAACGCAGACGATTCGACCCGGTCGAATATAACGCTATTAATTGTTTTTTTTTTTGTGGTAAATTTATTATATATTTGTTCAACCAAAATGGGGTTGATGTAATTATATTGGACCGAATTTAAAATTTGTATTTTAAGAAAATTTTTTTTTTTAAATGATAAAGTACCGAAATGCGGCACACATATTGACGATGCCTAGGTGGGCCAATAGAGTTGGCTGCTCTACTGTCTGCAATTAGTTTCTTAGGCCTCTTCGAAAGCGTGAGAAAATTTGAGGTTAGGAAGTAAATTGGCTGTCAAATGATGAAATGTCATGAAATGAGTTGTCAGCCTTTGACATTTATTTTTTTTTATAGAATTTTAATGGTGAAAGTTTACTTTCAAATTGGTGAACATTTTACTGTATCATTTCATAAAATTCGAGCTGCTTTTCCTCGTAATCAGCCCTCCTGCTGAGACCGTTGTGCGTAATTTAATCGCCAAATTCAAGGCACAGGGTACTGTTGCTGACAGGAGACCAATACAATACGCTCGTAGCAGCGTAGTGGCCGTAGTGATGCGCACCTCGACGCTGTACAGCAAAGTGTTCAGAATAAGCCTGGAACATCAACTCGTCGATATAAGCAACAATTGGGCATCACCGTGCCTATGGTGATGCCCATTGGTTGCGCAACATTTTACATAAAGATCATAATTTTCACGTTCATCTGGTTTAAGAGTTAAAGCCGGCCGAGATATGGGGCTCAAAAAATACATAAACAATTTTCAAAAAATCATGACATCCAAAGAAAGTGAAATTGTGTAGCCGAAATATTCTGCTTTTGTCATCAAAATCCCACTGTGCGTTAACGAGTTGCCCATTACAATTGCATTGGCTTATGTTAGCGATTGCAAGAGACTTCTTGACTTCCGGTATCAGCTCCATAAGTGGATATCTCATATATAGAAAACTGCATGATTTGATTTTTGAAAATGTGTGGCCGAAATATTCTGCTTTTGTCATGAAAATCCCACTGTGCGTTAACGAGTTGCCCATTACAATTGCATTGGCTTATGCAGCGATTGCAAGAGACTTCTTGACTTCCGGTATCAGCTCCATAAGTGGATATCTCATATATAGAAAACTGCATGATTTAATTTTTGAGAATGTGTGGCCGAAATATTCTGCTTTTGTCATCAAAATCCCACTGTGCGTTAACGAGTTGCCCATTATAATTGCATTGGCTTATGCAGCGATTGCAAGAGACTTCTTGACTTCCGGTATCAACTCCATAAGTGGATATCTCATATATAGAAAACTGCATGATTTGATTTTTGAAAATGTGTGGCCGAAATATTCTGCTTTTGTCATCAAAATCCCACTGTGCGTTAACGAGTTGCCCATTACAATTGCATTGGCTTATGTTAGCGATTGCAAGAGACTTCTTGACTTCCGACATCAGCTCCGTTAGATGACTTAAACCTTCTTCCAACATTCGAAATAATATTTTCGTGGAAATTATTATTGATTTTTGGCAATTGAAGATTTTAGATTTCCACACAAATATCTCTGACTTCATTAGTAGGCTTCATTGTAATTGCTCTAAGTGAATATTTCTTGTTTTGCCCTATTACTATTTGATACAATTGCATACGTGAGCCGTGTGTTGACGTTAATGTTGTTAAGGCAGCCACATGTTCCTCCTTAGAGAGTCAGTCCTTAATGCTTGTGTATGGAATATATTAAATTTAATTTTAAACTAGTAAAAGCTAAATATGCGCAAGCATAAATCCTGTATGAATTTTAATTAATTTTCGCTTATTCCACCTTCATGTGCTGTTTATTTTACATAATTTAATAATGAATCACTTGGAGTTCACTTGCAATTTTACAACATGAATGCGCTAATAATGATGATGATGATGATGTTGATGATGATGATGCTGATGATTATTATATTCACATAATTTCCAGCTTTAAGAGAAATTAAATTTGTAATGGAAAGTAGTGTTTTTTATTTGAATGCCTTCCGCAATTAACTTTTATTTTATTTTTTTTTTTGTAGTAAGAATTTAATTTGCAATTTTTTATAGGAACAATTTTTGCTTCGCTATTTTGTGAATTACAATGAACTTAAGGTTATTAAATTAAATTAGCAACAAAACATGAATTTTGTATATAAAACATTTACAGCGGCGGCTTGTTGCCTGCGAGTGAAAATATTTTTTGCTAATAAATTTTTAATTCTGTTGATTGTTGCCGTATCTGAAAGACAGGCAATTTGTGTTGTAAAATTGAAAATTGAAAATTTGCTGTAAAATAAACGGAAAGTAGGCCAAAAGCTGTTAAGTGAGTTTTTATTGTAATATAAATTTTCATTTCTTTTTTTTAAATTAGATTAAAATTTTTATTTTTTAAAGCAAGAAATTATTCATATAGACGACTCCATAAAGAGCAAGCAAATGTTTATATATTGTTAGTCTATTTCCGTTCAAGGAGGGTATTTGCTTCCGTTTCATGAAATTATTCGAAAAAGAAAATTATATTATGAGGATTTTTTTTTTCAAAATGAAGGAAAGGAGGCTACTGCTCCTATGTGGCTGAGAGTGATTCTGCTGTTAGCTGGAGTAGCCAAAAATCCTGGGATCAACTCCCAACTCAGTCATGAATGTTAAATCGAGTTTTTCTGATCTGCAAAAATAAAACATGCCTTAACTGGAATCAGCACACTTCAGCACGGGGCAGCTAAGCGGCTATGAAGGCATAGCACTGCTCACTGAACATAACTGGCAGCGATTGACACTCTCTTGTACTAAAAAGCTAAGGATCAGCACCCTCCTTTGACGGCCCTGTAACAAAAAAATTATCGGGTGAAGTATTGGATTGAAATGAGGATATGCCAAAGAACAGAATGACTTCTGGGCTCGAGTGGAGTTTAATCGCCACTGGAAATACCTTCCCGGCCTAAGACAGGCAAAACGTTTCATTACGTTATCTCGGAACAAATCACAAAAATTAATTATGATGGACAAGAATGACCTCAGATTATTAATGGGTTGGTTTACCGGACACTGCGTTCTCAGACGACACCAGTTTACCAGGGGCAATTCTGAGACCAAAGTGTGTAGACTCTGCGGAGCACGTTCTCTGCGACTGTCCGGCAGTGGCGTCGTGCAGGAGGAGGTTCCTCGGAGGCAATTTCATGACTCCAGGGGAGGTGTACGATATCTCACCGGGTAGAGTAATTGGCTTTATTCGCAGCCTCAATCTACATCAGTGAACGCTTGGGCTGCACAAAAGATCCTTTGGGTCGCGGTGCTTATGGCCTCATATAATAATAATAATAATAATAGATTGAAATAACTACAACAACTTCTGTGTCTTCTCATCTATCTTCATCTGTCCTCTCAATACGATCCCCAACTTGCCAGTGCCAGCACAATGCTCTTCCTATGTAGGGATCATGCCCTGAATCCGAATTAAAAAAAAACAAGTAAAAACGTTATATTCGACCGGGTCGAATCTTAAATACCCCCCAAATATTTAGTAAGTGAATTTGAAATGGTTAACTTGGTGGGACAGAGTTCCTTTATATAATATCGTACGTTAACGCCCACTAAAGGGGGCGGGGTTCAAATATATATACACTATCATGTTTTCCACAGACGAACGTATGGGCATTGCTAGACCGTCCTAGACTTCATCACAATTCTCTTTGGAGGGTATAAAAACTGTATTTTGGCGGGGTCGCTCTGGCAAGGGCTGTGGGGCAGAAACAGGTAGACATAAAACTCTAAAAATAAATGCTTGGGATGATTATACACAAAATTTAAAAAAAAAAAATTTTTTGGTAGGGTCATTTAGGGGGCGAAGGGGAAGGAGGGGGTAGGGCAGAGTAGTACCAGGTTTCGTCTCAGCGTCGTCATTAAAGCTTAAAGGTGTTATTTTTAAGGAATGTAGGCTTAAGTAAAACAATTTGTTAAATTTTTATGCTATTTTTGCCTATAATAACGCCCACTGAAGTGGGCGGGGTCAAAAATATTTTTATTTTATTTAATGCCTCCAAGTTTAAGGCGTTGGACCGTATTTGACATAAAAATATATCATTTGCTTAACAAAATAACCAAAAAACTTTAAAAATTATAATGTTTTTTCTGGGTTGGTTTAGCTCTTCTTAGGGGAACTTTTTTCCCTCTTGCCCGATTTAGCCCATCTTCGAACTTAACCTGCTCTAAGCTTCAAAATATATTTATGCCAAATTTCAAGAGTCTAGCTCTTTTCGTTTGGACTGAATCGTGATTTCCACAGACGGACGGACATGCTCAGTTCGTCTTAGATTTCATCACTGATCAAGAATATATATATACTTTATGGGGTCTGAGATGGATATTTCGATGCATTACAAACGGAATGACAAAGTGAATATACCCTCCAAATTCTTTTTTGGAGGGTATAAAAATAAAAACACATTAGCACTGATGATAAAAGCGTTGCGGCCTTCGAAAACAGCTGTCCTGCTCTGCTGTGTAAGTTGAATAACTAAAAAAAAACTGATGTTGAGTTTCCTTGGTGCCTTAAAATATTTATCGTGTCTTTCTGAATTTAAAACAAAAATTTCCAACAATTAGTCTATAAATTTTAGTTCATATTAATGCATGAAACACATTCGAGTCAGCAGGCTACACTAAAACACGACTACAAAAGCCGTTGGCTACAATCGCCTCCTCGTAGCCGCCGTCTACTTAATTATTTTTGAGACGGCAGCTACATTGTCAACATCTCCTTTTAGTGGTGCCACTGTCATATATAAAAAAGCGCTTAAATCTATTTATAGATCCAATCAAAATTAATCCAATAAAAACACTTTATTTGTTTATAGCTCTTTATTGTTTTTGCATTTGTAATAAATACATATTGATGTCCTTTTCTGTTATGGCACTATGAAAATGAGTTTATGAGTTAATTTATTTGTGACCTATCTTTTATCGATAACGGCTATCAAATATATAATTGCAAAATTAGAGTATTCAAAATAATGGAATTTTTACTTGAAAAGTCGGGTCAAAAAGATGATTGATTTTTTATACCCCCCAAAAAAGAGTTGGAGGTTATATTCGCTTTGAAACTCCATGTGTAGCGCAGCCAAATGTCCCTCTGAGACCGCATAAAGTATAGATATTCTTGATCAGTGATCAAATCTAAGACGATCTGAGCATGTCCGTCCGTCTGTTAAAATCACGATTCAGTCCAAACGAAAAAAGCCAGACTCTTGAAATTTGGTATACAGTCGAATCCGCTTTAGCGCAACACGGTTTACTGAAAAAAAATTGGACTATTGAAAGCGATACAAATGCCCGCACTGATTTTATACGCAGCTAGTCCTATACACTTCGCTTTACTGAAAATATCGTATTACTGAAAACCAAAAGCAAGCCCACAACTAAGTTTTGTATGAAACTTACTTCGCTTTAGTGGAAAAATAAACAATGACAAATTTATTTATTAGAAATCGATTGCATAACTTAAGGCTGAAAAAGTTGTGCATGTCCGTTAAAAAATTAAATGTCAAAATGTATTTGTCCTTTTCGCTCTTACGTACTTTATTGTATTTTTCTATTATATTGTCAATTCAATTGGCTAGACATTTTCGAGGAATTCGTGAAAAATTTTAAACAGAAAATGAATAATTGTATGAATAATACATATTTTTTTTAAATAAAATTTTTACTTAAATTTACGTAAAAAATGTGTACAAATTTGGTATAAAAAATATTGTTTTACTGATTTTAAGCGGTACGCTTAACTGTTACAAATTTCAGTAATCCGAAATACGTTTAAGAGAAAAAATGGGATTATTGAAAAAAATTGGGTTTTGATTATTTCCAGTAAAGCGGAGTCGACTGTAAATATATCCTGAAGGATAGCACAATGTAATAATACTTTCAATATGTGAATAAATTTGAAAAATATGTCTAACAATAGAAAGACATTTTGAAGTACCCATATCGTTTATAGTGGACCTATAATCTAGGAGTTATTACCAACAAAAAAATAATAATATATAAAGAAAATAAATAATAAAGGCCGGGAGAGAACGCAAAAAAATAAATAAAAATTACAAAACAATTTTTATTCTTGAAAGGGCTATTACATTTTTTATTTTTAATAATTTTCATATTCTTAACCAGTTTTCATATTTTTAAACGCTCAATTATTTAAGATTTTGCACTGTATTGGCAGCACTGATGTCTTTATTGTCGCCTATGAAAATAGAAATTAAGTTTAATTTGACTACAACCACAAAAGTAGCACGGACAACAACCTGCCGTGTAGCCGTTAAAATAATTATTCCCATATAAAGACATGTATTCTATATCTGCCAGGTTGTAGCCGGTAGCCTGCTGTCTTGAATGTGTTTATTGCTTAATATACAAATAATAACGTTATATTCGACCTGGTCGAATCTTAAGTACCCTACAAATATTTGGTAAATCAAACCTCTATTTTTATTCCTATTAAAATTTAAATTTTTAAGGTATTTGGCTTAATTAAAATAGAAAAAAAATTTATTTTATTACGGTCGTTTCCAATGTTTTGGAAGGCGTATGATCGAGACACATTTCCGTATAAAAACTTACGTATTAATATTTTATATCAACGTGCAAAAAAGGAACTGAGATAAGTTCAAAATGTTTAACCTGCTGGGTCACAGTTCCTTTAAGACATTTCTATGCCCAATTTTAAAACTCTATACAGGGTCACTCCGGGTAGAAAAGTAGGGGAGATATCTCATCTTTGCCATAAAAAACTAAAAAGTAAATTTTTGGGGTTATTAAGTGCGAAAAGAAACATATTTTTGCTAGGATCAGTTAGGAAGAAAAGAGGGGTAGGGCAGAGAACGATCAGGTCCGTCATAAATGCGTAAATATATAATTTTTAAGGAATGTAGGCTTCCGTAAAATAATTTGTTAAATTTTTACACTATTTGTGCATATAATAACGCCCACTAAAAGAAAATTAATTTTTTTAATTTTATGGCTCTAATTTTAACTTCCACATAAAAATATATCAATTGCTTAACAAAATTAAAAAAAATATATATAAAAGTTATATTCTTTTTTAGATATTGGTTTAGTTCGTCTTAGGGGAACTTTTTCCCCTCTGGCTCGAGTCAGCCCTTTATCTGTGCTATCTCTCAAGATATATCTATGTCAAGTTTCAAGGTTCAGACTCTTTTAGTTTGGACTGAATCGCTTTTTCCACTGACGGAAGGACGGATATGGGTAGATCGTCTTAGATTTCGGCACTGATCTAGAATATATATATATATATATATATATATATATATATATATATATATATATATATATATATATATATATATACTCTATGGGGCGTTAGAGGGATATTTCGTTGCGTTACCTTTTTTATACCCTCCAAAAAATAATTTGGAGGGTATATTCACTTTGTCATTCCGTTTGTAACGCATCGAAATATCCATCTCAGACCCCATAAAGTATATATATTCTTGATCAGTGATGAAATCTAAGACGAACTGAGCATGTCCGTCCGTCCGTCTGTGGAAATCACGATTCAGTCCAAACGAAAAGAGCTAGACTCTTGAAATTTAGCATAAATATATTTTAAAGCTTAGAGCAGGTTAAGTTCGAAGATGGGCTAAATCGGGAAAGAGGGAAAAAAGTTCCCCCAAGAAGAACTAAACCAACCCAGAAAAAACAACATAATTTTTAAAGTTTTTTGGTTATTTTGTTAAGCAAATGATATATTTTTATGTCAAATACGGTCTAACGCCTTAAACTTGGAGCCATTAAATAAAATAAAAATATTTTTTGACCCCGCCCACTTCAGTGGGCGTTATTATAGGCAAAAATAGCATAAAAATTTAACAAATTGTTTTACTTAAGCCTACATTCCTTAAAAATAACACTTTTAAGCTTTAATGACGAAGTTGAGACGAAACCTGGTACTACTCTGCCCTACCCCCTCCTTCCCCTTCGCCCCTTAAATGACCCTACCAAAAAAAAAAAATTTTTTATTTTAAATTTTGTATATAATCATCCCAAGCATTTATCTTTAGAGTTTTATGACTGCCGATTTCTGCCCTACCTCCCCCCCCCCTCTTCCTTTGCCCCCTAAATGACCCTACCAAAAAAAAAAAATTTTTTTTAAATTTTGTATATAATCATCCCAAGCATTTATCTTTAGAGTTTTATGACTGCCTGTTGCTGCCCTACCCCCCTCCTCCTCCTTTGCCCGCTAAATGACCCTATTAAAAATAAATAAAATTTTTTTTTAAATTTTGTGTATAATCATACCAAGCATTTATTTTTAGAGTTTTATGTCTAACTGTTTCTGCCTTACCCCCTCTCCCCCTTCACCCTCTAAATGATCCTACCAAAAAAATAAATTTTTTTTAAATTTTGTATATAATCATCCCAAGCATTTATTTTTAGAGCTTAATGACTGCCGATTTCTGCCCTGCCCCCTCCTCCCCCTTTGCCCACTAAATGACCTTTGATCAGTGATGAAGTCCAAGACGGTCTAGCAATGCCCATACGTTCGTCTGTGGAAAACATGATATTTCCTATTTTTGAACCCCGCCCCCTTTAGTGGGCATTGACGTACGATATTATATAAAGGAACTCTGTTCCACCAAGTTAAACATTTCAAATTCACTTACTAAATATTTGGAGGGTATTTAAGATTCGACCCGGTCGAATATAACGTTTTTACTTGTTTTTGGTTTATTTGTTTGTAAGAAATAGTTCCTCATTATATGTAACGCTGCTTTTTGCCTCCTCACTCGTTCTTCGTGTAAATATTGAACTGATTACATGCAAATTGTGTTTGACATTTAAAGGGATACCTTGGTCAAGCGGGTGGAAAAATGAAACAAAATAAGTGCAAAATAATATTTTGAGAAAATATTTTTTTTGTTTCTTTTTAGGTGAAATATATGTATTTCATGTTGCGCTGAGTTCGATATGAAAATAATTGCTTAAAATGCAAAGTAGCTTAAATAGTTCATTTAACAGACTAAATATTTTCTCCCCTCATTTTAAAATTGAACCGAATAGAATAGAACATGAACGAAAATATTTGCATGTGACACAATATCCAGCGTTGAACAATTTTAGCTGTGGGTGAATTTGGAAATTCTATACTTTCTCATGTAAATAAAGAGACAATTTTAAATGCTGGTGTCATTTAAAACAAAATATTTTGTTGCATGGCTTCATTTAACAAAAAATAATTTAATTGTACACTTTTGCTCATTTAGCCACACATGAGCGAGCATTAAGGCGATTCATGGGAATGTGAATTTCATACAACAGACACTATCAATATTGGACGAATAACCAAATGCTATTAAAAAAAGACGCAACAACAAAATTAATCTTGCACAGGAAGACTGTACAAAGGAGTCCAAAGAAGTATGAACGCTATATTCGAACGGGTCGAAGCTTAAAGAGCCTAAATATATTTAGAAAATAAAAACTCTATTTTTATTCTTATTAAAATTTACATTTTTATGGTACAGTGAAACTTCGATATAACGAACTTCGATATAACGAACTTCGTTATAACGAAAAACTCAATATAACGTACGTTTTATTGAGTCCCTTGAGAAAACCTCTTTATTGCAAAGTTTTTCATACAAAAATACAATATAGCTATAACGAACAAATTTTGAGCAAAAAAACCTCTATATAGCAAATATTCTTTAAAATATCTTCAATATAAGGAAACCAGAATAAATCCCCTTTTAAAAATAGCGAAGTTTAAATGCATTTACAAGCGCATTTGTAAAGCCTCTATGCAGCGAAGTAAGAATAAAATTATAACAAAATAATTAAGTCCCGTTATCAAAAGAACGAATTCTTAATGTGTGTGCAAAACTATAGTTATAACGAATTTTTTTCGTATTTCTTTAACTGTCGTTATATCAAGGCTTTGCTGATTATATTTATAGCGAAGCAATTTCTACAACGAAGTATTTTCGGATCCCCTTGGAATTCGTTATACCAAAGTTTTACTGTGTTTGGCTTAAGTAAACAAGAAAAAAAATTTATTTTAATGAGGTCGTTTCCAATGTCTTGGGAGGAAAATGACTGAGACACCTTTCCGTCAGCATAAAAACTCACGTATTAATATTTTATATCAACGTGCAAAAAAGGGACTGAGATTAGTTAAAAATGTTTGACCTGCTCGATTACAGTTGTTTAAGACATTTCTGTGCCCAACTTTAAAATCTCTATACAGGGTCAGTTCGAAAAAGGCAGTGGGGGAGACATCTCACCCTTATCATAAAAACTTAAGAACAAAATTTACGAGTTAATTAAGTGTAGAAAAAAATATATATATTTTTTTTTGATAAGGTCATTTAGGTGGCAAAAGCGGCTGGAGGGGTAGGGCAGGGGAAGATCAGAGAATATGGTACCTTCGTCGTAAAAGCTTATAAATTAAAATTTTTAGGGAATGTAGGCTTAAGGAACACAATTTGTTGATATTTTTCAAATAACATGTAATTTCAACGCCCTCTAAAGAGGGCGAGTTCAAAAATAGGCTATATGGTGTATAGGGTCCAATTTTTTTTAGAGTGTATAAAATGTCTATTTTGTTGCGGTTGCTCTGGCAAGGGCCTTGGGGGGAGACATTTCAACTTTGCCATAAGACACACAAAAAAATTTTTTGGGCTAATTAAGTGTAAACAAGTAAAAACGTTATATTCGACCGGGTCGAATTTTAAATACCCTCCAAATATTTAGTAAGTGAATTTGAAATATTTAACTTGGTGGGACAGAGTTCCTTTATATAATATCGTACGTCAACGCCCACTAAAGGGGGCGGGGTTAAAAAATATACAATATCATGTCTTCCACAGACGAACGTATGGGCATTGCTAGACCGTCTTAGACTTCATCACAATTCTCTTTGGAGGCTATAAAAACTGTATTTTGGCGGGGTCGCTCTGGCAAGGGCTGTGGGGGAAACATTTCACCTTTGTCATAAAACTCTAAAAATAAATGCTTGGGATAATTATATACAAAATTAAAATTTCTTTATTTTGACAGGGTCATTTAGAGGGCAAAGGGGGAGAGGGGGTAGGGCAGAAACAGATACACATAAAACTGTAAAAATAAATGCTTGGGATGATTGTACACAAAATAAAAAAAATGTATTTTTATTTTTAATAGGGTCATTTAGCGGGCAAAGGGGGAGGAGGGGGTAGGGCAGCAATAGGCAGCCATTAAGCTCTAAAAATAAATGCTTGGGATGATTATATACAAATTTAAAAAATTTTTATTTTTTTTTTGTAGGGTCATTTAGAAGGTGAAGGGGGAGGAAGGGGTAGGGCAGAGTAGTACCAGGTTACGTCTCAGCTTCGTCATTAAGGCTTAAAAATTTTATTTTTAAAGAATGTAGGCTTAAGTAAAACAGTTTGTTAAATTTTTATGCTATTTTTGCATATAATAACGCCCACTAAAGTGGGCGGGGTCCTAAAATTATTTTTTTTATTTTATGGCTCCAAATTTAAGGCGTTGGACCGCATTTGACATAAAAATATATCATTTGCTTAACATAATAACCAAAAAAATTTAAAAATTATGTTGTTTTTTCTGGGTTGGTTTAGTTCTTCTTAGGGGAACTTTTTTCCCTTTTGCCCGATTTAGCCCATCTTCGAACTTAACCTGCTCTAAGCTTTAAAATATATTTATGGAAAATTTCAAGAGTCTAGCTCTTTTCGTTTGGACTGAATCGTGATTTCCACAGACGGACGGACAGACGGACGGACATGCTCAGTTCGTCTTAGATTTCATCACTGATCAAGAATATATATACTTTATGGGGTCTGAGATGGATATTTCGATGCGTTATAAACGGAATGACAAAGTGAATATACCCTCCAAATTCTTTTTTGGAGGGTATAAAAAAAGGTCAATTGTGGGCAATGGGGAAGGTCAGAGGAGGATCAGGTCTCAACTTCCCTATAAAAACTTAAACATTGTATTTTTAAGGAAAGAGGGCGGTGTCTAAAAATTAATTAATTAATTAAACGCGTTATTTTATTTGCTTAACACAATTACGAAAAAAAAACGTTAAAAATAATGTTTTTTTTAAAGGTTAGTTTAGTTCTTCTTAGGGGAACTTTTTTTCCCTCTCGTCCGATTCAGCCCATATCCGAACTTAACCTGTGCTATTCTTCAAGATATATTTATACCAAATTTCAAGGGTGTGGCTCTTTTCATTTGGACTTTATCGTGTTTTCCACAGCCGGACTGTCGGACATGGCTAGATTGTGTTACATTTCATCACTGACCTTTTGTTAATCGCTTATCGGCCATTTACTCAATTTTAAATATAAAATTAAATCACAGCTGAATTGGTCCAATAAATAACGTTATGTTCGTTTAATCTGAGAAATAAAAACTTCCATATCAAACTCATTTCAACAAATATTTTTTATGGTAAATTTAAGCAAAACATTTAAAGGAATATCTAAACTTGACTTGGTTTCATGATGAGATTTATAAATTTTTCAAAATGATTCGAAAAAAATAGAAAATAAAATTTAGCTAGAAAAAGGTTTAAGCTTTTTTCGGCCCGTTTCTAAACGTTTAAAATAAATTTTTCGCAAGTTTTCACGACACTTCAAATCTTTTTTTTAAAACAGAGTGGGCAAATTTGAGGTTAGAAAGTAAATTGGCTGTTAAATGATTAAAAGTCAATAATTGAACTGTCGTCCTTTGAGATTTTAGTTAGCAAAACGTTTGCAAATTTTAACCATCGACAAAGAATGTATCTTGGAACAAAGAATTTTAATTTTGGGCATTTTAACCGTGGAATTGGGCATTTTTAACCGTAATCATCTTCAAATTAGGCCTATTTTCAAATTAGGCGGTTGAGTAAACAAACAAAATTATTGCATATGGGGCCCACAAAATTCACAAACGATCCTCGGAATATCATTACATCCCAAGAAAGTGTACGTATTGTGCGATTTGTGATCAGGCGGCATCATCGGACCGTATTTGTTCGAAAATGAGCAAGGAAATGGCGTCACTGTGAATTCTCTGCGCTACCCATCATAAGCCAGAATTGGCTTATGTTGACATCAGTGGCCATTGGTCTTAGCAGCATGGCGCCAAAAGCCACACAGCCGGTCAAACAATTCAGTTATTGCGTGAGAAATTTGCCGGTCGCGTAATCTCTCGATTTGGCGATATCAATTGGCCGCCTCGTTTTTGTGATTTAACGCCGCTGCATTATTTTCTCTGGAGCCATATGAAAGAGCGAGTTTATGTGACGAAACACAAAAAACTTACGCTCTGAAAGATGAAATTGCGCGCTGCATTGACGAGGTAAGCGAAGTTTTGTTGCAAACTGTGGTTCAAAATTTTATGAAAAAAGAGGACGTCTGCCGACATGCTGGAGTTGGACATTTGCCCGACATTATATTCCATTATTAATTCCCATATTTGCCTATAAGTCAATTTATTTCCTAACCTCAAATTTGGCCACCCTTTATAATATTTGCTTGAGACTAAAAGAAATATTTTATGGGCAATTGGCGTGCAATATGATCGCACTTAAAATCAAAATTTATTCCCGCAGTAGCGAATGCTGTAATGCAGGTGTCCGGATAATATTTGACTCATTTAATTACGCACGTACGCTTAAAATGATGCAAACATGTGGAGTTGTATGTAAAGGAATGAAAACATGCCACAGAAGCATAGAAAATTAGTTGATAAACGCGTGTGTCCTAAATCTTACGGTTTTCCATAGAATCCGATAAAATTTTTTTGCCAATAGTTTACTTGAGAACATGTAACGTGCGTCACGTAGCGTGCGTCACTAAGAGATTTTGGTAAAAATAGATATTTATTTTGTTCCCCTGCAAATATCTTTTTTCATATTCTGTAACTTTTTGTCAACGTCACGTCACGACAATATAAAAAATAGAACATATGCCTACTACTTGTGGGCAACAATTAATTATTTCTGAAAGACCGTGAATATTTTCTAAGGCCCTGAATACTACAAGATGCTATTCGAAATTGCCAATTGCTGAAGCAAATGAGTCCTGTTTTTAGTATTGTCTTGACGTGACGTTGACAAAGAGTTACAGAATAAGGGGGTATTTCAGAATTATCTTACATTCATTTTGGTTTTAAAAATTATTAATTAAATTATTATTTGCGGTTCTTGTGCATTTTCCAATAATTTTATAAAAGTTTCCAACTTCTTTTTCCAATAACTCTTTCATTGCGAATTTATCCTTTTCATAAAGAGCTCCTTGCAGTTTCAATAAACATTAAATTTATATTCTTGTAATTGACGCTTGTTTCACTTTTGAAGGATTTTCCAAGCATATTTCAATCAGTTCGATGAAATTCTGGCATTTATTCACAAGCACATAATTAACTGAATGACTCTTATAGGTGAAATGAGAATGTATTGTTTATACATACACAAACACACAAACATTTGTTTAACATGTTGCTCATATTCATGTGTAGGTTTTTGCAACCGCGTATTCGAAAATAAAAGTTTTCCAAAATTCGTTAGAATTAATTTCTACTGCAGAGAGTTTGTGAGCAAAAGTTGGGTAATACTCGTATCTGGTAGTTGCAAAGTTAAAGTGCGCCCTAGAAACTAACAATTGTTAATTAATTAAAGAGTCATTGCAAACATTAAAATTAATTTTCTATTCAAATCATTTTACTGCGAGTGGAGATGGCAAAATTGCGAATATTAAGCGACCAATTAATCACAAAATTTTTAAACGAACTCAGCAAATATTAAGCGTAATGAAGTGGATATAATTAATCGATTAATCGTACGTTTGCAAATATTTTAAATTTTTCTCGTGTTAATTTTATACTATTAAAAATATTTTGTGAGTTAGAAGTGCTTTAGGAAACGATTCATTATTATGTGTGATCGCTGATATCAATATGTTGGCTTATAGCTACAGGGTGAACCATCAGCCGTTATGAGGCTTCAAAATATAATAGCTGTTTCTTATATATTTTTAAAATTTTATTTTTTTTCAGATTATACAAACAGCACCTGAAAAAATAAATTAAAGAACGACTCACAATTGAATAAAAAAACGAAAATAATAAAATTTTTTGTTTAAGTCAGCGATGAATTATTCCAACACAAATATTTAATTATCGTCGATATTTTAATGTTATGAAATTTTTATTTGACATATTATTGTCACAATACTATTATAAATGGAATTTATTTGTTAGTTAAAACCCCCTTATCTTATGCACATACTTGTGAAAACCATCTGAGAATTCACTATTTGTAAATTACAAACTATTTTCAAAAATCACAACAGATGATTTGGTAAAGCACCAATGAAATGCATATAGACATTGCTTGACCACCAACAAATAAATTTCATTTACAAAAAGTCGATATTTTTATCAGAATTACAAATTTTATTATAAAATAGAATTCGAGAAGAGTAACGAACCGATAGTAACACACCTTAAATTTCTGTGTTGCCATTTGAGCGTTTTTTTCATGTCCTATTTTCAGAACGACAGTGCCATCTCCAAAAAAAAAAAAAAATTGCAGGGTTTATTCACTTTGTCATTCCATGTGCAACGCAGCGGAATATCCCTCTGAGACTCCATAACGTATATTTATTCTTGATCAGTGAAAATAAAAAACGATCTAGCCACGTCCGTCTGTCCGTCTATGGAAATCACGATTTAGTCCAAATGGAATGAGTTAGACCCTTGAAACTTGCTATAAATAGTATATCTTAAGGGATAGCACAGGATAAGTTCGTAAATGGGCTGAATCGGGTCCGAGGGAAAAAAGTTCCCAACCAACCTCTAAAACACAACATAATATTTAAAGTTTTTTTTTTGTAATTTTGTTAAGCAATTGATATATTTTTATGTCAAAGAAGTTCCAACGCGTTAAAATTGAAGCCATATATATAAAAAAAAAATTGTTTTAGAACCCCGCCCTCTTTAGTGGCCATTATTATATGCACAAATAGTGTAAAAATTCAACAAATTGAGTTACTTATGCCTAAATTCCTTAAAAATAAAATTTTTAAGCTTTTATGACAGAGCGGAGACGTAGCCTGATCCTCACACCACCTTTTGTGCCTAAATGACCTTATAACACTATATTTTTTCTACACTTGACAACCCCGAAAATTTAGATTTAAGTTTTTACGTTGTCTCCCCTATGTCCCTTCTCGGAGTGACTCTGTATAGAGTTTTAAAATTAGTCACAGAAATGTCTTAAAGGACCTGTAATCCAGCAGGTTAAACGATTTTAATTTATCTCAGTCCCATTTTTGCACGTTGATATAAAATACTAATACGTTAGCTTTTATGCAGTAGTATACCTTCCCGGCGGACACCCTGTAATTATTTTAGAGGAACTTTTTACTCCTGGTCCGATTAAATCCATTTACGAACTATCCTTCAGAACTCATCTATACTAAACTCACTATATTCTTTATGGGATCCCCGAGGAATTTTGCACTGCTTTACACACGAAATTACAAAGTGAGTGCATCCAGCAATTCATATTTGGAGGGTATAAAAACTCTATTTTGTCGTGGTCGCTCCGGGAGGGTCCGGAGGGGGAGACATCTCATCTCAACGTAAAAACTTAAAAAATAAATATATAATATCTTACATCAACGCCTACTAAAGGGGTTGCAGTCCAAAAATGGATTTTTCTGATTTTTTGACTCTAAATTCAACGCCTTGGACCTCCTTCGAAATAAAAATTAATCATTTGCTTAAAAAAATTACAAGGGTGCTGTTGGCTGAAATAGTAGAACACGAGACTATGAATCGGAGGGTCGTGAGTTCAACCCTGCGCTGACTCATGAATATAGTGTGTTGAATACTTCTGATCAGCATGAGTGCATGGTTGTGTTAGTTGTTGCCAACCTGTTTCAATGATAAAGGCATACAGAACTGGTCACTGAATATAATTGGTATGTACTAAAAATGTACTAAAAGCAGAGTAACAGCACCCTCCCCCTATTCTCTTTCTTCTCATCTTTCTTCATCTGTCCCTACAATACTATCCCCTCCTTTCTAGTTCCAGCGCAATGCAGTGCATATGTAGAGGTCATCTCCTGTGTGCTGGTCCGAGATAAACAAAAAAATATGTTGCGTTTTAGAGGTCTGATCTGTGCTATCCTTCAAAAATTTTTTATACATACTTTCAAGGATTTGGTTCTTTTCCTTTGAACTGTATTGTAATTTCCACAGACGGATAGAAAGACTTGGCTAGATAGTCTTAGATTTCATCACTGATCAAGAATATACATATATACTTTATGAGGTGAGAGGAATATTTTGCTGCATTACGCACGGAATGGCTAAGGGAATATAGCTTCCAATTGTTTGGCGGGTATAAAAACTATTATGACATTCGACCGAATAAGTGGAGATAAGCAAAAAAGTACACATGAGTACTGATGATGAAAGCGTAGCGGCTTTCGAAAACAGTCGTTCTGCTCTGCTGGTAAATTGTATAACTAAATTTATGTTTATTTTGCTTTGCTGCCTGCAATATTTTTTACATTTTTCTGATTTTAGTTGATTAGCCTATTGATCTGAGTTGAATTAAAAATATTTTTAAGCCGATTGTGATTTTTAGACCATCCTGCGTATGATATGTTTGTGCAAGTGATAGTTTTTGTTTTGAAGCTCGTTTAAATAAAAACATGGAAAAAATTTTGAATTGCACGTGGGATAGAAACGGTCATCGAGAAAATGCTTTAGCTGATCAACAGGGTTTGTTATACGCTTCAGTTCAGTACATCGATGTATTGAAAAGTAGGTGATATTATAACGCAGTGCAGCACTAAAATCTTGAACCAATTAAGACCCCCAATATCTGAAAGCTTATGACGGTAGAAGAAAAACCCTAGCTGTGTTTTAGATTATTAGCTAAGGTTTTTTTTAAATTAATTTTTGGAGTTTCCTACTGGGGGTGAATTTTAGTACAATTTAGATCTAATTAAGAGGTAAAAATTTGCTGAAGAGAGAAAAGCTGTATTTCGAATAGTTCACGAGATATAGACTTAAGAATCAGTACAAGTTTTTTGAAAATTGTACTAAAATCCATCCCCCAATCGGAAACTTCAAAAATGAATTAATAAAAAACCTTAGCTAATAATTCAAAAACCAGCTAAGGCTTTTCTTCTACCACCATAAGCTTTTAGATTTTGGGGGTCTTAATTGCTTCAAGATTTTGTAGTTGAAAAATGTGCTACTGTGTAATCGATGAATCAATGTATTTCATTCCATATTTTTAATTTCGTAGTCTAGATTTAAAACTTGTCTTTAATGGCGAAAACGAGATGGGGAATGGCATCGCCAAACCAATCTAAACTGATGCCTGCAGTAGCTGACGCGTAGTGTACGAAGTCGAAGATCCCGGCTTCGATTCTCCATTCAGTCTTGCCTATGGGATAAAACTATGGTTGTGGTACTTTTTGTCAGCCGGTTTCAGTGATGAGCGCCTAGTACTGGTCCCCTTAACATTATCAACTGCAATTGACATTTTCATGTACTTCCACGAAGGAAGTAAAACGGCAAATTGTTATAATAATATCTCTATTTTCTCATCTTTTTACATAAAATTTCGTTGATAAAAAAGTTCTAAAAATTTTATAACATTATGCATAGCATCTTACGAATACTACTTGGCGTTGTGAGTCCCCCAAATGTTGTAATAGATGAATTTGATTTTTATAACAAGCGAAGTAATTAGATTTTAATAAAAACAATTTAGCCTCAAGTAATAGCTTTAGAAATTTATCTACCACAACATATAAAGAAGAATTTTGGTTTCCTCCAATTAAAAAAATTCTTTTGCTTTACAAACGCTTCTGTATGCATTTTATGATTGTTAGCCTGCTTCGCATTAAATTCGCATTAGACTAGTTTGTGTAAAGAATTCCCAGAGCACCAGCACCAGCACCCGTACAAATCTATTATTGCTGCAGGGCCTTAAATGCTGCCACAATGACACTGTGATGAAATGATGAAAAGACTGATAAAATTAATTTATTCACTGGCTGTTGTGCCGAGAAGTAGACTTTAATTTCCCTAAGAGGATTATTGTGTGGTTATGACAACTCAGCAGAGTTAAAATGAATTCACATTTAATTAGTATTTCCACTTATTTTTTAAATGATTTATTTTCTCTCCATTTGCTTTGAATTTCTTCCTATACATGTTTTGTGGTCTATTCATTATGAATTTCTTGTGTAGCTTCCACAGGCTTTTGTGTTTTACTTGAAGCTATTGGCAAGTGTCCGTCCTATGCTTGTATGTCAGCTTGCATTACAAACTGTGAGCTACTTGATATAGATATTCTAAATAATAATATTTCGCAAGCAATTTATGCCCGTAGTATGTTTGTGGTTACAACTATATTATGATTGTGGCAAAAATATTGTTAAATTCAGTTGGCATTTTTATGCTCAATTTGGAATTAAAAATTTGTTCATAAATTTAAATTTAGAATTCAAAGTTTAAAAAAGTGTTCCCAGGTAAATTGGAGCAAAAACTGCAGAAACAAGTAAAAGTACTAGATTCGGCTAAGTCGAATCCTGCATACCCTTTAGCGAAACACGCCCACCTTGGAACCATTTTTAACTTCCCGCTAATAAAATTGAAAAATTTCCAAAAAATCAAAAAGTAACTTTTTTTAATCAGTTTTGGAAAAAAAATCGAGCTTTCATCAGGAACCAAATTACGGCATTCGATATCGATAAAAATTCCAATTTATTTTGTATTGAAATTTCGATCGATATCGAATGCCATAATTTGGCACCAGATCTCGACATTTTGATTTCTTAGGAAGCTTTCACTATGCCTGTGTGTATGAGTATGTGTGTGTGTGCATGTGTGTGTGTGTGTGTGTGTGTGTGTCTGTGTGCGTGTGTGTGCGTTAGTATGTGACCCGACTACAAATTTTGAACAATTAAACCGAAACGCATCATGCATGGCGAAACGCATCATACATGGCGTTTCAAAGAGTTCTGTCAAACTTAGATTTCCTGTGAATTGGAACCGATAAATTTCGGAAAATTTTAAAAAAAGTTTTTTTTCGAATATAGTTTTTTGGAATAATATTTAAAGGGCTTTGTCGATCGATGTTAAGAACTAATCAGAACTGCTCACATTAAAAAACCACATCGATCGTCCTAATCCGAATCAAAGTGTGGCGGCTTTCGAAAACAGCTTATCTGCTCTGCTCTATAAGTTGAATAATGAAATTAGTGTTGCTGTTTTCCTTATTTTGCTTCAGAACCTGCCATTACGGCCTAAGCTGAAGGTGTTCTTATCCCTGTGTGAAGTCAGGTGCCCCCACCACCTTAGGCAGCCACCACCAGTGAGCCTTAAGAAGTACGCACAGGTAGCAACTTCTCGTTTATCCACCGTAACAAACCATACCAAACACCATGATGATTGGCATTCCCTGAAAGCCGCATTACTCCAGTACCCATATCTCATACTGCCTGTAATTGAGGAATAACCAGCAAGGCAGGCTTCAGACAATGCCTTGCCTGAGTAGGAGTCATGCCCAGAGTGCTGGTCCTATTAAAACACACACACAGACACACACACATTACCAATGCACTACTTCCACGTCAACATTTCATAGAACAATTGCCTTCAAAAGCATTCCGATTGCATTTCAACATTTCTCTTATGGCAAGTGTTTGAAATGGCACATCACGTTTGTCAATAAAATACAACAACAAACCGGCACTGCCAAACTAAAACAACCACAAGCTTATGGTAGCAACACTACAGACAGCTGCGACCAAGACGTTAGAAAAAGCAGCCGCAAAGCAGGCGAAATCAGAACAAAAAAAAATACAAACGAACAGCATCAAAAGCACTTAAGAAAATTAACTTGCGTAAGCCGCAAACCAGTTTCCATAATGACAATCCAGTTGAAGTTAGTGGGAGGTTGTTGGATGTGCTTAGCTCAGCCAACCCCACACTATTGCATCGTGCCAGCACGTTAAACGTGTGACCCAATTTTTCATTTCCATTTCTAAGCACTTAACGAGAGGATTAGCTGAAATATATATTCTTAAGAGATTTTTGAAAAAAATTTACAGCCTTTCCACAAATTTGTTGTTGTATATTTTTGAAAACGCATTTTTCTAGTTGGAGATGGCCAACGGGAACAGATTTGGGACATTCGTTGGACAATTTTGAAACAACACTGTAGTTGATTGGTATCAATGGGGGTATTCTGTAACAATTAACCGATTAATTAATCGATTAATATAAGATTTGTTATTTAAGATTAATCGATTAAACGATGTGATATAAAATTTTACATTTTTTATAGTATTTTACCATTTTTATACCCTCCAAAAAAGAATTGGAGAGTATATTCACTTTGTCATTCTGTTTGTAA
The DNA here is from genome assembly GCA_951800035.1 of Linnaemya tessellans. Classification (NCBI taxonomy): domain Eukaryota; kingdom Metazoa; phylum Arthropoda; class Insecta; order Diptera; family Tachinidae; genus Linnaemya; species Linnaemya tessellans. The sequence goes on from OX637534.1 coordinate 93,489,442, forward strand.
CGCAGCGAAATATCCATCTCAGACCCCATAAAGTATATATATTCTTGATCAGTGATGAAATCTAAGACGATTTGAGCATGTCCGTCCGTCCGCCTATCCGTCTGGGGAAATCACGATTCAGTCCAAACGAAAAGTGCTAGACATGAAATTTGGTATAAATATATCTTGAAGGATAGCACAGGCTAAGTTTGGAGATGGGCTAAATCGGGCAAGAAGGGAAAAAGTTCCCCCAAGAAGAACTAAACCAACCTCTAAAAAACAACATAATTTTTAAAGTTTTTTTCTAAATTTGTTAAACAAATGATATATTTTTATATTAAAGAAGGTCCAACGCGTTAAACTTGGAGCCATAAAATTAAAAAAAAAATAAATTTTTGGACCCCGCCCTCTTTATTGGACGTTATTATAAGCAAAAATATTGTAAAAATTTTACAAATATTTTTCTTAAGCCTACATTCTTTAAAAATAACATTTTTAAGCCTTAATGACGAAGCTGAGACGTAACCTGGTACTACTCTGGCCTACCCCCTCCTCCCCCTTCACCCTTTACATGACCCTACCAAACAAAAATTTTTTTTTTTAAATTTTGTAAATAATCATTCCAAGCATTTATTTTTAGAGTTTTATGACTACCTGTATCTGCCCTATGCCCCCTCCCCCTTTGCCCCCTAAAGGACCCTATCAAAAAAAAGAAATTTTAATTTTGTATATAATCATCCAAAGCATTTATTTTTAGAATTTTATGACTGCCTGTTTCTGCCCTACCCCCTCTTCCCCCTTTGCCCGCTAAATGACCCTATAAAAATTAAATAAACTTTTTTTTTAAATTTTGTATATAACTATCCCAAGCATTTATTTTTAGAGTTTTATGACAAAGGTGATATGTTTCCCCCACAGCCCTTGCCAGAACGACCCCGCCAAAATACAGTTTTTATACCCTCCAGAGAATTGGACCCCATAAAGTACATAAATATATTCTTGATTAGTGATGAAGTCTAAGACGGTCTAGCAATGCCCATACGTTCGTCTGTGGAACACATGATAGTGTCTGTTTTTGAACCCCGCCCCCTTTAATGGGCGTTGACGTACGATATTACATAAAGGAACTCTGTCCCACCAACTTGAACATTTTAAATTCACTTACTAAATATTTGGAGGGTATTTAAGATTCGACCCGGTCGAATATAACGCTTTTACTTGTTTCTTTTTTAGTTTTTAAAAATTTCTTTCATCTCATATGCAAAAAGTATGCGTTTAGAAAATATTTTTTCATACAAAGAAAGAAGGTGTTCATTTTAATAGGTCAAATGATAAACAGCGAACTCGAAAATAAACTTTTTTGCTGAATGTTCGGTGCTGAGCCGTGTCAGGATGAGTCAGATGATAACCTGACAACACAAGAATGCAGTATTTTAACAGAATTTATCGAAAAAAATTACAAGAGTTAAATTATTAAAAAGATAAAACAGGACTATAATGGTGTGATCGAAGAATTTACATATTTTGAGAAATTCAAAAGAAAAGGATTGAGAAATCAAATTTTCCGTTTTATAGGTTGTATATATTTTTTCTTTACTTCGGACCATCACTCAGGGAATGCCCCTACATATGTGTGTAGTCCATTGCGTCGGAACTAGAAAGGAGGAGATCGCATTAAGGCGACAGATGAACAAAAATGAGGCAAAAGGGACGGAGATAAATTAATAATGTTTAAACTGCAGGGTCAGAGTTCCCATAAAAAATTTCTGTGCCCAATTTTAAAATTTTATTTTGATAGGGTCACTCCTATTTTGTAGGACCGTAAGGGAGACATCTCCCCTTTGTCGTATAAACTTAAAAAGTAAATTTTTGGGATAATTAAGTGTAGAAAAACAACTGGAGGGGTTGGGCAATTTGTTAAGTATTCACACTATTTTTTCATATAATATGCAATTGTGGGTGCTGTTGGCTGTAGAACACGAGACTATGAAGCGGAGGGTCCTGAGTTCAAGCCCGCGCTGAGTCATGAAATATTGTGTTGAGTTCTTCTAAACAGCATTAGTTCGTGTTAGTTGTTGCCAGCCTGTTTCAATGACGAAGGCATAGTCACTGATCACTGAACATAATTGGCAGCGACTGACACTATCATGTACTAAAAAAAAGCAGAGTAACAGCGCCCACTTTCGTCGGCTCTGTAGTAAAAATTAGCCGGCGAAGTAAAAAGGTTGAAATAGCTAAAAAGAAAACAGTCTATCTTCTCATCTTTCCTCATCTGTCCCTCCAATACTATTCCCTCGTTTTCAGTTCCGGCGCAGTGCATTTCATATATAGGGGTCATACCCTGAGTGCTGGTCCAAGATTTAAAAAAAAAAATTTCAATGCCCTCTACAGGGGGCAGGGTCCCAAAGTGGACTATATCGTGTTTTCCATGGACGTTCGTATGGGCACTGCTAGATCATCTTATACTTCATCACTGATCAAGAATATATATAATTTATGGAGTCCAATTTTTTTTGGAGGGTCTTAAAACTGCATATTGTCGGGGTCGCTCTGGCAAGGGCCGTGGGGAAACATTTCACCACCTTTGCTATAAAATATTAAAAATAAATTATTGAGGTAATTAAGTGTAAAATAATTTTTTTTTATAGGGCCATTTAGAGGGCAAAAGGGAGAGGACGGGAGTAGGTCAGAGGAGGACCAGGTTACGTCTCAGCTTCGTCATAAAAAATTGAAAATGTTATTTTTAAAGAATGTAGGCTTAAGTTATAAAATTTGTTAAATTTGTACTCTATTTATGCATATAATAACGCCCACTAAAGAGGGCGGGTCGAAAAAAAATTCTTTTTTTTTAATTTTATGGCTCCAAATATAATGAGTTGGACCTTCTTTGACATAAAAGTATATCATTTGCTTGACAAAATTACAAAAATTGTGTTGTTTTTTTAGAGGTTGGTTTACTTCTTCTAAGGGGAACTTTTTCCCTCGGACCCGATTCAGCCCATTTACGAGCATGAACTGTGCTATTCTTCAAGATATATTTATACCAAGTTTCAAAGGTCTGGCTCGTTTCGTTTGGACTGCATCGTGATTTTCACAGACTGAAGATGGATGGACATGCCTAGATCGTCATAGATTTCTTCACTGATCAAGAATATATATACTTAATGGGGTCTTGGAGGGATGTTTTGCTGCGTGACACACCGAATGACAAAGTGATTTTCCCCTCCAATTCTTTTTTGGAGGCTATAAAGACAATATTATTCGGTTAACCAATTAAAACAAAACATTGGTTAATTAATCGACTAAGCGATTAAAGCAAAAGCCCGATTAAATTAATACCATAGTATCCGTGCGAGCCTGCTGTAGACTTAATATGCTTTTTAAATAATATTTCTTAAAAGTTTTTTTTAAATAAAATGTATGACTTGGCTATCAAACGGCAACACTGTGCATCCTATTGCTTGGATCCTAAACAGGACATTTTGAGTTCTTTTTATATGTTCCATATTTAATATCTCTCATCACTTTCATTTTTTCTTTCTATAGACTGCAAACATTGTCAACGTACGTTTAATCTTGTTTAAGAACAAAAATTTAATATATAAAAATTTTTGTTTTTTTGATAGAAAAAAAAACAATTTCTATAAAGAAAAAAGCGCAGGAATAAAACGAAAACGATATTAGAGTTTATTTCTTGCTTCTTGCACATTTCAAAGACAATTTGTGTAGAACATAAAGTAGAACTGATGCTGATGATGATGATAATGACGAGAACAGCAATGAGAACAGAACAAACGCTGCAGTTGGGAGACCCGGAGCACGCACGGATTGCATCAGGCTTAGAAATGGTGAATGTATCTACTATAACGTAATGGTGCCAAGTGGCTGCATTTCATTTGTTAAATGTCATGAAGGAAACCAAAAAGGAAAAAAACACACACACACACACAAGGAATATTTATTTGTGTTACAAATACGACGCAGTGGAGGAAAAAAAGAACTATTGCATTCGTAGTTAAATTGAAGTTCTTATAGATGCATGTATTACTCGCATACTTAGTACGAGTATTTGAGTTGTAATGCAAACGTGACCAACAGGGTGCACAACGGGTTTTGAGGTTCGGTTATTAGGGGCCTATTACAGGGGAGAGAAATAAATCAATAATAAAAATTATGTACAAAAAAAATAATGGAAAACGGTTGACCCTAAGGGCCATCCCTGCAATTTACCGCTAATTTTAGCCACTAAAAATGGTATTATTTTAATTTTAAAACTGCTTTAACTTCAGGATGGATCAGTCGATTCCCATGTGGCAATATTCGACACCTATAATATAATTTCGAAAATTCACCTTTTTCGAATTTTTATTCCCAATAACAAGGCTAAATTGGAAAAGCCATTAAAATGTTATTTTAAAAAAGCAATTTTTGGAAAATTAATTGTTTTCAGTTATTTTTTTTTGATAATTCCGAAAACATACCGGTCAGAACCGGATAGTGCCGGCCTCTCAGGAGTAGTCATAAAAACTTCCTAGAAACTCAAAACGTTGAGATCTGGTGAAAATATAATTTTTTTCAAACGGGGTAAAGCCATTAACTTCGCACATTTTTTGAAAATTTTATATTCTCTTAGCGGGAAATTAAAAAAGTAAAAGCTCTATATCCAGCTAGGACGAATCTGAAATAGCCTCCCAACCCTGAAACCAATTTTTAATATTCCTGATTTTCAAAACAAATTAATTTTTATTTCTAAAATATAAAACAGATATGATTAGTAAAGAAAAAAAATTTGATTTAATTCGTTATTTTAATATTCCAAAAAAAATTGAAATTTTCCAGCTCTGGACCTGTCTTTTTGTCTGATAACATCCACTACCAATGAATTTATTTCAGAAACTCCAAAAATTTTTTTATATATATGTATATATAAAGCAAAAGAAAAAGTTAGGTATATGTTGGATATTTTTTTGCGCCAAAAAAACTTGTAGTTGTCCAACTCTGGAATCATCTTTTTCATTTTGTTTGATTTTTATTACCAACTTAATTCTTCGTGAAGTATCAAATAAGTTTTAATAACAAGAAAAAAAATTAGTTTTATCTAGTTTGTTTAATATTCCAAAAATGAAAGTTTAAATTTCCCAGCTCTGGAGCTGCCTTTTTGACTTTTCTGATATCTAATAACGATAAATTTCTTTCAGAAACATTAAATATGTTTAATATATAAAGAAAAAGAAAATTTCATTTTATTAGCTGAGTGTTATGTACCAAAACCAATGTCGATTGTCCAACCCTGGTGTCGTTTTCATTTATTTTATTTGACTTTTAAAAGAAATTTAATTTTTCCTGACATATCAAATAAGTTTGTTTAACAAAAAGCAAACATTAGTTCTATCTAGTTTCTGTAATATTCCAAAAAAAAATAATAATAATTTGCCAGCTCTGGAGCTGTCCTTTTTACTTATCTGACATCCACTACCAATGAATTTCTTTCAGAAACTAGGAAATATTTTTATATATAAAGCAAAAGCAAAAATTAATTATAGTTGGATACTTTTAAGCGTCAAAAAAAGTTTTAGTTATCCAACCCTGGAATCATATTTTTAATTTTTTTTAGATTTTTAATACCAATTAAATTCTTCGTGAAGTATAAAATAAGTTTAATTAACAAGAAAAAAAATTAGTTTTATCTAGTTTGTTTAATATTCCAAAAATGAAAGTTTAAATTTCCCAGCTCTGGAATTGCCTTTTTGACTTTTCTGATATCTAATAACAATAAATTTCTTTCATAAACATTAAATATGTTTAATATATAAAGAAAAAGAAAATTTCATTTTATTAGCTGAGTTTTATGTATCAAAACCAATGTCGATTGTCCAACCCTGGTTTCGTTTTTTCAATTTTATTTGATATGTAATAGAAATTTCCTTTTTCCTAACATATAAAATATGTTTAATTAACAAAAAGAAAAATTAGTTTTATCTAGTTTCTGTAATATTCAAAAAAAAAAAATACTAATAATAATTTGCCAGCTCTGGGGGTGTCCTTTTGACTTATCTGACATCCACTACCAATGAATTTCTTTCAGAAACTAGGAAAAAATTTTATATATAAAGCAAAAGCAAAAATTAATTATAGTTGGATACTTTTAAGCGCCACAAAAAGTTTTAGTTGTCCAACCCTGGAATCATATTTTTAATTTTTTTTAGATTTTTAATGCCATTTCAATTCTTTGTGAAGTATAAAATAAGTTTAATTCAAAAAATTAGTCTTATCTAGTATCTATATTGTTCCAAGAAAAAATAGTTTAAATTTTCCAGCTCTGTAGCTGCCTTTTGACCTTTCTGACATCCAAAACTAATGAATTTTTTCCCCAAACATCAAATATGTTTAATATGTAAAGCAAAAGAAAAATTAATTTTATTAGCTGATTTTTATGTACCGAAAACAAAGTGGATTGTCCAACCCTGTTTTCGTTTTTTTTACTTTATTTGATTTTTAATAGAAATTTAATTTTCCTTATATATAAAATAAGTTTAAGTGAAAAAAAAACAAAAATTAATTTTATCTTATTACTTTAATATTCCAAAAAAATTAAAATTTTTCAGCTCTGGAGATGAATTATGGACTTTTCTGACATCCAACACCAACGAATTCCTTCGATTGCCCAACCCTGGTTCCTTTTTTTTAATTTTTAACAGAAATTTAATTTTTCCTTATATATAAAATAAAAAAAAACAAAAATTAATTTTATATAGTTTCTTTAATATTTAAAAGTAAGATGAAATTTTCCAGCTCTGGAGCTGCCTTTTGGACTTTTGTGACTTCCAACACCAATGAATTCCTTCCACAAACGTGAAATATATTTAATATATAAAGAAAAGCAAAACTTAATTTTATTCGGTGATTTTTATGTACCAAAACCAATGTCGATTGACCAACCCTGACTTCTTTTATTTTATTTGATTTTTAATAGGAATTGAATTTAAAATATAAAATAGGTTTAGTTACCAAAAAAAAAAAAAAAAAAATAACCAAAAACTAGTTTTATATATATTTATATACCAAAAATAAGTTTAAATTTTCCAGCTCTGGAATAGTATTTTGGATTTCGAAAATTTTTAATAACAATCTATTGAGGTCTATTTGCAATGCATCAATCCTATAACGAAATCTCTAGGTTTTCTGGTGGCTTCACATACAGACGAACAACGCTTACACGACTTCCCTATTCATAACGATACAGAATAAGTATTTCATAGTGTCGCATATTAATAATTGTGTAAATTGCACACGGGCTAAAAGCGAAAAGTAAAGACAACAAGTATTTGAAAAACTTCCTTAGAAGGAACTCCAGTTTCAAGCACAACATGCCGAGCGCGTTAATTTAAAAAGCCCATTTTCTAAAAGTGTAACACAATTTCCTCCACTCCCACACTTACGCAAGACAACAGAAGTTTAATAGTATTTGTAAGGGATGTGCATGATGTTGGCGAACGAACAAGTCGAATAAGTGACGGTTTGACGATAAATAAATGCGGCCAAATGTACCGTGGCTAAAAACAAACGATGAGCATGAATAAAACGGATACGGAAATGGCAAAATGACAAGATGAGTGCACATTTACTTTATTGCTATAAATCGTTCTGAGCGCGTAAAGACTAAAAAGGAAAAGAAAAACTTATAGACGAATGAAATAAAATAAAAATCTACCAGAATGACTATAGCACGAGCGGGTTTTTCTTACAGCCAAGTTAAGAAGTTGTAAAGTTAACACTTTGAATTTATAACAAGTCAAATACAGATATTGAACTGAAATGTAATAGAAATAATATCGTTAAAAAGACCAAGAAAATTGAATAAAAACTGTGTGCTAAAATAAAAATTGCAAAAAAAACATTTCAGATGCAAAAAAAAAGAAAAAAATACTTTGGATAAATATGAAATTTAATACTCAAGTTTATAGTCTCCATGGTGACTTTAGCTTTGAGAGTTGTTGTCTGCTTCTAAAGCAAATCTTTGTTCTTTCTTCTTCTTCTTGTTTCCATTAGTAGGATTCTGCTTTCTTCTTGTTGTTGGCTCTGAAGCTATGAAATACATTTGCTAAAGTTTTTTCTGCTATTTATTTTTAACCTCCTTTTGTATTTATAATTCCATTTTATTTTATTTCATTTTATTTTGGTTTTTAGGTTAGTTTCCGTTTTAGTTTAAAACACCAGCAGTGACCGACCGCGAACCACAATTTATAGTTTTCAAGCAGGTGAATTTGTAGTTGGACCGCTTTTTTCGGTTTTTTCTTTTTTGCTTACACTATTAAGGCTGACGGCGGACGGGGCTCATCATTAATTGCTGAAGTTGTTGGCAAAAATTAAAATTTCTATAAACAGCAATTTTAAGAGCATTTGGAATGTTTTCATTGCTGTTGTTTGTTTCCGCTTTATTCAAATAATTGGCTCAAATAACTGCCATTTAATTAAATGAAAAGCCGTAAGCTTTAGTTTTTTTCTCCTCGCGAATATTTTTGCAAATGCTTGACTTGTGTTAGAATTTCATTATAAATAGATAATTAAACAAGCAAGAGCATTAGGCGAAAGGGGTTTTCATAAAACGGGCGGGGTAGTGAGGAAAATTGAAATTCTGAAATTAAATATTATGCTTTAAACACATTCGAGTCAGTAGGCTACACGAACACACGACTACAAAAGCCGTTGGCTGCAATCGTCGCCTCGTAGTCAGCTACTTAATTATTTTTGAGACGGCAGCTACATTGTCAACATCTCATTTTAGTGGTGCCACTTTCATATATAAAAATGCGCTTATTCTAAATCAATTTATAGACCGAAAAACAAAATTAATAAAAACACTTTATTTGTTTATAGTCCATTATTGTTTTTGCATTTTTTATGAAGTTTTTTTTTTATACGAATCACTCTGTTGTCGGACAGCTGTTTTGACAGTTTAAAGTGACGTCTCTACTCAGTATTGTTTGGCAAATCATCATGAACAGGTTAACTCCAGAACAACTCTTCCAAATCGTGGAAATTTATTTTCAAAAACCGTGTTCAATTAAAAATGTTTATCCGCTTTTTTACCGCAAAATTCTCTTCAGTGATGAGGCGCATTTTTGGTTGTATGGACATGTCAACAACAAAATTGCCGTATTTGCAGCAAAGATAATCCACATGCCGTTCAAGAATTACCAATGCATCCCGATAAATGTAGTGTTTGGTGCGGTCTATGGGTTGGTGGAATCATCGGTCCTTATTTCTTTAAAAATTAGGAAGGACGACGCGTTACCGTGAATGGAAATCGATACAGAATCATGATCAATGAATTTTTGGTGCCAAAACTTCAAGATATGGATGTAAACGAAATGTGGTTTCAACAGGATGGTGCCACTTGTCATACTGCGGGCGAAACAATGGACTTATTGAAAGAACATTTCAACGACAACATTATTTCGAGAAATGGACCGGTGAATTGGCCTCCGCGTTCGAGTGATTTGACGCCACTCGATTATTTCTTGTGGGGATACCTGAAATCATTGGTTTACGTGGATAAACCAGCAACGATTGATGCTTTGGAAACCAGTATTCAACGTGTCATTGCTGAAATACGCCCTCAAATGCTTGAAAAGATGGTCGGAAATTGGACCTCCAGAATGACCTTTGTGCAAAATAGTCGTGGTGGCCATATGCCCAAAATTATATTTAAATGTTAAATGACAAGAAATTATCTACCAAATAAAAATTTTTTTTGGCCATTTCATAATTTGGCATGTGTTTTATTTAAATTTTAAATCAGCAAGCTCTTATAAAAACACTCTTTACATGTCAATATCCTTTCTTTGTTATGGCACTATGAAAATGAGTTTATGAGTTAATTCATTAGTGACCTAACTCACATCTTTTATCGATAACTGCTATGAAATATATACAAAATTAGAGTATTCAAAATAATAAAACTTTTACTTGAAAAGTCAGATACAAAATTGCAAAATTTAATAATTCTTGCAATAGGTTATTAAATTTGAAAAATATGTCTAACAATAGAAAGACAGTTAGGAGTACTTTGAAATGATACCCATATCGTTTATAAGGGGCCTATATTCTAGGAGTTATTACCACAAAATATAAAAATATATAAACAAGTAAAAACGTTATATTCGACCGGGTCGAATCTTAAATACCCTCCAAATATTTAGTAAGTGAATTTAAAATGTTTAACTTGGTGGGATAGAGTTCCTTTATATAATATCGTACGTCAAGGCCCACTAAAGGGGGCGGGGTTCAAAAATAGACAATAACATGTGTTCCACAGACGAACGTATGGGCATTGCTAGACCGTCTTACACTTCATCACTGATCAAGAATATATTTACTTCATGGGGTCCAATTCTCTTTGGAGGGTATAAAAACTGTATTTTGGCGAGGTCGCTCTGGCAAGGGCTGTGGGGGAAATATTTCACCTTTGTCATAAATATCTAAAAATAAATGCTTGGGATAATTAAATACAAAATTAAAATTTCTTTTTTTTTTTGATAGGGTCATTTAGAGGGCAAAGGGGGAGAGGGGGTAGGGCAGAAACAGGTAGGCATAAAACTCTAAAAATAAATGCTTGGAATGATTATATACAAAATTTAAAAAAATTTTTTTTTTTTTTTGGTAGGGTCATTTAGGTGGCGGAGGGGAGGGCCAGTAGTAGTACCAGGTTTCGTCTCAGCTTCGTCATTAAAGCTTAAAATTGTTATTTTTAAGGAATGTAGGCTAAAGTAAAACAATTTGTTAAATTTTTATGCTATTTTTGCCTATAATAACGCCCACTAAAGTGGGCGGGGTCCAAATTTTTTTTATTTTTATTTTATGGCTCCAAGTTTAAGGCGTTGGACCGTATTTGACATAAAAATATATCATTTGCTAACAAAATAACCAAAAAACTTTAAAAATGATGTTGTTTTTTCTGGGTTGGTTTAGTTCTTCTTAGGGGAACTTTTTTCCCTCTGGCCCGATTTAGCCCATCTTCGAACTTAAATTGCTCTAAGCTTCAAAATATATTTACACCAAATTTCAAGAGTCTAGCTCTTTTCGTTTGGACTGAATCGTGACGGACGGACGGACGGACGGACGGACATGCTCAGATCGTCTTAGATTTCAGCACTGATCCAGAATATATATACTTTATGGGGTCTTAGAGGGATATTTCGCTGCATTACACAGGGAATGACAAAGTGGATATACCTTCCAATTATTTTTTGGAGGTTATAAAAATTAGAAGATTTTTCGTGGCTATTTCAACCTTTTACGCCGCCGGCAAGTTTTTTGCTGCAGGGCCGTGTAATCTTTTATTATATATTTAGCATTAAACTGCATTACCCATATCTGATTGCAGCGATTAGAATGATGTGACATTTTAAATTTCTGACACTTGAAAAAACAAGTGTCGAAAACAGCTGTTCTGCTCTGCTGTGTAAGTTGAATAAAACTGATATTGACTTTCCTTTGTGCCGTGGAATATTTATCATGTCTTTCTGAGATTTAAATTAAAATTTCGAACAATTAGCCTATACAATCTTAATTCAATTTAATACAACAATACAATAAATTTGGCTGTTCACAAGCGCATTAAAACATGTCGTATTTATTTAATTTATAAACCCTGCGATTGAGTTTGTGAATTGAAAAAATTTTAAAAATATTTGATATTAATTTTACCTCCTCTACAAAAAAAAAAAACTGTGTGAAGAGTTAAGCTTCAAAATATTTTGTTTATCAGCAGAGATAAACAAAATATTTTCTATGGCTTAATAAATATTTTTTCGTGTCGTTATCTTTCTTTAATGTCTGGCAGACGAGTGATTTCAAGTCATTAGCAATAGGGAGACAAAAACAAAATATTTACACACACACACACACGCACAAAGTATTTCCTGCCAAACTCAATATAAAGACAAGTTTGAAAAAGCCTTAAAGAGTCAAGCAGTTTTTAGTCAAGATCTCTAGGAATTTCACAATGAAGAATTTTCATCATTCTAGAAACGTTTCTGGTTTATTGTTGTCCCCAAATGAGTTGGAGAATTATCCAGGCACATTCCAGGCTGACGAGAAATTATCAGGCATTTTGTGTCTGGTGTTTAACAAGATTTTTATTTATTTTAAGAGACTATTTTGTTTAATTCTCAACAATTTCCGCCTTGTGCGATTAAACATTTTTTTTCTTTTTGCCTCTCAACTAAAGCGCAATAATTGTTGCAACGTCGCCATAAACGCTTAACCATCATATCGTATTAAAGCATCAGCAAAGACAAACTGTTGACAAAATTTACATAATTTTCTGGAGTTTTTGAGGAAACAATTTTTTTTTTCGTGCAGTTTGCATAGTTAACATTTATGTTAATGTAAATATAAGGAACTTAAACTTGTAGAATTTCTTCTATTGTCTTATTTTCTGTCAAACAATTAAGCCAAGACAACTCATGCCAGCCAACCGTAACATGGCTTGCATGAGTTGTCTTTAGGACAAGAGTTTATATGCACGTGAAACTATTTTCTAGGGTTTTGTTTTTTCTTTACTACAGAGAACCTTTTTATAAAATATTTTGTATTAAACTGTTTCAATAATATGACAACTTAAGAACAAATAACGAAAAATAAACCAAATTTAGCTGAAACTTTAACTTCTTAAAGCATAAAAACAAAATAAAATGTCATCTTCGTAAGAAAACTTACATAAACGTTAAAAAGAAATTTGCAAAAAAATAAAAAATAACTAAAAGCAGAAACTTTTCAAAATTTCCTTGTTTGCTTCTGTCCCAAAAGGATACTATTTTACAATGCCCAGCGGAGATAGATCCAACTCACTCGTTACATAACAATTTCCAAAGAAGACATAATCAATTTGTTTCAGTTTTATTAGTTTTAACAAAGTTTTATAATCATCAATGATGAGTGCAGAGGCCAGGCCAGGAAAGCTATTTCAACATTTATTTAACAAGAGCCCCATCCGATTTAATGCGTATGAGTGATAATAAAAAAATAAATTATACGCCCCAGCACCCCAGCAATTGAATATTAACAACATTAACATTTCAGCCAGTCGGCATGGTAAATATGCTCTCCAACTCTCTACAAATAAATTCTACTACTTCATTAAAAAAAGATTTCATTCTTTGCAACAACTCCGCTCTTTATTGCTTTCGTAGTTGATGTAATTTGTGTCATACAACAAACTTCTTCCTGCAGCAGCTCAACGAGCACCTCAACGTCATGAATACTGCATGAAAAACAAAAATATTTCCCATTAAAAAAAAAAGCGATTGAGAGAGAAAGTAAAACAGAAAAAAAATAATAATATTTTAGAAAAAACTTGGTCGTTGACAATTTTAAAATTTCCAGCAGGCACAAAAGTTTTCCTTCAAAGTTTATTAATTTGTACAGTGATGACGTGTAAAAAAAGCAAGAACTCGCACACGGTCGTGACACTCAATTTTTATATAAAAAGTTTTAATGTTCTACAACATATTCATCGTATTTTCCACTTTCAGCAATTTAATTTTAATAATTTTGTATATAAAAATCGTTAAGGTACAATAAATAGATATTTATTTCACTCAAGTCACCCCACTGTGCGATATTAATGACTATAATTACTTTTTTATGAAACTAAAACTTCCAAGTGTTTGGTTTTTTTTTTGCCTTACTTTTATGAAGCAGCAGTAAATTGAAAATGTTCTGCTTGTGCAATTATAGTTTTAATTTATCATCAAGTGATACTTCAATTCAATACATTATCATTTTTAAAACATGGATTATTAATTGCTGAAAGGAGTTCTGGAGAAACTTAAATTGGTGTATCATTTAAATTTAACAAAGTTAGAAACATATTTAACTCATTGCCTTCTATTTTTAATTTTTTTGAATAGTACAACCAGGAGGTTTACTCCGTAATGAAGCGATTGCAAAACTGAACGCATCTTTATGCTTTTTTAAAAAATTAATATATAAGATAAAATAAAATTCCGAAAGCATTGAAAACTTTCTAGAAATCTTTTAATATGTCTTCTAATTTAAAAAAAAAAAATTGTATTAAAATCGCTGTAAGGATACGGGTACCCTCCATATATCCTTTTTTGAAAAATTGAGATTTAAGGTTAAAAAAAATTCCAAAAGCTGAGAAAACATTTTAAAATTCTCTTAATATGCTTTCTAGTTCATATACAAGTTTTTATTGAAATCGCACTAAGGATATGGGTACCCCCCATATATCCTTTTTTGAAAAATTTGCATTGAAGATAAAATAAAATTCCGAAAGCAGCGAAAACGTTCCAAAAATCTCTTAATATGCCTTTTAATTTATCTACAAATTTTTATTGAAATCGCAGCATGATTACGGGTACCGTCCACATATCCTTTTTTGAAAAATTATGATTTAAAATAAAATAAAATTCCAAAACCATCGAACACTTTCTAAAAATCTCTTTGACAGTCTTTTAATTGATGCACAAATTTTTATTGAAATCTCAGCAAGGATACGGGTACCCTCCATATATCCTTTTTTGAAAAATTGAGATTTAAGATACAATAAAATTCCACAAGCAGAGAAAACATTTTGAAATTCTCTTTATGTACAAGTTTTTATTGAAATCGCCGTAAGGTTACGGGTACCTTCCATATATCCTTTTTTGAAAAATTTGGATTTAAGATCAAAAATATAATACCGAAAGCAGCGAAAACTTTCCGAAGGTCCCTTAATATGCCTCTTAGTATATGTACAAATTTTTATTGAAATATCAGCAAGGATACGGGTACCCTCCATATATCCTTTTTTGAAAAATTGAGCTATAAGATAAAATAAAATTCCGAAAGCAGCGAAAATTTTCTAAAAATCTCTTTAACTTCTTTTGGATTTCTGCACACATTTTTATTGAAATAGCAGCTTGGACACGGGTATCCTCCATATATCCTTTTTTGAAAAATTGAGATTGAAGATAAAATAAAATTCCGGAAGCAGCAAAAACTTTCCAAAAATCTCTTAATATGCCTTTTAATTTATCCACAAATTTTTATTGAAATCGCAGCAAGATTACGGATACCGTCCATATATCCTTTTTTGAAAAATTAGGATTTAAAGTAAAATAAAATTCCAAAACCATCGAACACTTTCTAAAAATCTCTTTGACAGTCTTTTAATTGATGCACAAATTTTTATTGAAATCTCAGCAAAGATACGGGTACCCTCCACATATCCTTTTTTGAAAAATTGAGATTTAAGATAAAATAAAATTCCACAAGCAGAGAAAACATTTTAAAATTCTCTTAATATGTTTTTAGTTTATGCACAAGTTTTTATTGAAATCGCCGTAAGTTTACGGGTACCTTCCACATATCCTTTTTTGAAAAATTTGGATTTAAGATCAAAAATATAATACCGAAAGCAGCGAAAACTTTCCGAAGGTCCCTTAATATGCCTCTTAGTATATGTACAAATTTTTATTGAAATATCAGCAAGGATACGGGTACCCTCCATATATCCTTTTTTGAAAAATTGAGCTATAAGATAAAATAAAATTCCGAAAGCAGCGAAAACTTTCTAAAAATCTCTTTAACTTCTTTTGGATTTCTGCACACATTTTTATTGAAATAGCAGCTAGGACACGGGTATCCTCCATATATCGTTTTTTGAAAAATTGAGATTGAAGGTAAAGTTCTGAAAGCAGCGAAAACTTTCTAAAAATCTCTTAATATGTTTTCCAATTTGTCTAAAAATTTTTATTGAAATCGCATCAAGATTACGGCTACCCACCATACATCCTTTTTGGGAAAATTATGATTTAGGATAAAATAAAATTTCAAAAACAGTGAAAACTTTCTAAATATCTCTTACTACGGCTTTTAACTTATGTACAAATTTTTACTAAAATCGCAGCTGGGACACGAGTACCCTCCATATATCCTTTTTTGAAAAATTGAAATTTAAGATAAAATAAAATTCCGAAAACAGAGAAAACTTTCCAAAAATCATTTAATACGCTTTTTAGTTCATGCACAAGTTTTTATTGAAATTGCATCAAGATTACGGGTACCCTCCATATATCCTTTTTGGGAAAATTATGATTTGGGATAAAATGAAACTCCAAAAGCAGCGAAAGCTTTCCAAAAATCTCATAATATGCCTTTTAATTTATTTACAAATTTTAACTGGAATCCCAGCAAGGATACGGGCATAGTCCATACATCCTTTTTTTGAAAAATTAGGATTTCAGAACAGACATTACAACACGATACCTTCTTAATAGGATTTGTATAAAAATTAATGTTACTGAGCTCCAGCTGGCAAATTTAAATATACCAAAACTTTAATTGTGCATATGCAGGTGTGATTATATGATTTCGTTGCTATCCTTTTTAGTAGAAAACTATTTAACACTGTGAAACATTTTATACAGGAACATAAATAAATGTAACAGGAGATTGTTTAAAGAATATAAATTTCTTTATTAAATTAGACAAAAAAATATTTTTTTCTATTTCTACTTTCAAATCACTAATAATTAAATATTTTTCTTTATCGAATAATGCTATTGCATATCAGAAGCGAAGATTGCGAAACACCGATAGCAGCAACGTATTATAATCGTGTCTCAGGGGAAAAATTGTTTTGAAGAGAACAAAATAGATATTGATGAAATAAATACTTTTTGAGAAAAATTACAATTAACTCAATGGAGATCTATAGGCTAATTGTTCGATATTTTTTTTTTTTTGTTAATACAAAAGACTTGATAAATATTCCAAGGCATAAAGGAAATTCAATATCAGTTTTTAATTATTCAACTTACACTGCAGAGCAAAACAGCTGTTTTTGAAAGCCGCTACACTTTTATCATCAGTACTCATGAGTATTTTGTTGGTCACCAATTATTAGTTGACTTAGTTAAATATGATAACAGTTCATTTAATTCATTTTATAAAATTAACCTTGTTTTTGAACAGATCTCGTGCTTAAACTTTTCTTCGTGTTTAAGCTACAAAGATATCAAAATATGTAACGACAACCCAGACACCTACTCCGAATACATCGCAAGTGTTAGACAAACCCAACAGATATTACACTATTATATTGAACAACTCCCCACTGTGCATTGCTCCACGTTAGTTATGCCTACAAAGTAAGTAGATGTTTATAATACTTGTTTTACAATTTAGATTGGCTACAGTATTTTTTGTTATCATATTATTCATGCATCATAAAGAGAACAAAAGGATTAAATATTTTCAGTGTCAATTTTTGCATTTCCATGTGAGTGATTATTTTCTAATTAGAGCTTTCTTGCATTCAAATTCATATTAAATTAAGTTATATTTCTTTGGTCTAAATATTACTGTATATTGTATATAATGTCTTCAACATTTTACATTTTTTCTGGTCCTTGGCATTCATATTTGCCCGCTTAGCTCTATTTCTTTCTTGATTGTTGTACCAATTGTCCTGAAAGTATCTGTCTTATAACTGATGAAAATGACAGCGTTACAAAAATTTCCTGAGTCATGACTGTTGAAAAGAGCACATATCAAATAACTAGATTAAAAATGCTTAAAAAAATTCCGTCACCTTCAGTAAGTCCTTTGGGAGAAAAAATTAATTAAGTATTACTTTTCTATATTTTTATACCCTTCACAAAAAACTGTAAAGGTATATATAGGTTTGTCATTCCGTGTATAATTTCTTCGACATGCACATGGGACCCCATAAAGTATATATATTCTGGATCCTTATGAATAGCGATGACGATTGAGCGATGTCTGTCTGTCTGTATGTGAAATCGGTTATCCCAAGCCACCAGAAGAGCTAGAGACTTCGTTCTTGGACCGTTGGATTGGAAATAAACTTAAATAGAGTGGTATTGAAATTCGGAAAGATCCGAAGTATGGTTCCAGAGCTGGGAAGCTTACACCTATTTCTCGACGCAAAATTTATACTAAAAATCAATAAGCCCCAATGGTCTATTAAAAACTAAAAAAATAAAAAAAAATTTCCAGGGATGGAAAATTAAAAAAAAAATTTTCGGCTCATTCTGTATTTTGTAGAACATGTAGTAACCAAAATTGTTAAAAATTTCAAGTTTTTCTTTTACGAAACCTCTTTATACCTCATGAAGATTTGCATAGATAAAAAATATTTAAAAATTAAAACTTCGCTTCCAGGGTTGGGAAATTGAAATTTTGTTTATACATAAAACTAACCAAGAAGGCAATTGACGTTGTTTTTTTTTCTTTGCTATCTAAAACTATTTTATATTTTAGGAAGAACAAAATTGGTATCAAAAATTTCCAAAAAAAATAAAAATTTCGAATCCAGGGATGGACAAGTGCAATATTTTATAGTTCATAAATGTGACCAAAATGGTTGAAAATTGTAAATTTTTCTTAAATAATACTACTTTATTCCTCATGAAGATTGAGCGATGTTGCATTGTTTAAAAATAAAACAAAAAAAAATTAAAATTTCACTTCCAGGGTTGGGAAGTTTAAAGTTTTTTGGTACATGCAATATATTGTAGTACATGAAAATGAGCAAAATGGTTGCAAATTTTAAGTTTTTCTAGGATTGTTAAAAAAAATTAATTTCGCTTCCAGGGATGGAAAATTGAAATTTTTTTTTATACATAAAAGTAACCAAAAAGGCAACTAAGGTCGGTTTTTTACTAATTAAAACTATTTTTTAGTTCAGGAAAAACAAAATTGGTATCAAAAATTAAAAAAAATCAAAATTTAGATTCCAGAGTTGGATAGCTGCAATATTTTGTAGTACATGAAAGTGACCAAAATGGTAACAAATATTAAGTTTTTCTTAAATAAAACTATTTCATGCCTCATTAAGAGTTGCATTGGTAAAAAAATTAAAATTTCGTTTCCAGGGTTGGGAAATTGAAATATTTATTCTGCATAAAAGTAACCAAAAAGGCAATTGACGTGGTTTCTTTTTGCTAATTAAGGCTGTTTTATAATTCAGGTAGAACAAATTGGTATTACAATCTTAAAAAATCAAAATTTCGACTCCAGGGTTGAACAAATTATATATTTTATGGTACATGAAAGTGACCAAAAAGTTTAATAATTTAAATTTGTTTGTCAAGTAAAACTTTTAATTAAACCTACTTCCTGTTTTAGCAAGAAAGAAAGAAGAATTACATCTGTGAAGCGTATTTAAGATTCGGCACAGGCGAATATAGCACTTTTACTTGTTTTATTTAAGGTCATAGGTTATACAAGGTGGGCCAAAAGAAATCATCCGATGTTGTTTGGCTCTCATTCTTTTCTAAATGAAACACTTCGATTCTGTTTTTCGCTTATGTTTGGTTGAACCTTTAGAATTTTATTGGTGAAGTCGAGAATGGGCGCCGTCACAATTGTTTGCTATATGGGCTGGTATTATGGTGGGCGACAGATTCTCGCACTCGTGTCGAATGTTCTCCTTGAGGGCTTCCAGAGTTTCCACAAAAAAATTCTGGAACGGTTAAATCGGGCGATCTTGCGGGCCAGTGTAAATCGCCAAACCGAGAGATGAGGCGACCCGGGAACGCCGCCCTTCAGAGTATTGAAGGACATCGGACATGTAGTCCTATTGGAACCACATGTCCTCCAGTCCTAGTTCGTTCAATTGCGGCAGAAAAAACTCGGTCAATATGGCCTTATAGCGCGCACCTTTCACTGCTGTCGTTTGACCAGCGACGTCCTCGAAAAAAATGGCCGATGACTCCTCCAGCATGAAAAGCGCAACATGCAGTCACTTTGAGCGGGTGTAATGGCTCCTAGTGCATCACTTGTGGATTTTCGGTACACCAGAAGCGATAGTTTTGCTTGTTCACGTACCCGCTGAGGTGGAAATGAGCCCCATTGCTCCTAATGATTTTTGTCGAAAAATTGTCCACTTCTTCCTCGAGATTGAGGATGGGGAGTGTATCGCTCAATGGATTGTTTACATATATTTTACGTCTGTCTAGTTCACAAATGTTAAAACAGATTTGACATTGGCCGCCATTTGTAAAAATAAAAGCATCTTCCAATAGGGTGTTTTTTTTTTGTCCCACTTTGTATTAATAAATTTTATTGTAATCTGCTTAAAATAATAATGATATAAAAAGATTTCGGTGACATGTTCGTTATGGACTAGTCTCACGCAGTTTACTAAATAGCCGGTGTTTGCAAAACCACAACTGGGACTGGCACTGGTACTAAAGGTACCACAATAGGACAGGTACGTAAAGGTTAGATTTCGGACCAGTCACCGAAAATCGTAATTATGCACTGACAACTCCATATGAAAGATACCGCTGTTTCTGATTTATAAAATCAAGGGACGGGTCCTGTGAGAGGTTATTTTACCTCCAGCGTAGGGCACCAAGCCTTACTGTGAGTAGGAAACATTCCCTTAGTGCCGGCCATAGAAAAAAAATTTTTATTTTTTTATTTTTTTTATTTTTTTTTTATTTGAAAGCGATTACTCCACTTCGAGCCAAGTATATGGTTTATTTGAGTTGGTGTTGCAAATTATTTGCATTTCCTTATCCTTTCAGTGATAACCAACTTCTTCTGTTTACTTGGAATTACTTGTTCATTTAAGTTCTTAAAGAAGTTTTTACTACAATTCAAACTCAAATAATTTATTGTTTCTTCTTGTTTATTTATTTTATTTCAGTAGGGATATTAACATGAAAAAATAAATTTAAACAAATATCTATATATTTATACACAAAATGTTTAAAAGACCTTGCGTGTATATGCCAAGAATACGTGGATAAATTGTTCAGGAATTTTAAAAATCTCTACGCAATTTGTAAACAAACTGCTAAATAGTAAATTCTCACTACAGCCTAGAAATTCGGTAATCCTTTTTTTCCAACTAAGAAAATTGGAAATTAAAAAAAAAAACATTCAATTACTGTTTTTATCCCGTTTTGAAAAAAAGTTGAGTTTTCTCCAGATCCCGACTGCTTAAGTTCCTACAAAGCTTTCCTCACTACTCCTGAGAGTCCGTCCTTATCTCTGTATGTGTATTTCCCTCTTAATAATATAATTTGATTTTAATAAAAATTTCTTGAAAACTAATTTGCAGTTTGCAGATTTGAACCTGAGTCTGCATAAGAAATTACTATCTTAGTATTCGAATTGAGTATTAGATGTGGCTTAACTCCTGCCCTTGGCAACTATTTTACACGAAATTTTCTTACAACCCCGTGTGCCGCTGATTTATGAGAGCGTTTCCTGGAAAGTGATGTAAATATAAGACTTGATATTTCTCTATATTTAACTTTTTTTTTTCTATGTATTTTTCAAATAATTCTACTTAATATGTGCTTTGACTGCCAGTGTGTCTGTTGCTCTCAGCTTCTTTCCATTACTCATTGGCAGAAGACAAACTTTCTGCTGCATGGCTGGATCTTTTCCTGTTTGTGTGTGTGTTTTTAAACAAAAAGCACACTTTATATGTTAATGGAATAGTTTATTTGTACGCTTCACTATTTTACTTACACAGAAACTTTTGATAGTTAAAGTTTGTTACAGTCGCATACTGAATATGCACACACGACTACAAACAAGAATTTAAAGGGTGATTGAAAAACAAGTGCTTGTATGTAAACAACAATACTTCAAATATTTCCACAACACGACTTTATTTACTGCAGGACGTTGTCTAAATGACGACAGACTTTAATTGTGTTTAAGGATCCCTATTAACAATCGTGCTTGATATTTACATCTGCCGTTCCCTCAAACTCATTCCACGGCGGAAGAAAATGCGAATTGTTATGCAGTTTGTTTTTCCCTGTGTGAATAAACGTAAAAGGATCTATTTGAATGTGTGTCTACGTGTTATACGATATGCAAGTCAACAGGACATAATTTAAAATAATAATAATCCTTACTAATATAATAAATATGAAAGTAACTCTGTCTGTCTGGCTGTGTGTCTGTCACATTATCAAACCGCTGAACCGATTTTGACAAAATTTAACATAGAGATATTTTGAGGAATACCATAGGGTGGTTTTTGTTATTGGAAATTATCCTATTAAGTGGTCAAGGATGATCGAAAATTTATATGGATAAACGCAATTGTGGGTGCTGTTGCCTGAAGTAGTAGAACACAAGACTATGAAGCGGAGGGTCCTGAGTTCGAGTCATGAAATATTGTGTTGAATTCTTCTGATCACCATTAAGTGCATGGTTGTGTTAGTTGTTGCCAGCCTGTTTCAGTAATGAAGGCATAGTCACTGGTCACTGAACATAATTGGCAGCGACTGACACGATCATGTACTAAAAGCAGAGTAACAGCAGCACCTTCCTTCGTCGGTCCTGTAGCAAAAATTAGCCGGCGAAGTAAAAATGGTTGAAATAGCAAAAAAAATTGTTTATCTTCTCATCTTTCCTGATCAGTCCCCTTAATACTATTCCCTCGTTTACAGTTCCGGCGCAATGCATTGCATTATAGGGGTCATCCCCTGGATGCTGGTCCCAGATAAAAAAAAAAATAATTATTGAGCTGAGAATTATGAACATTTCAAACTTGGTTATAATTGACTTAAGAATGTATTTGAATGACTTGCACTTTTTAATATGACTTGTACCTTTTATAATTACTTGCACTTTTCATAATGTTTTGCGCTTTTTATAACGAATTGCACTTTTTAGAATGACTTGCACTTATTTTAATAACTTGCACTTTTTTAATGACTTGCACTTTTTTGAATAACTTGCACTTTTCACAATGATTTGCACTTTTTATAATAACTTGTATTTTTTTGAATGACTTGCACTTTTTTGAATAACTTGCACTTTTCATAATGTCTTTCCCTTTTTTTAATGACTTGCACTTTTTATAATGACTTGCATTTTTTTGAATGACTTGCATTTTTCATAATGTCCTGCAATTTTTATAATGACTTGCACTTTTCATGATGACTTGCACTTTTTATAATGACTTGCACTTATTTTAATAACTTGCACTTTTTGTAATGACTTGCACTTTTGTGAATAACTTACACTTTTTGTAATGACTTGTACTTTTCATAATGACTTGCACTTTTTATTATGACATGCACTTTTTATAACGACTTACGATTTTTATGATGACTCACACTTTTTTTAATGACTTGCACTTTTTATAATAACTTGTATTTTTTTGAATGACTTGCATTTTTCATAATGTCTTTCACTTTTTTTAATGACTTGCACTTTTTATAATGACTTGCATTTTTTTTAAGGACTGCACTTTTCATAATGTTTTGCACTTTTTATAATGACTTGCACTTTTTGCAATGATTTGCTCTTTTTATAATGACTTGCACTTATTTTAATAAATTGCACTTTTTTTAATGACTTGCACTTTTTTGAATAACTTGCACTTTTTATAATGACTTGCACTTTTTAGAATGACTTGCATTTTTTGAATGACTTGCACTTTTCATAATGACTTGCACTTTTCATAATGACTTGCACTTTTTATAATGACATGCACTTTTTATAACGACTTACGATTTTTATGATGACTCACACTTTTTATAATGACTTGCACTTTTTATAATAACTTGCCCTTTTTACAATGATTTGCACATTTCATAATAATTTGCACGTTTTTGAATGACTTGCACTTGTAATAATGACTCGCACTTGCACCTTTTACGCTGTTTATAATTGCACTTTGAATAATGACTTATATATTGCACTTTTTATAATGACTTGCACTTTTTATGATAACTTGCACTTTATATAATGACTTGCACTTTTTATAATGAATTTCACTTTTTATAATGACTTGCACTTTTTATAATGACTTGAACTTTTTACATTGACTTAAACTTTTTTCGTTACTAATATAATAAATATGTCTGTCTATTACCTTGTCATGCTCAAACCGTTGAACCGATTTAGACGAAATTTGGCATAGAGATATTTTGAAATTCGAGTTTTTGAAGTGTCAAGGATGGTCTAAAATTTCTAGGGATATATGAAATTATGAAACTGATAAATAAGAACATTTAAAACTTTGAAACAGTAAACACATCATTGACATGACAGACACATCAGCTTCGCATATTCTTCGCGTTACAAAGTCGCGGGTAAAAGCTAATAATAAATAAAATTTTAATTAGAGGTGGCTACTATTAGCTGAGTTAAAGGGTGTACACTTTTTAATTTTAAAATAAAAATACTTTTTTAACTTTCCGTTTAGAATATTGGAAAGTTTCACAAAAATCGAGAAGTTACTGGTCTTAACCCGTTCTGCGGAAATCAAGTGTTTACCATGTCTCGACGTTTTGAGGTGCTAGCAAACTTTCCGGATTACTCCTGAGAGTCCGTCACTATGTCTGTATGTGTATCTTTAGAATAACTTTTAAACGGCTTTCACGACCGTTTCCAAAAACTAATCATGTCTTGACATTCAAAACCCACTGCTCTTTGAGCAGTACCAACATCAAAGTGACACTAACATGTACTAGAGAGCAGCCTCCTCCGTCTATTATTGTAGAAAAGCAAAATTCATTTAAAAGAGTTTATGATGAAAATAAAAATCCATATGCACACAACAGGAATGAAAACTGTTCGTTTATTGTTGGCAAAGTATCATTTAACCACAAACATTTTTATTATTTGTTCAACCAACTTGTATTTCCATATGCCAACTAAAGCAGAACACATGCATTTCAATTTAAAGAAATTTATGCAAACTCATACACTGATGTGGCGTCTGATCATCTTCCGCCAGCAAACAACAGAGACAGGACTGACTACGGACGACCTTTTTATCCTAACGAAATAAGAAAGGAGATTCTCCACAAACTTAACAAGCAGCACTCATAACGAAACTTTTTATAAACATTTTTTACAACTGATTCTATTGGACTTTTGACATCATGCCTGATGTGTCATATGAGTATTATAAACTTTAATATAAAAATCAACAGCTTTTGCTATTTTATACAAGTTTATTTATAGACACACAGATACTTCCATGCGTCTCTACATGCACATACTCGAATGCATGCAGAAACATCTTACAGTGCAGACAACCGAGTGCAAGTGCCTGCTGCCTTGTGTGCAGTTCAATTGGTAATTTGAATAATGTGCAGATGTTGGTGTGTAGATTTTATGAAATAAAACTTTTTTATATAAACATAAGAAATTTCTAGTTTTATAAGCAAAATAATATAAGAAACTAAAAGAATTTTGAGTGCAGTGGAAAATAACATGAGAGAGCCGCAGCAGGATTTGCAAAATAGTTCCCTCGGAAATGTCAAGAGGTAAAAAACGACTGACTGGCTAATTTTTAGTTAAAGACAAGCATTTAAATTTTTTTAATTTTCTTAATTTTATTTGTTATTAAATTATTATTATTTTAGTGGCTGCAATAGGTGAAAAACTCGTGTTCAGAAATAAGCCACACTTTTTGTGGTACACTTTTAGGTAACTTATTGTATATGCATTTTAAAAAATTATATATGCTTTGAAAGATATTTTTATGTACAAATGCACAATATACATTTTTCTGCTAAGCTTTTGCCATAAAAGTAGTAAAAAAACGTTTTGAATAGAAAGCATCAGTAACAAAATATATATTTGCCGACACACACGTATATACACAGATGTAAAAAATAATAATTTTTTATTGACTTTTTTTGCTGCTCTCTCTCTCTCTCTCTCTCTCTCTCTCTGTGTTTGCTGTTCTGTTCTCCTGTGCAATCTCGGTAATTAAATTTATGTGAATTTTTCTTTATACTTGGAAATAAAGGGTGGGCAAATTCTAGGTTAGAAAGTAAATTGGCTTAAACCAAACACCTTTTTTCACAAATTCAGTGTTATTGATACCAATGGCAAGTAGAAATATGGAAATTATTAATGGAAAATGAAGTCGGCCAAATGTCTACCTCCGGCACGTCGGCAGACATGCGCTCTTTTTAAAAAATGTTTAACCACTTTTTTCAACAAAACTTCGCTTATGTCGTCAATGCAGTGCCGAATTTAATCTTCCTGTGGGTCAATTATTTGGGGTTGGATCACGTAAACTCGATCTTTCAAATGGTTTCAGAGAAAATAATCCAGCGGCGTTAAATCACAAGAACGAGGCGTCAATTGACATCGCCAAATCGGCGCGAAAGGGAAATTTCTCATGCAACAACTGAATTGTTTAGGCGGCTGTGTAGCTTGTGTGTCGTCCTGCTGAAACCAAAGGTCACCATCAGCCAATTTTGGCTGCAACAAATGGGTTAACATGATTTAGTTGCACAGAGAATTCACCGTGACGTCGTTTCCTCGCTTATTTTCGATAAAATACGGGCCGATGATGCCGTCTGACCACAGACCGCACCATACGAACACTTTCTTTGAATGTAACACTTTTTCGAGGACTGTTTGTGGATTTTGTGGGCCCCATATGCGACAATTTTGTTTGTTTACACAACCGCCTAATTTGAAAATGGGTGTCATCACTAGAGATGAGTTCAGTTTTCCCAAACAGGCAATACACAAACGTTCGATGCAAATATGTAGTGATCGGCCAGCTTTGTATGGTTAAAATTTCCGAGCTTTTTACTAAGCAAATGTCAGAGCTCAGCTCTTGACCGTTCATCATTTGATAGCCAGTTTATTTCCTAACCTCAAATTTGCCCACGATATACGAGGGCGGATCAATAAGTCCGTGACTTTTTGAATGAAAAAAAAAATTTTTTTTTGCAAAAAAAAATTATTTTTCAACATAATCTAATTTTAACTCAATACACTTAGTCCAACGTTTCTCCAGTTTTTGTATCCCTTCCAAAAAATAGGATTTTTCGAGGTTCTTGAATAGACATAATTTCATCTTTGGAGTTAAATCTCTTTCCACTGAGCCATTTCTTTAAGGTTTGGAACTATAAAGTAGTCACTAGGGGCTAAATCCACAGAATATGACGGATGAGGTACCAATTCATAGAGTTTTGCCATTTGCACTTGTGCGAACACAACGAAAGTCAGTGAACCACTTTTTTACCATTGAAATCGATGTTGCAGTTCCCATAGTATTTATCGAGCTTTTCCTTGCTTTGATTGACGCCTTTTTTTGCAAAAAATTATGTTTAATGAGCACTCGAAATTTAATTTTTTTTCATTTTTAGAAAAATACACTAGGTTGTATGTTTTGAACAACTGTTAAACGTAAAGTAAATGACGACACTTGCTCAAAATTGGACAGTAGTTTATTAACAGGTGGTGCTTGATGGGAACAGTGTTGCATTTTATATAACTACGAGGGAAGTTTGAAAACTCACGGACTTATTGATCCACCCTCGTAGTAAAGGGTCTTTTTTTATAGAGTGTCACACGTTTAAATCATAATAAAACAAGGAAATATATTTTAAATATCAATGAAACGGGTTTTATTGGAATGAAAATTTTATGAAATTAATTTTTAAAAATGATTTCTGTCATGTGGCCGCCACGGCTGACGTGTAGGAGGTGCAATCTGGGACAGCAATTTTCAACAACTAAAAAAATTGTCCATAAAGTGGAAGGACACTTGCCCCAGTTGCTGAGAACGCCGACGAATTGACTGATTGAGGATCATCTTCAATGCTTTCCTGTACAGCGGCTACAGCCTCGTCAGTGCGCACTGTTCGGCGTCTCACAGGATGCACTTTATGAGTAACAGTATATGTGATCTGAAAACAATCTACTGTTCTTCGTATTAGCCACTCTGAAGGATGATTATGTAGGCCGTAAATTGCAAGAAGTGAACGATGAGTTTGACGAATAAAACAATTATTTTCATTAAAAATTTCACTCTAAAAAAACGCGCTTTTTTGTATATAAAATTTAACTTTTAAAGTGGAGTTTTCCAAAAGTCTCCTTATTTAAAATTCGCAGCCAATTTATTGGAATATTTTCTTCCATCAATTTCATTGCTTTAATTTCTTAACGCAAAACTTTTCTAGTGCATTATTCAAAATATTCCCTAGAACGAGTAAAACTTTATCTGCAACACAGAAATTACTCGTACTTAACTTTTACTTTTTAGTTCATTACAAACACCTGGTGTTTGTAATGAAATTAAAAATCTTTGCAATTGTGTTGCAAAGGAAGTGAACATTAAAAGTGGCCACTTTAAAAGCCTGTAAACATAAAAATAAAAAGCAAGTGTGTGTGTGTGCGTGAGTGTGTGTGTGTGTTCAAAATACTGCACTTGTGTGTTAGGGAGGGCAATTATTAATTTAATTTAAATACGACTACATGTTGCATGCTAGATATTAAAAGAATAATATATTTTTTTCTGTTTCCCAACAGATTAAAGAAATTCTTAATACAAAAATTACGTGGTAAAAATATTACCAAATTAACTGGGTTTACAAAACAGCAGGGAAACATAGAAATTTGCTGTCAAATAAAATTAGATGACATGGGCTGTTTGATAACTCCAGGACTTTTTGAATTTCTCTTGCAGTAACTTCGGATGCAAGAGTGCTGACGTCAACCGCCATCTATTAAGTTTCGGCTAAGAGTCATTTAGTTTGTGTTTGCCACCCATTAAAAGAGGACAGAAAATCTGGTGAATTTTAACAAAAATGGAAAAAAGTGGTTTCGTGTGTTGGTGAAGCATGATGATTTGAGTAAAAACCGTGACTGAAATCAAAGAAAAAAGTTCATAATTCCGTGTGTAATTTCCTCAATATTAATATGGGACCCATAAAGTGTACATATCCCGGCGAAATTCGTCTGTCTGCACTTGAAATCGTTATTTCCCAGACTTTAGAAGAGCTAGACACTTCATTCTTGGACTGATTAATTTGAAATGAAAGTAAATAGAGTGCCAGAGCTGGAAAACTTAACCTTATTTTAGGCCCAAAAAATTAAGTGACAAAATCTATTTTTTGTTTGTTAATTAACCATATTTTATATTTTGGGAAGAATTAAATTTGTACTAAAAAAATTAAAAATACATATAAACTTTGATTCCAGGGTTCGAAAATAGAAATTTTATTTGGTACTTTTAAGGAACCAAATAAGTGGCTAGTTTAATTTTTTTCTGGTGAATAAAATATTAAATTAGTAAAAATTTAAATTAGTATTAAAAACTTGATTTCAGGGTTGGGCAATCGATTTTTTTCTTGTTACACAAAAGTAATCAAATAAGTAAATAATTTTTTTGGTTAACTAAATATCTTGCTAATTTTGTTTTTTGGTTTTTTTTTGTGAATGCATAGTTCAGGAAAGATCAAATTTGTATTAGAATTTAAAAAAATGTCAAATACTCAATTCCAGGGTTCGAAAGCCGATACTTTTTTTACATAAAAGTAACCAAATAAGTTTCTGGTGTAGTGTTTTTTTAATTAAACCTATTTTATGCTTTAGAAAAAAAGAAACTTGACATTTAAAGTAAAAAAGAAGACTCCAGGGTTGGATAATTGAAATCTGTTTTTTTAAGATTTTCTTGTTTTGTGAATTAAACATACATATTTTATATTTCAAAAAAATTAAATTAGTATAAAAATAAATAAAAAATTCGATTCCAGGGTTGGGAAACCAAATTTTTTATTTTTTTACATAAAAGTAATCAACTACGCTACTAATTTTTTTGGTTAACCAAATATGTTACTAATTTGTTTTTTTTTTTTTGTGAATGAATACTTCAGGAAAAAGTTTATTTGTATAAGAATTAAAAAAATGTCAAAAACTAATTTCCAGGGTTCGAAAGCCGATACTTATTTTACACAAAAGTAAGCAAATAATTTTAATTAAACCTAATTATGCTTTAGAAAAAAAGAAACTTGACATTAAAAGTCAAAAAGAAGATGCCAGGGTTGGATAATTGAAATTTGTTTTTAACACGAAAATAACTATATAGGTTACGTTTTTTTTTTTGTTTTGTGAATTAAACATATTTTGTAATTCAGAAAGAATTAAATTACTATTAAAAATAAAAAATTCGATTCCAGGGTTGGGAAACCATTTTTTGTTTGTTTTGTTACACAAAAGTAATCAAATAAGTAACTAATTTTTTTTTTGTTAACTAAATATATTACTAATTTTGTTTTTTCTTTTTTTGTGAACTAATACTTCAGGAAAAATTTAATTTGTATAAGAATTAAAAAAAAAAATTCAAAAACTCGATTCCAGGGTTCGAAAGCCGATACTTTTTTACACAAAATTAACCAAGTAAGTTACTGGTGTAGTGCCTTTTTTTAATTAATGCTATTTTATGCTTCAGAAAAAATAAACTTGACATTAAAAGTCAAAGAGAAGATTCCAGGATTGGATAATTGATTTTTTTTCAACATTAAATTAAAAGTAACCAAATAAATGGTTACTGGTGTGGTGCTTTTTTTTAAATTAGATCTATTTTATGCGTGAGGAAAAATATACTTGATATTAAAAGTCAAAAAGCAGATTCCAGGGTTGGGATATTGAAATTTTTTTTTTGAACGTGAAAGTAATTATATAGGTGAAAATAATGTTTTTTTTAATTAAAATTATTTTATATTACAGGCAGAATTAAATTAGTATTAAAAATTAAAAAAAAATCAAAAATCAAATATCAGGGGTAGGCAATCGAAACTTTTTTGAAACATAAAACAAAATTTTCCTTTTTACTTACAACTGAAACATATTTGATATTTTTGAAAGAAGTTCTTTGGTATTAGAAATCAGCAGAATGGAAAAACACACCTCTAGAGCTGTAAAATTTTCAATTCGTTTTTTTTTTAATATGAAAGTAACTAGAAAACAATATTTTTGCTTTGGTAATAAAATATATTTTCTACTTTAAAAAGAAGTAAATTAGTATTGAAAACAAGAAAGATGAAAAAAAGCCGTACGTCAATGTAGGGTGTATGAGATTCGGCACAGCCGAATATAGTAGTTTTACCGTGTTTTTATGACAATTAAAATGATTCCTCAATTTTGCACTCCCCTTTATAATATTTGTGAGCAACTATTTTTTGCCAAATCAAACAAGTGGTGGTTGTAAAGAAAATAAAATTTTCTCCCACGTCATTTTCTGCCTACAAGCGCCACTTAGCCGCGAAACGTGAGGCACAAAAAAAATCATTAAAACGTTTTTCGGAGAAAAAAGTCTATACTGTCTTGCAAAATTAGTGAAATAAATTATTATATATGTGTATTGCAACATGTACGTTATTTTCGTATATGTATGTAATTATAAAAATACAAACTATTAAGTAAATATTTAAACAAATAATTAAATAAATATTAAATAATAATTAAAACCAAGTTTTTGAAACGAAACTTTTCGTTGGTTTTATTATGCGAAGCATTCAACATGTTGAAGGAGATATTTTGCATGGTGGTGGCAAGTATAGAATCGTAAATATAAAACGTAATAATACGTTTGAGTCAATAACTGGCCACAAACGTTATATGCGAACATATACGAGTACCAGAGTTGTTACTTAAGACGTGCGTGACACAATCATAACCACAAACATTAATGATAGTTTGCGATTGTGATTGTTCCAGCCATGTTTTTTAATTACGTGTGCTACTACTTGCTTTTTAAAAGCCAAAACGATAACCAGGCGCTAAAATATTTGAGTCAAAGGGGTCTTAGGCGAAACAAGTAAAAACGTTATATTCGACCGGGTCGAAACTTAAATACCCTCCAAATATTTAGTAAATAAATTTAAAATGTTTAACTTGGTGAGACAGAGGTCCTTTAAGACATTTCTGTACCCGATTTTAAATATCTATTTCGACAGAGTCATTTCGGGAAGGTCCGTGGGGAGACGCACAGTGGGATTTTTTGTGCAATAAGTAATTTTTTCGACACATAAAATTTAAACATTTAACGATGCAGTTTTGTAGAAAATTGAAGAATCCATTAATTGTAGTGCTTTTACGTAAGATAATTTTATTGCTCTGATTCAAATAGTGATTTTTTTCAAATATAGCCTTTTCTGCGTATTAATTATAAAGTTCACTCATATGGTTTAAAAGATATGATAGAATAAAAGATAGAATAGAAAGGTAAGACTCCATATTATCAATTAAAAAAAAAATTTAAATAATTAATAATCTTTTATAAAATTTGTCAGCAAATTCATGAAATTTTTACAAAAATCACAAAATCTAATTATTTTTGGTAAAGAAACAAAATGTTGTGGGAAAAAATATAATATGGGTTAATAAAAGGCTCTGTGCATAATTTCAAAAACTTTGGGCCAAAAATAAATTTTTTGTTCTATGAGCGGTGGGTAGTGGGCGTGGCCAATTTTGATAAAACTTTATTTTATTCTTATTTGAGGTAATAAAAGGCTCTGTGCCAGATTTCAAAAACTTTAGGCCAAAAATAAATTTTGGTTTCTATGGGCGGTGGGTAGTGGGCATGACCAATTTTGATGAAACTTTTTTTTATTCTTAATTGAAGTAATAAAAGGCTCTGTGCCGAATTTCAGAAACTTTGGGCCAAAAATTAATTTTTGTTTCTATGGGCGGAGGGTAGTGGGCGTGGCCAATTTTTATTAAACTTTATTTTATTCTTATTTGAGGTAATAAAAGGCTCTGTGCCAAATTTCAAAAACTTTGGGCCAAAAATAAATGTTGGTTTCTATGGGCGGTGGGTAGTGGGCATGGCCAATTTTTATGAAACTTTATTTTATTCTTAATTGAGGTTTCTATGGGCGGTGGGTTGTGGGCGCAGCCAATTTTGATGATGGGTGCTGTTGGCTGAAGTAGTAGAGCACGAGCCTATGAAGCGGAGGGTCGTGAGTTCGAGCCCGCGCTGAGTCATGAAATATTGTTTTGAATTCTTCTGATCAGCATTAGTTCATGGTTGTGTTAGTTGTTGCCAGCCTGTTTCAATGATAAAGGCATAGTCACTGGTCACTAAACATAATTGGCAGCGACTGACACCATCATGTACTAAAAAAAAAAGCAGAGTAACAGCACCCACCTTCGTCGGCCCTGTAGCAAAAACTAGCCGGCGAAGTAAAAGGTTGAAATAGCTACAAAAAAAAAAACTGTCTATCTTCTCATCTTTCCTAATCTGTACCCTCAATACTATCCCCTCGTTTTCAGTTCTGGCGCAATGCATTGCATATATAGGGGTCATCCCCTGAGCGCTGGTCCTACTCCTAAAAAAAAAAAATTTTGATGAAACTTTATTTTATTCTTAATTGAGGTAATAAAAGGGTCTGTGCCGAATTTTAAAACTTTGGGCCAAAAACAAATTTTGGTTTCTATGGGCGGTGGGTAGTGGGCGTGGCCAATTTTGATAAAACTTTATTTTATTCTTATTTGAGGTAATAAAAGGCTCTGTGCCAAATTTCAAAAACTTTGGGCCAAAAATAAATTTTGGTTTCTATGGGCGGTGGGTAGTGGGCGTGGCCAATTTTGATAAAACTTTATTTCATTCTTATTTGAGGTAATAAAAGGCTCTGTGCCAGATTTCAAAAACTTTGGGCGAAAAATAAATTTTGGTTTCTGTGGGCGGTGGGTAGTGGGCGTGGCCAATTTTGATGAAACTTTATTTTATTCTTAATTGAGCTAACCAAAGGCTCAGAGCAAAATTTCAACATTCTACTTGCACTCCTTATATTTTTACCAAACATTGTATGAACAAATCCCACTGTGCGACGTTTCACCTCTGCAAGATCAGCGAACATCTCAGCTTCTTATAGGCTTAAAGAATACAAATTGTTCAACATTTATACTATTTTTGCATATAATATCGTACGTTAACGCCCACTAAAGGGGGCGGGGTTCAAAAATAGACTATATCGTGTTTTCCACAGACGAATGTATGGGTATTGCTATATCGTCTTATACTCCATCACTGATCAAGAATATATATACTCTATGGGGTCTCAGATGGATATTTCGCTGCGTTACAAACGCTTATTCTTTTTTGGAGGGTATGAAAATAGAGTTTTTATTTACAAAACATTTGGAGGGTATTTAAGATTCGACCTGGTCGAATATAAAAAAGTGAAAACATTTTTTTCAAATAGAAATTGTTTAATTTTCTTATTCTAGTAGCCTAGACAATTTTTATCTTGCACACACACACGTCTCTGCTTTGTGTTACACTCACATTTCATTTCCCTTTGAATTGTGCTGCCTGTTGCTATTTTTGCTGGGACTGCAATCGTACGTACGGGCATGTTAAAAGATGGAAAAAAACACACACACACAATTGAACTGTCGTTTATGAATGAATATCTCTCTGTCTATGTATTTGTATTTGAGTGTTGTTTTATGTGTGACTACATGCATTGTTGTCGTTGAATCTGCATGAGATGAGTAACTAGTGTTTGTGGTTTATATATTCTGCTTCCGGCCAACTGTTCCCATTATAAAAATTCTATTGTATTTTTGCTCAAATAAATAAAAAAAAATACTAAAATACTCAATCTAGTTCCAATGAAACATAAATGAAATTTATATTGTTGTTTAATAACCTGGTTTTTTTTTAGGAAGAACAGCATATATTTATTGTCAAATAGGAAATTGATTTATGTACTCTGCTGCCGGCTTGGCTGAATATTTGGGTCAGCAGGTTGCCTTTGTGCAGTTTATGTTTGTCCGTTTGTTAACTTTTACAAAACCATTTGGTTAGTGTGGCCATTATTTTTTCACGTTCTTCCTGTGAGTTTGTAAATATTCTTTGATTGCAATTTTCCTTATTTATTTATTTTTTTGTACTCAGTAGCCAGAGTTATGAAAGGAGGGGATAGTATCAAGAGGACGGATGAAGAAAGAAACAGAAAATTGAGAATATATGGCAACTATTTTGTTGTTTATCCCACCGTCTTACAAGGGTTAATTCAAACGTTGTTTCACATATGCAAAAGCATTTTATTGTGACTGCATTTGCTTATGAATTACACAGAAAAATATCACTTCCTTTGACATAAAGAATTCTCTGCAGTTGTGGTCTGGTTCGTTACCTCTCTGCAAACGTGCTGTTATCTGTATGTTTATTTCAAAAATATTTTTATCAAAATTTTTGTTGAGTTAACACAAGTAAAAAAGCTCATTCGGCTAAGCTGAATATTTTATACCCTTCAGCGACGTATGTCTGGAATAT
Organism: Linnaemya tessellans; assembly: GCA_951800035.1. NCBI lineage: Eukaryota > Metazoa > Arthropoda > Insecta > Diptera > Tachinidae > Linnaemya > Linnaemya tessellans. Next base: position 93,524,486 of record OX637534.1, read on the forward strand.
ATAAATACATTATTTCCATCCCTGGAACTATATTTTTAATTTTTCCTATTTTCCATACTATTTTATTTCTGTCTAAAATTAGAAACCTGCTTGATTACCTAAGAAAAAAAAAATGGTTTTATTTAGTTACTTTAATATTCAAAAAAAAAATTAATTTTCCAGCTCTGGAGCTGTGTTTTTAGCATTTCTGATTTTTTATACCAATGAATTTCTTTCAAAAACATCAAATATTTTTTATATATAAAGAAAAAGCAAAAATTTTGATTTAGTGGGTTACCTTTAAGCACCAAAAAATATTCTAATTGTCCAACTCTGGAATCATGTATTTAATTTTCTTTAAATTTTTAATGCCAATTTCATTCTTCCTGAAGTATAAAATAGATTTAATAAATAAAAAACAGAAATATTAGTTGTAGACGGTTTCATTTATATACCAAATATATGTTTACATTTCCCAGCTCTGGAACCGTATTAAGGATTTTGCTGATTTTCAATAGCAATATATTTGGGAAACTAGGACAAAAAGTCTCTAGCTGTTGTAGAGTTTCGCAAAACAGACGTCACCTGTACACAGACGGAAGTCGTTTATTCAGCTTCCCTGCTTACAGCGACTAGAATATACATTTTATTTCATTTTTACAAAAATACAACACATTTTTTTTATAAAAATTTCCAGTTAAAATCAGTTTTAAGCAAAACATTTATTTTTCTACCACCTTTTAGCAGACAACTTTTTAATAAAAGGCATAATATGGTCGTTTTTCTTTAAAAAGTGCAAAAACTTTTGCACTTTTTTTTAGAAAAGAACACAGGAGATTTTGCATTTTCTGTGACGATATAATTTCTCCATCATCCAAAAGTCTTGTTACATGGTTTTTGAAAAAAAAATTAAACAAAATGTTTGAATACCATATGTTGTTTCAGATTTTGTTTGAAATTGTTCTATTAAAATACTACTTTAAGCGATACAACAGGGATGGTGAATTTAGGAAATATGTATGTCTAAAAAAACTTTGAAAAATAGTGCTTAAGTTAAAACAAAAAATTTCAGTTAAATTGGAACAGGATTGATAAAAATAATTATTTGCGATCTATTTTTAACTTCTCACTAAGAAAATTGAAAATGTTCAAAAAACCGGGAAATTATTGATTTTACCCTGTTTTGAAAACAATCGTGTTTTCACCAGGGGCCAAATTATCGCATTCGATATCGATCGAAATTTCTATACAATTTAAATACAAATTTCGATCGATATCGAATGCCGTAATTTGCTCCCAGATCTCTATGTTTTGAGTTCATACTGACTACTCCGTCATTATGTCTGAAAATGTGTGTGTGTGTGTGTTTGTGTATAAATATGTGACCGGCTCAGAATTGTTGAACGGTTAAACCAAATCGAACAAAACCAGTCGTGTTTCAAAGGATTGTTTCAGACTTAAATTTCCTGCGGGTTGGTACCGGTTCGGACCAGTAAATTTTCCGAAATATTTTTTTTCAAACGTTTTTTTTTTTTTGGGATACCTTTTAAACGGCTCCTCGGATCGTTTCTAAAAACTAATCAGCTCTTGGCAACCAAAAACCACGTCGAGCGCTACCAACCGAGTCAAGATATATCGTAAACGAAAAATTCGAAAAAAGGGAATTTTTCAAAACCGTCCGAAATTATATATGTGATAAATTTGTGTACTCAATCCTTTTATAGGTATCGCAGAACTACATCAATCATGTGGAAATCGCATGATCCATTCGAAAGTTATAGCGCTTTGAAAATTAAAAGAATACAATTTTTAGCAGTTAAAATTAGCTGCAAGTTGCAGGCTTTTAGGTTCCACCGTTTTCCATATATTTTTTTTTTTTTTTTGTTTATTAAAAATCCATTTTTATTTTTGCAATCAAACTCATAAAGCACTTGTTTTTAGTGCCACTTATACATATTCTTCAGTCTCATTTACTTTATCATTACAGCACAACTTTCTAAACAATTTATTTTCCATCTTTACTGTCAAGAGAAATGAGCAAGAAGCAAAATTTAATTGATAAAGAAACTGAAAAAGTCAATTAATTACTATTCTGAGTATAAAAACTAAATGTAGTTCTTTTTCAATTCATTTGACTTTAATTTTTATTATACCAACTCTTTAGAATAGAAGAAATTCAAAAAAAGAGGAATTGTAGTTGATAGAATAAATACTAGGGCATTCAGTTGGTGAAAGGTTAATCGGTCAACCGAATAATTTTTACCCGCTTAACTGTTAACGAATAATTTAAGCTTTTTTCAATTAAATATGTAAATTTTGTTAGTTTGAAACTATTGGCGATTAAATAAAATTTTATATATTGCAACAAAGTAAGACAAAATAAGTACTATTGATACACTTCTCGTATACTATTTCGTCATAAAAAGTTTGTAAATATAAATTTTTATAATTGTAATATATTTTAGATATTCTCTCTATCAATTTTTTTGCTATTTTGGAATAATTTTGAAGTCTGCTAATATAAGAGATTTAGTGTAAGAGAAAATGAAATGCAGACATATAGACGTACTTAACCACCCAACAAACAAACAATTATGTTATACAAATTGTCCTCAAATTCCAGTCACAAATTTACAAATAGAACTAGTGTGTAATTTGAAAATTAAATTGATGATGATTTTCTACTGTTCCAATTTTTTTTTTGTTTGTACAAAACAAATCAAAAATCTGTTGATTTTTCCCAAGATATTGCACCGTCTTCGAATAAGACACACACACACACACACACACACACTGCCAATATTATAGCACAATGCGAAAAAAGCAGAATCATATTGCAATTAGATGCGTCGTTAAGTGCATAAACATCCAAATATTCAAATTCACAATGTTGCCAGATATGACGATTTCAGGCATCATACGCCTCATCATTTTGACGACAAGACGATTTTTGACCATATTAGGCGATTTTCATTTAATTATGATTGGCTTACAAAGCGTTAACAAAATTTAGCCTTTCTTAATGGGTCAGTACAAGGCAAGAGTGCTGTTGGCTGCATTAATTAATGTGAGGCTATTAAGCGGAGGGTCTAGAGTTCGACTCCGCGCTCCGTCATGAATATTGTGTCGAATTCTTTTGATCAGCATTAGGGCACGGTTGTGTTAGTTGTTGTCGGTTTGCTGCAGTAACGAAAACTTAGCACTGTTCACTGAACATAAACGGCAGCGATTAACACTATTATGTACTAAAGAGTAGAGGAACAGCAGCCTCCTTCATCGGTCGTGTAGCAAAATGTTAGCCGGCGAAGTAAAAAAGTTGAAATAGCTACAAAAAATTCTCTATCTTCTCATCTATCTTCATCTATCCTCTCAATACTATCCCCTATTTTCTAGTTCCGGCGCAATGCACTGCAATCGTGGGTTAGCCTTGAAATTTGATTTACGTAAATAATCCATAAAATAATATTAAAGAAAACAAGTGTTTTTTTTATATATTATAAACGAATGCAGAGTGTGATATATAGGAAAGCCAATTTCAATGATCAAACTTGGAATATTTTTGGAACGCTACTAGGCTCTTAAACGATTTCTTAAAAAATATTTTATATTGTAATTTATAAATGAAGTGTTTTCTTTCAAAATACCACAATATAAAAATTTCGTTTGAAACAAAATAAATCTGAAGATTTTTCCACGATTTCTGATAATTATAATGACGAATTTGGCGATTTTTTATATAATATTTGCCAAATTAAGTTCTATTTCATCTGGCAACAATTCCCACAAAAAATAAAAAAACTCACCCACGTACAATATTTTTAGCTTCTGAAAGTATGCAATTATATTTCCAAATTATCCATGAGGTTGTGTACCATTTGCGTGGGCGTATGACTGCTAATTTAATTATAAACACATAAAAATATTACTCATACGCTGCGGATGGCAAACATGTTAATGCAATTGAATACGCAAAGCCATCTGGGATTCTGAAACAAATTGTCTTCCACGATATTTGCATGACACATCATATGTCGATTTGGGTTTTCTGATCGAAAATTTTAAGGAAATCGTCCTTCGTGACTAATTGGCAACAATGTCGCGTATTTTCTATTTTTTCTATTTTTTATACCCTTCACAAAAATATTGAAAGGGTATATATAGGTTTGTCATTCCGTGTGTAATATCTTCGATATGCACATAGGACCCCATAAAGTATATATATTCTGGATCCTTATGAATAGCGATGGCGATTGAGCGATATCCCTCTGTCCGTCTGTCTGTACGGTTTTCCCAAGACCCCAGAAGAGCTAGAGACTTCGTTCTTGGACCGTTGGATTGGAAATGAACGTAAATAGAGTGCTATTGAAATTCAGAAAGATCCAAAGTATGGTTCCAGAGCTGGAAAGCTTACACCTATTTCTCGACGCAAAATTTATACCAAAAATCAATTTTTTTTTAATGTTTGTAAATTTAACCTATTTCTTGCTTTGGGAAGCCTCAATGGTCTATTAAAAACTAAAAAAAATAAAACTTTTTTTCCAGGGATGGAAAATTGAATTTTTTTCGGCCCATTCCGTATTTTGTAGTACATGTAGTAACTAAAATTGTTAAAAATTTTAAGTTTTTCTTTTACAAAATCTCTTTATAAGTCATGAAGATTTGCACTGGCGAAAAAAATTTTTTTAATTCAAATTTTGCTTCCAGGTGTGGGAAATTGCATTTATTTTATACTTGAAAGTAATCAAACAGGCAACTGATGTTGTTTTTTTTCTAACTAAGCCTATTTGATAATTTAGGAAGAACAAAATTTGTATAAAAAATTCAAAAATAAAAAATAAAATTTCGAATACAGGAGTGGACAAGTGCAATATTTAATAATACATGAAAGTCACCAAAATGGTTAAAAATTTGAAATTTTTCTTAAAAAAAAATTACTTGATACTTCACGAAGCGTTGCACTGATAAAAAAAAAACAAAAAATTAAACTTTCGCTTTCAGGGTTGGGAAAATGAAAGTTTTTTTGGTACATGCAATATTTTGTAGTACATGTAATAACCAAACTGGTTACAAAATTTGAGTTTTTCTTAAACAAAACTACCTTATACCTCATGAAGACTTGCATTGATAAAAAAAATTTAAAAAAATTAAATTTCGTTTCCAGGGTGGGGAAATTGAAATTTTTTTTCCATAATAGTAACCAAAAAGGCAATTGACGTTTATACTTTAGGAAGAACAAAATTGGTATCAAAAATTTCCAAAAAAAAATCAAAAATTTCGAATCCAGGGAAGGACAAGTGCAATATTTTATAGTTCATGAAGGTGACCAAATTGTTTGAACATTGTAAATTTTTTTTAAATAATACTACTTTATTCTTCATGAACAATTGCATTGGTTAAAAATAAAACAAAAAAAATTAAAATTTCACTTCCAGGGTTGGGAAGTTTAAAGTTTTTTTGGTACATGCAATATATTGTAGTACATGAAAATGACCAAAATGTTTACAAATATTAAGTTTTTCTTAAATAAAACTATTTCATGCCTCATTAAGAGTTGCATTGGTAAAAAAAATTTAATTTCGTTTCCAGGGTTGGGAAATTGAAATATATAAAAGTAACCAAATAGGCAATTGACGTTGTTGTTTTTGCTAATTAAAACTATTTTATAATTTAGGAAGAACAAAACTGGCATTAAAATCTTAAAAAATCAAAATTTCGACTCCAGGGTTGAACAAATAATATATTTTATGGTACATGAATGTGACCAAAAAGTTAAAAAATTTAAATTTTTTTGTCAAGTAAAACTATGTTACATCATTAAATTAGACCTACTTCCTGTTTTAGCAAGAAAGAAAGAAGAATTACATCTGTGAAGGGTATTTAAGATTTGCCACAGCCGAATATAGCACTTTTACTTGTTTTTTTTTAAACGGATGATGGAGAAAGATAATCAAATGGCAACGCGTGTATTAAATACAAGTGTGTTACCATCGGTTTGATACAATTCTCGTGTGCAATTTCCTAACAAAAATTGTGTTAATAAAAGCTGTTATCCCATTAAACTAAAGCCATCTAATAAGCGGTGACAAACAAAAATACATCTGAGTTGTAATGATGAAAATGTAGCGACTCTGCTGTATAAATTGGATAATTAAAAAATAACTGATGTGGACTTTCGTTTCTGTCTTAATATATTTGTCATGTCTTTGTGAATTTAAAACATATATTCGAACAATTAGCTATAGAACTTATTAATACAATTTCTTATGTTTACCCTAATTACGTTGAATACTTTTGCCTTAAAGTGATATTAGTACTTAAGTTTCAAAAATGACTCACCTTAAAATATTTCCTCAGCTTTTGTCGAAATCATTTCCTTAATCGTTGGGTGGTAAGAAAAATTCTATTTTGCTCACATGCCAATTTGCATGGGCTTTTTGATTTAACCTAAAAACAACACAAAATAATCTATAAATAATGATATATAGTCAAATAATTAAAAAAAAGTAAAGGTTGTTGTCTCGGTTAATTATGCAAATTGTGAAACTCGCTATTTTCTAATCGATTTCTGTTTAGTTGGTGGTGCACATATGAAAAATTCCTCGTCTAAGTCCAACAAAAGTGTAAAATTAGACGCCACAAAACACTGCAGATTATTATAGACAACAGGACACGATTTCCTCAATTTATTAGACTTGTGTTGAACTCATTCATCTGCTTGTTTTGGACAAGAACCTCTGATCAAACACATTTAAATTATAGTAGTTTGGTCCTAGGTCCTTGTCAAAAACGAGCAGATGAACAAGTTCGATACAAGTCTCATATGAATGTTAATATGACAACATATCATGAAAATAGTTCACCGACTATTTGTGTAGTTTCACTAATGCGTCTTTTAATGACAATTCCAATTGTATTTATTCAATGCTCTACAATCTCATCTGCTCATAATAGATTAATATTTCAGCAAATACCTAAGAAATTGGAATAAACGATTATTTGTGATGCTGCATGCGAGCGCTTAATGGACAATTTGTTTGTTAATGGTAACCGTTTTACAATGATTGATAATACGACAAAATTTTGAATGAATTTCTAATACAACTTTCATTTACATGCCAACAACTACAACGAATTAAATGCCTTTCGGATATTAACTGGCATGCATTGGCATGCACAAAATTATTATTATTTTAGACTTTAGATTGTCACAGTACTAATGGAAAATCCTGTGAATAATATTCAGTTTGGGTATAACTAATAAATAGTGATGGTCATTAACAGAAAACCAATAACAACTGGACTAGTGTTCATAGCCATGACAGCCATCAGTTGTATTGATCTCGGGTAAAAAAAAATTATTGTTTTCTTTGAAATGAAAAATGTCTTCATTCTTACATTTTTAGACTCTTTCAGAAATATTTGGCAATAAAAATATTAAACTAAATATAGTAAAAATTATTTAATATCTAAAAATAAATTAAAACAAATAAGAACGTTATATTCGATCGAGTGGAATCTTAAATATCCTCCAAATACATAAGTACATAAAAATTCCATTTTTATTCTTATTAAAATTTACATTTTTATGGTATTTGGCTTAAGTAAATAAGAAAAAGATGTGTGGTGTCGCACAGTGGGATTTGTTCATACAATGTTTGGCAAAAAATATAAGGAGTGCTTGTAGAAAGTTGAAATTTTGCTCTGAGCGTTTGGTTAGCCCAATTAAGAAAAATATAAAGTTTTATTAAAATTGACCACGCCCACTACCCACCGCCCATAGAACCCAAAATTTATTTTTGGCCAAAAGTTTTTGAAATTTGGCACAGAGCATTTTATTACCTTAATTAGGAATAAAATAAAGTTCCATTAAAATTGGCCACGCCCACTAGCCACCGCCCATAGAACCCAAAATTTATTTTTGGCCCAAATTTTTGAAAATTTGGCACAGAGCCTTGTATTATCTCAATTAAGAATAAAATAAAGTTTCATTAAAATTGGCCACGCCCACTACCCAACGCCCATAGAAACCAAAATTTATTTTTGGCGCAAAGTTTTTGAAATTTGGCACAGAGCCTTTTATTACCTCAATTAAGAAAAATATAAAGTTCCATCAAAATTAGCCACGCCCACTACCCACCGCCCATAGAACAAAAACATTATTTTTGGCCCAAAGTTTTTGAAATTTGGCACAGAGCCTTTTATTACCTCAAGTAGGAATAAAAAATGTTTCATTAAAATTGGCCATGCCCACTACCCAACGCCCATAGAAACCAAAATTGAATTTTGGCCCAAAGTTTTTGAAATTTCGCACAGAGCCTTTTATTACCTTAATTAACGCCCACCACTCACCGCCCATATAACCCATTTTATATTTTTTCCCACAACAGTTTGTTTCTTTACCAAAAATAATTACTTTTTGTAATATTTTAAAATTAAAAATTTCATGAATTTTCAGACAAATTTTATAATTTTATAAAAGATTATTAATTATTTAAACTTTTTTTTTTAATTGATAATATGGAGTCTTATCTCTCATTTTATTACAGCGGGAGCACCTAGCACGACACGACCGAGCAACACTTTTTTTCTTCCAAGGAAGTTTGCAGTCACAGCACATTATGGAACAAATTTAATTCTATCATATCTTTTAAACCATATAAGCGATCTTTATAACTTTTTTTAAATATGCAGAAAAGGCTTTATTTGAAAAAAATTTGTATTTAAATCAGAGCAATAAAATTATCTTACGTATAAATACTATAGAAGTGAGTAAACAGTTTTCAATATTTTGGACCAAAATTTACATGTGACTTTACTTCATCATTTCAAAGACAAATAAGCGTTTTTTTTGCTACAATTTATGGATTCTTTATACTGAGTCAATTTTCTACAAAACTGTATCATTACATTTTTAAATTTTATGTGTCCAAAAAATGGCTTATTGCACAAAAAATCCCAACTGTGTGTCATGGGACACCGGATAGGAACAAAGTTCCTTATTATAAAAATATTAATTTTAAGTTCTATTCGAGGTGTAAAGAAAATAATTATTCGGGTATACATTTTTATTATGTTTTTTTTTCGCCGACCAGCGAAAATACAGAATTACTGCCTGTTCACTGATGTCGAAAGCTATTGTTCGATCGGAAAAATTACATTTAAAACAAAAACAATTTTGTAAATTTGTTTTTGTTTTAAATGTTATTTATTCGATAGAACGATAGCTTTCGACATTGGCGAACCGGCAGTCAATTTTGTTCCCAAACGAAATTGAATTCTGTCACGGCACGGCTGCGTATGATTAATATTTGTTTGTATGGAATCAGTGTGTAATCAATCATATTTTAAATTTTACAAAAACACAAATTAGTACTGAAAATCGGAAAAATCAAAAAGACATTTCCAGGGATGGAATGAATGTGTTTATATACTCCAGACGTAGTGGATTACTTAAAACAATTAACGAATCCTCGACTGACGTAATAACTTTTCATGTATACCACAGAAGTCAAAAACATATGAAATGAAATACTCAGTCTCAATACAAATTCCCGTTGTCGTAAACGTTCAGTAACAGTTGACTTTAAAATAAAATCACCTCAATCATATCAAAACTATACTCATTTCCTTCAAACTAAAGATTAATTAACGAAATTATATATAACAGATATATAAAAAAGAACTAAAAGCCTATTAAACAATAATCATACAACGCACTTCTATGAACTTGTGTTTTTGACAATTTGATTTATTTTTATTTTTGGTTCTCAACCAACAATAAATGAAACGGAACCTACTTGACATCCTTACGCGCCAAACTACTGCAAACACATATTTTCACGCTATCAGTTTCCATAAACGAAAAATGCAGAGACACACACTCAAGCACTCGCAAATACAAACACTTTGGAAGATGTCAGTTGACAGTTTTTTTTTTCTGCAAAATTTTTTACTTAAAGTGTTTACATTACAATTATTTTCAAGTGAGTTTCGCAAATCTTGAAGCCAACTAAAAGGGTCATCGTCATTTAAAGCAAAAAAATGAAACCGCATAAAAATTGGGGATTTAAATATTAAGAAATAGTTGACTGCAGCAACAAGGAAAAGGGATACTAAAAATGCATCAACATTTTTAAATGTCACAAACTAAAATGAAAACTGACTTAGAAACTAGTAAAGAAATTTGCAAATTGAGTATTTAAAAATTAAGCATATTGTTCAAATAGAAGCTGGTAAATAAACTTTGAATGCCTCGCAACCCGTACAATTTGCAATCAATTTTAAATTATTAAATTGAAAAGCAGCAGCACGTGCATGAAGAATATAATTGGCTGGTACCAGATTTGCACTATTATCTTTATTATAGAGATTTGTTCCAATGCTTTTAATTTGACAGGGATCTTTTGGTTCTTAGCACCACTTATCGTATGGCGATAATAATAAACATGAGAGTAAATTTTATTATTCAAACTCAATAAATTTGTTATTAAGATAAGAAATTTTTAATTCAGACTCAAGTTCAAATCTGCAAAATATTTTTTTTAAGAATTTCATTAAATTCAAATAGTTAATAAAAAGGGAAGCTAAATATTAAACATTTCTAAACTCTTATTTCTATTTCTATCCTTTTTCTTATTCTTATTCTCATTCTCAGTCGTATTCTAATTTTTATTTTCTTGTTCTTGTTCTTCATTTTCATATTCATGTTCATATTCATATTCATGTTCATGTTCATATTCATATTCATATTCATGTTCATATTCATGTTCATGTTCATGTTCATATTCTTGTTCATGTTTATATTCATATACATTTTCATATTCATAGTCTTATTCATATTCATATTCGTATTCATAGTCATATTCATAGTCATATTCATAATCGTATTCATGTTCATTTTCATGTTCATTTTCATGTTCATTTTCATGTTCATATTTATATTCATATTGATGTTCATGTTCATATTCATATTCGTATTCATATTCACTTTCATATTCATATTCATGTTCATGTTCATGTTCATTTTTATGTTCATATTCATATTCTTGTTCATGTTCATATTCATTTTCATTTTTATATTCATATTCATAGTCTTATTCATGTTCGTATTCATAGTCATATTCATATTCATGTTCATTTTCATGTTCATATTCATGTTTATGTTCATGTTCAAGTTGATGTTCATATTTATATTCATGTTCATGTTCATTTTCATGTTCATATTTATATTCATATTCATGTTCATATTCATATTCATGTTCATATTCATATTTATATTTATATTCGTATTCATATTCGAATTCATATTCATTGTCATATTCACGGTAATATTCATGGTCATATTCATATTCATGCTCATATTCAAGTTCATATTAATATTAATAAGCATTTTCATATTCATATTCGTATTCACATTCATATTCACATTCATATTCATATTCGTATTCATATTCGTATTCATATTCATATTCGTATTCATATTCATGTTCATGTTCATTTTCACATTCATATTCATGTTCATATTCATATTTATATTCATATTCGTATTCATATTCATATTCATATTCATGTTCATGTTCATGTTCATTTTCACATTCATATTCATATTCATATTCATATTCATGTTCATGTTCATGTTCATTTTCACATTCATATTCATATTCATGTTCATGTTCATTTTCACATTCATATTCATATTCATGTTCATGTTCATGTTCATTTTCACATTCATATTCATGTTCATATTCATATTCATATTCATGTTCATGTTCATGTTCATTTTCATTTTCACATTCATATTCATGTTCATGTTCATGTTCATTTTCACATTCATATTCATATTCATGTTCATGTTCATGTTCATTTTCACATTCATATTCATGTTCATATTTATATTCATATTCATATTCATACCCATTCTCATTCTTATTTTTATTCTTATTATTGTTCCTATTCTTATTCTTATTCCTTTTCTTAGTCTTAATAAAAATAATTCTTATTCTGATTATTCTTATTCTCATTCTTATTTTCATATTCTTATTCTCATTCTTATTCCTATTCTCATTCTTAGTCTGATTATCATTCTTATACTTCTTTTTATTCTTATTATTAATCTTATTGTTATTGTTATTCTTATTCTTCTTTTGGCTATTATTCTTATTCTTCTCTTGTTCTTTTTCTTATTATACCCATTATTTTTTCCTAATTATAATTTGTAAAGAAAAAACAGCAAATCCAATGACAAACTTCTCTCTATGCCATCTACAAATCACTCATAAAGTCGTGCATGATAAAACATGCTTAAGTAGTTGTTGTTTTCCGTATATTCTTTTACTATTTTAACGTTTTCTATGGGTTGGTTTTTCTTTTTTACAGAAAAGCAAGAAGTAATTAGTACGATACCATTTCTTATCTTATAGAGATACTTACAAATACATTTTAAGTTTCTTTTTATACAATCTACTAAAATATGCACGCTAATGACCAGGTAGCGGTGTAGCAAGGTACTCAGTTTTATTAAACAGTTGAAATACACGGAAGGACAAAGAGAAGTCAGTTGATGAGTGTATGCTAATTTTAAATATTATCTGCCTGCTAAAGAGAAAAAAAAGTGTGTTAAAGTTTATTACTTGGTGAGTTTTAAGGCTGCTTAAGCGAGCATTGTGTCGGTTTTAATACTTTTTGCCTTGTGTGTTAAATGGAGTTGCCAGATGTGCAGTCTATTGTTATGAAGAGGCAGGAGTATTAGGAGAGATTTAACCGTCAAATACGAACATGGAATTAGTAATATGAAAAAATATTTAAACACTTACACAACAAATTATTTCTTTGGGACGACTGTATTGATTTTTTAACAATCCTTAATATCTTCTAAGGGTTTTGCCTACCCATGCAGTGTATTAAGCTAAAAATATGCAAGCGAACAGAATACATGTGATGACAATTAAGGAATGAGGAATTTTTCATTTTAATGTTCCGCTTATTTTAAAATTAAGGCTGGCAACTCTGCAGTTATATATGTGTATGTATGTATGTGCTTGCATATATGCAAATCCTTTACTGTGTAACACATTATTTAAAATTCATATACGCAAGGGAACATTTTTTTTCAACAAATTGTTTGAGGTTTCTGAAATGAATACTGACATCTAAAGAGCTGCTGGTTGGCTGTAATGCATGCAAATTCACGTACCATCTCTGCAGTGGCGAATAAAGAAATATTAGCTGAGCGCACATGAATAAATGTGCATAAATTATATATTTTTTGCAAAGTATTAGAAAAAGTAATTGAGAATTAGTTGCAGATAAAACCAGATTAGAATTAAGAAAATTGTTTTTCCTTTACATTTTCAAATCGCATTCAGAAAATTCGTAAAAAATTCAAGATAAAATTTTCGAAGATCAGAAACGTACAATAAATTATTTTTAGAACTGAGGCATCAAATTATTTCCCGTATGTGTACCACAGCGATCTCATAATCGTATGTGCAGTTCAATTTATTGACAAAATTTACAAAAAAAAATTGTAATTTGAATTCAAAGTTTTAAAAAAATTAATAAATATTGCACACAATAAGAGAAGTTCAACTTCAGTTTAATTATCTAACTTACACTGCAGAGCAGAAGCGCTGTTTTCGGAAGCCACTACACTACCCCCGTTAGTGTTCTTATGCACTTTCGTTTATCCCCAATTATTAGTTGGTTTAATTGAATATGATAAAAAATTGTATACAGGGTGTTTCAGATATAAGGCACTTTTTTATATTACTGCTTATTTTGTTTGTGCACTTGGCAACTCTGAAATTTGACACCTGTCACAAATGTTCATTCCGTTTATTAAAGATGAAGATCTCTAGGAAGCAAACCAGCAGACAGTGGAAAACGTCGTCAATTCGATCAATCGGTAACGCAACAAAATAAATTCAATACAAATTTTCCGAAAAAAAATCATCTTGTCCTCTGAAATGCATTTCCATTTGAATGGCCTCATAATCAATACACAAAATATTCGAAAATCCTCAGAAAATCCTTCCCAGTTTTCACTCCGAAATCCAACGCGTCATCTTTGTGAAACAGTCAAGAATATTTTCAAGATATTAATAAATACCTCGGAAGTCATATTAAATTCTAGGGCTAAGTGTAACTCAATAAATATGAAGCTGAATCAAAATCTACGGATTTATAAATTAATTTTCCTTTAAGAATTTGCCTTAAAATGAAATCTTTTTATGGAGAGTGTAATATTTAGAATATTTTTTATAATCGCCAAAACAACAGAATGGATCACAACCACTTCTCTTATCAATCTTTTTAACGAAATAGAATACGAGAATCTTCTTATGTGTTCATTTTGAAGTTTCTACGATAATAAGTGATTGGAGAAGCCTCTTTAAGGTGCATTGTGAAGATGCAGTTGTATTAGATATTCATCTGCCAACTTATGTAGAATTGCATGTACGAGGTCTGTTTAAAAAATAAAACGTATTTTCATATTTTCATTGTGGTAGGAACACAACTGGGACGAACGACGAATTTCGTTCAGTACGGCGAATTCGTTGGTAAAAATTCGCTCTATAAATTCGTCGTATGAAACACAATAATGAACAAGAAAAATTGTAAATTTCGTTAAAAATCTTTGTAATCCTCAGATGCCAGATTCTTTAGACATTCAATAATTACCCCGGTGGTGTCCATTTTTTTTTCAGAACAAGTTCCTTTTTGTAATTATTTTCTGACATTTTTTTCTGTAAATAAATTATTCTTTTCATTTAACAGCTGATGGGGTGACCATATGAAAAAGTAGGAAATAGCAAGATATACTATATTATAAAAAGTGTTCAAAATTAATAAAAAGTCGTCCGAATGATAAATTTTTTTGAATTGGTGAATGCATTTTTAGTATATACTAAAAATTTTCGTGCCATATGCAACAATACAGTAGTGAACTATCTTTTTCCACAAAAAACCAGTTTGAATATATGAAACCTGGTCACCTGATTACTGTTTTGTTCGTCGTTCGCTGAAGTAACAATTAGAAATAAATCTATTTCAACTTTCGCTGAGTATGACGAATTTCGACCAACACCATGATTGTGTGCATTTTCATATACCCACATGTGTTTTATTTTTGGCGACGAATACTCGCGACCAAAAGTTCGTCGTTCGTCGCAGTTGTGTTCCTAGCATAAGATTTATGGGCTAATTGTTTGAACATGTGTATAAAATTCAAAAAGACATGATGAATATTCCCAGCCACAAAGGAAAGTCAACATCAGTTTTTAATTATTCAACTTATGCTTTAAACATATTCACGACAGCTGGCTACCGACTACATGGATACATGTGCCGCTAGCAACACTTGTCGCCGTGCAGTCAGCTACTTAATTATTTTGAAAGCGGCAGCTACAACGTTAACATCTCATTTTAGTGGTGCCACTTTCATATATAAAAATAAAAGCGCTTAATCTAAATCTATTTCTAGATCAAAGCAAAATTAATCCAATAAAAACACTTTATTTGTTTATAGCTCTTTATTGTTTTTTCATTTGTAATAAATAAATTTTGATGTCCTTTTTTTGTTATGGCACTATGAAAATGAGTTTATGAGTTAATTCATTTGTGACCTAACTCACGTCTTTTATCGATAATGGCTATCAAGCAAGTAAAAAATTAAAGTTCAATGTCGTTGCATCGAGCTTTTTTGAAAATAATTGAATTTTTAATTGAAAATACAGATACAAAATTTCAAAATATAATGATACTTCCAATATGTGAATAGATTTGAAAAATATGTCTAACAAGAGAAAGAAATTTTGGAGTACTTTGAAATGATACCCATATCGTTTATATGTGTCCTATATTCTAGGAGTTGGAAACAAAAATAAATAAAATAAAATAAAATCTATACATATAGAAGAAAGTTGTGTTAGTTACACTATTTATAACTCAAGAACAACTTAACCGATTTGGTTGCAAATTGGTGGCAATTTAGCTTAGAGTCAGGAGATGGACATAGGATACCACAATGGCGAATACCCCAAAGATGTGTGCCATTCCTTTTTATCCACCCCCATGATATGGGTATCATATGGGAGCGATTTTTGTAAGAGAAATATAAAACATAATAAAATTATTTCAAAAACAATATGGTGGAGCACTACTTTTTTCCATCCACGTGATATGGGTATAAAATGAAAGGGATTTTTGAAAAAGAGACATAAAATATAATAAAACCTCTTACAAACAAAAGGGCGCACCACTCCCATGACATGGGTACCAAATTTAAGAAGTTTTGAAAGTGGGAACACAAAATGTAATGAAATATCTAGAAACACATTTTTTTTTTATCTTGGACCAGCACTCAGGGGATGACCCCTTTATATGCAATGCATTGCGCCGGAACTGAAAACGAGGGCATAGTTTTGAAGGGACAGATTAGGAAAGATGAGAAGATAGACAATTTTTTTGTAGCTATTTCAACTTTTTTTTACTTCGCCGGCTAATTTTTGCTACAGGCCCGACGCAGGCCCGAAATGGTCATACGACTACTTTTTATACACCACACGATATGGGCATCAAATTAAAAGGATTATTGAGAATGAAACTGAGACTAAAGTATAGTTATAGTAACTCCAAAAAAATCTAACAGAGAGATTTATTCTGACTTTATCGACCTGAAAGAATTAAAAAAAAAATCTATTTTGTATTATTTTTTCGTTTTGCATTTTCTGTGATGATATATATGACTTTCTATATATACACTTGAGCAGTCGGATCTTAAGCATTGTTTTATAGTAGATTTTCATTTCAAATATTTTTATAATTAAGATATATGTCTTTTTCTTTGAAGCAAAAGGCATAAACGCAATTAAACCAGTTTCCACCCAATTAACTCGCCGAGCAATGCCGGGTGGGCCTGCTACTTGTCAAAAAATAAAAGAGAGATCGCAAATAATAAATAAATAAATAAAAATTACAAAATAATTTTTATTCTTGAAAAAGCTATTAATTTTTTATTTTTAACAATTTTCATATTCTTCACCAGTTTGAAAATATTTTCAAACGCTTATTTATTTAAGATGTTTCACTGTGTTGGCAGCACTAATTTTTTTAATGTCGCCTATGAAAATAGAAATTAGTTTAATTTGACTACAACCACAAAAGTAGCACGGACAACAACCTGCCGTGTAGCTGTGAAAATAATTATTCCCATATAAACACGTGCATTCTATTCTAGACTTGTACCGAACTCTTTCATTAGCTCGTTTTTGACAAGAACCTATGATCAAACCCATTTAAATTACATTGGTTTGAACATAGGTTCTTGTCAAAAACGAGCTAATGAAAGAGTTCGGTACAAGTCCACCAACTACAAAAGTAGCACGGACAACAACCTGCCGTGTAGCCGTGAAAATAATTATTCCCTTATAAACACGTGCATTCTATTTCTGACAGGTTATAGTCGGTAGCCTGCTGTCGTGAATGTGTTTAATGCATTACACAGCAGAGCAGAACAGCTGTTTTCGGCAGCCGCTACACTTTCATCATCAGTAATCAAGTGTATTTTGTTTGTCACCTCTTAAAAGGTGTATTTTAATATTTATGTTGATACACTCACCTCGAATCCATGATCGCAGTTTCAGATATTAAAAATGTTCAGTTTGATTGTGTGAAAAGTTATAGGTGTTTTGCGTTTTCAGTGATTTTCTGCTGTCGAAAAATATGGGCCACAGAATTTGCATTAAATGTTGTTAATATTTACACTATTTTATTATTTTATGATATGTGACTTCAATGCCCACTATTGGGGGCGTGTTCAAAACTAAACTTTATCGTGTTTTCCATAGAAGGACGTATGGGCATTGCTAGATTATCTTAGACTTCATTACTGATCAAGAATATATATATATATATATATATATATATATATATATATATATATATATATATATATATACATATATATATATATATATATATATACATATATATATACATATATATATATATATATATATATATATATATATATATATAGATATATATATATATATATATATATATATATATATATATATATATACATATATATATATATATGTATATATATATATATATATATATATATATATATATATTATGGGGTCAAATTCTTTTTGGAGGGTACTAACTGTGTTTTGACGGGGTCGCTCTGGCAAGGGCTGTGGGGGAGACCTTTCACCTTTGCCATATAACACTAAAAATAAATTTTTGGGATAATTAAGTGCTTTAAGTTTCTTTATAGGATCATTTAGGGGTCAAAGGGGGCTAGGACAGAGGAGGATCAGGTTACGTCCCGCCTTCGTCATAAAAGCTTAAAAATATAATTTTAAAGGAATGTAGCCTTAAGTAATACAATTTCTTAAATTTTTGCATATAATAACGCCCACTAAAGTGGGCGGGGTCCAAAAAAATGTTTTATTTATTTTATGGCTCCAAGTCTAACGCGTTGGAGCTTCTTTGACATAAAAATATATCATTTGCTCAATAAAATAAGCAGAAAACTTTAAAAATTATGTTGTTTTTTCTGGGTTGGTTTAGTTCTTCTTAGGGGACTTTTTTTCCCCCTTGCCCGATTTAGCCCATTTCCGAACGTGACCTGTAATATCCTTCAATATTTATGTACGAAAAATTTCAAGCATCTGACTCTTTTCGTTTGGACTGAATCGTTATTTCCACAGGCATACGGAAATGGCTAGATTTCATAACTGATCAAGAATATAAACCCTTCGATAAATATTTCGCTGCGTTACACACGAAATGACAAAGTGAATATACTCTCCAATAATTTTTTGGAGTGTATAATAAGGACCTAAAGCGTTCAACGACAGTTTAATTAAATAAATAAAAATTATTGAACTAAGATTTTTATAGGCTAATTGTTTGAAATTGTTTAATTTAAATCTCAGAAAGACATGATAAATATTCCAAGGCACAAAGGAAAGTCAACATCAGTTTTTATTATTGTTATTCAACTTACACAGCAGAGCAGAACAGCTGTTTTCGAAAGACGCAACCCTTTGATCATCAGTGCTGTGGCTTAGTTGAATGCGATAACAGTTCCTATTTACACAAATTTTATTGTGAAAAAGGATACGAGAACTGTATCAACCTGATGTTAACATGTTATTGTTATAATACCCGTGTTACCGTTTGATTCTTTTTCTTCATGTCCCATTTTTCTGAATTTTTTGTTCCATCATACCTAAGTCAAACTTTTTTAGTTTGAATTTTATACTTAAGTACATGTGAACCTTTTCCAATTTTATTATTGGTAGTTCAAGCAAGCCATAACTTAAATTTGTATGTAGTAAGAATTTTAAAAAAATTTCGTATAATTAGCGTATAAAAATCCTAATTCAATTTAATATAGCAATATAAAATGTTCGTTAAAATTCTTACCATATACAAATTATTATTCAACTCACTTTTTGAACAGACCTCATATGTATGAGTACATATCTGAAACTGTCTATTTGACGTTACTTATCATTGTGAGTCCTTTCATTTATGTTTGGTTTCCAAATCAATGAGTCGCATTAATTTACAATGAAACGATAAAGACGATGATGATGATGACGATGATGATGATGATGATGAGCAGGAGCCATACAAATAATGATGCGACTAAAGTGCAAATATTAAAAAGATTAAAAGTACGTATGCCACAATGTACAAACGTTTCCAGGTATTGCATTTTCTGAAGAAAATTTCCATGAAAATCGTTTTAATGCCGGGGATGTGAGTGCCGAAATAATTGCAACAATAATTTGCATTCTCAACGTAAAATAACGAAAAATGTTTTTGTTGCTTTAAAGGGAATATTAAAAACAATAGGATTTTTTGCCACAATATCTACTTTACAATGATTTTAAAAATTTATTATGTACGTTCACAAAATTAAGGCATTGATTATAATAATTATTAGATTAAATCTTTATTTTTCAAAAGTATGAAATATTTTTGATTTCATTCCAAAAATTGAAATATGCAATATTAATGCTGTGCCAGCTTCAGTCAGTCTTTGCTCTTTTTATACCCTACAAAAAAGCATTGGAGGGTATATTCACTTTGTCATTCCGTGTGTAACGCAGCGAAATATCCATCTGAGACACCATAAAATATATATATTATTGATCAGTGATGAGATCTAAAACGATCTGAGCATGTCCATCCGTCCGTCCGTCCGTCCATTCATCCGTCTATGGAATTCACGATACAGTCCAAATGAATAAAGCCAGCCTCTTGAAATGCGGTATAAATAAATTTTGAGGTATAGCACAGGTCAAGTTCGTAAATGGGCTGAATCGGGTTAGAGGGAAAAAAGTTACCCTAAAAAGAACTAGATCAAACTCTATATAACAACTTAATTTTTTGTAATTTTGTTAATCAAAGTATATATGTATTTTTATATCAAAGCGTTGAACTTTGAGCCAAAAAATCAGGGAAATCAATTTTTGGACACCGCCCCCTTTAGTGGGCGTTGAAGTTACATGTATTACATGAATAAAGTAATCGTGCTATATTCGGCTTTGCCGAATCTTAAATACCCTTCACACATGTACTTCCTGTTTCCTTTTTAATATAGAAAATAGATTTTAATTCACCAAAAAAGACCATAACAAGGAACTTATTCGGTTACTTGTGTGTACCAAACAAAATTCCAACCTAGAATCAAATTTTTTTAATTTTTTCATACGAATGTAACTCTTCCTGAAGGATAAAAAACGTTTAATTCAACAAAAAAAATATTAAGATTAAAATTAGGAACTTATTTGGTTACTTTTAGGTAGCAAAAAATTTCGATTTTCCAACCCTGGAATTGAACTTTCAATATGATCCCAATTTAATTCTTCCTGAAGTATAAAATAGGTTCAATTCACTAAAAAATATTATTAGAAACTTATATGACTATTTTTATATAACAAACATATTTCGATTTTCGAACCCTGGAATTGAATTTTTAATTTTATTTATTTATTGCACAAATATAATTCTTCCTGAAATATCAAATAGGTTTAATTCCCTGAAAACCCCAAAATTAGGTACTTAATTTTGGCCTGCTTTTATATACTAAAGAAATTTCAGTTTCCGAACCCTGGTAGGGAAATTGTAATTTGTTTGCTTTCTTTTCACCAAAGTACAAAATACTTTTATTTAAGAAAAACTTAAAATTTTTAACAATTTTGGTCACTTTTATGTACCAAAAAATAATGCAGTTGTCCAACCCTGGAATCGAAATATTGATTTTTTTTAAATTTTGATACCAATTTTACATTTCATAAATTAATATTTAATTAGCAAAAAAAATTCTTTACCTTGATGTACCACGAAAAAAATTTTTTTTGTCAATTTCCCATCCCTGAACAAAAAAAAATTATTATATTTTGTTGTTTAAAACAAACTTTATTCCTTCCAAGGTATCAAAGAGATTCCATTATGATATTGCTGTTGGCTGGAGTAGTTAACATGAGACTATGAAGCGGAGGGCCCTGAGTTCAACCCCGCGCTGAGTCGTGAAATATTGTGTTGAATTCTTTTGATCAGCATTAAGTGCGTGGTTGTGTTAATTGTTGCCAGCCTGTTTCAATGATGAAGGCATAGTCAGTGGTCACTGACCATAATTGGCAGCGACTGACACTATCATGTACTAAAAAGCAGAGTAACAGCACCCACGTTCGTCGGCTCTGTAGCAAAAATTAGCCGGCGAAGTAAAAGGTTCAAATAGCTAAAAAAATACTCTATCTTCTCATCTTTCTTCGTCTGTACCTCCTTTCTAGTTCCGGCGGAATGCACTGGATATGTAGGGGTCATCCCCTGAGTGCTGGTGCGAGATAAAAGAAAGAAAAAAAAAATTAACAAAAAATAGAATTTTCTAGTTAATTTCACGTCCAGAAATAAGTTAAGCTTCCCAGTTCTGGTACCGTATTTTGAATTTTTCTGAATTTCAGTTCATATTGGAAAGTTCATTTCCAATATGTCAGTTGAAAACAAAATTTTGTATTTAAATACACTTTAAGTTTAAATAGTACTTAATTTTGAAGTTAAAAACTGGGCATAAGAATAAAATCTTCTGGGAGCTCATTCGATTTTTATAAGGATACAGAATATATATACATATATATATATATATATATATATATATATATATATATATATATATATATATATATATATATATACCTTATTAGGTTCCATATTAATATCGAAGAAATTACACAAGGAATGGCAAACTCCTTCGCTTTTCCGTGAAGGGTATAAAAATAGTGTAAATATGTATTTAACAAATTGTATTACTTAAGTCTGCATTCCTTAAAAATTAAATTTTTAAGCTTTTATGAAGAAGGTAAGATGTTCTCCGATCTTCCCCTGCCGTACCCCTCCACCCACTCTTGCCCCCTATATGACCATATAAAAGAAAATTCTATACTTAATCACCCCAAAAATTTACTTTTTAAGTTTTTACGACAAAGGTGAGATGTCTGCCACAAGACCTGTCCCACTTGTCAAAATACAGCCTTAAAATGTCTTAAAACAACTCCGGCACAGCAGGCTAAACATTTTAAATTGACGTACTAAATATTTGAAGGATATTTAAGATTCGACCCGGTCGAATGTAACGTTTTTGCTTGTGTATTTGAAAGTGAAAAACCGCATTCTCAATCAGGCGCCCTTTACAATACAAGATTAAATATCTTAGAACATCCGTAATCGCATCTAAAAGGAAGCGTTGTCAACTTTGAAATTTTGAAAAGCACTAAAGTCGGACAAAAAAAGCGTAATTTTTGAAAAAAAGCACTATATATAAATATTTTTTTATTTTAATTGCCTTTTATTTAAAATATGATTTTATTTAATTTTTTTTTATTTTACACATTTATTAACAAAAATATTATAAAATAAGAGATAATTTATTACTTTAGTATTCTATTATTTTTAAGCTTAAGGTCTCTTTATTTTTATTTAAAATAAAAATAAAGAGAAATAAAATAAATTATAAAGAGATCAATAAAACCAGAAGAATTTTAGATCATTTATTACTATTTTTAATAATTCACATATTACACTAAAAAATAACTCAACACAATGTAAATATCGCCATAGAAAAAGCAATAAATTTTACATTTTTTTTATTCTCCTGTAAACTTTTAAAGTGATGCACTTTCTCTGCCATATTTTATTTCTTTTAAGGTAACAAATGTAAAATAACGTTCAAAATAACAAAATATATTCATATAATAACGAATGAATTTCAATTTGTATTTGTTAAAGGTCAATATCAAAGTCCGTGAATTCCTCATCACGGCCATCTGCCCATAATACCGTTTTTATTTCATATTCCAACGTTTTATAAACCATTTTTGTATTAATATGAATATTGACCTCATCTGGGATTTCGAAAGTTTCGCAACAAGAATTTTCCCTTTTAAGTCGGGTTTTGATTTGTAAAAGCGCATTAACCGAATGCAGCGACATTCGGTTCTAATTTTTCTTTTTAAAAGATTCATTGAGCTAAAAACTCGTTCTACTTCAGCATTGAAATATGGTAGAGATAAAAGTTTAATAGCAAAATTTTTTTATTGTCTGGTGCAACCGAATGAAAAACAAGCACCAAAAAAAGCACTGAAGCCAAAATTTTTCGCGTAATAAATTTTAAAAAGCACTAAAAACAGTGCTAAAAGCACTGAGTTGACAACGCTGCTAAAAGGATATCCGTGATATTACTGAACAGATTTGGTACAAATCTTTATTACTCTCTTTTTATATGGAGTTTAATTAAATCTGCCTAGGAACACTCAAACTGACAAATTCCATACCCACTTTCTTTCGTTGCCATTGCTTTTGTTTCATACTCGTAGCGAACATAACACAACATGTGTCTTGCCAAGCAAAACAGCTGCACGTGTTTTCTTACAACCGCACACACAATCCACAAACCAGCTTAAGCAACATGCTACGATTTATATCACCAGCAACAATGTTTAGATTCACTATAAATTTAATTCGGACATGTTTCTGGTGGTTGTTTAACGTTGAATTCGTAGAACCATTTTCAGTGTCAGTGAGCTCTTCGTGCGGTTAAGACGTGTTGTAACGGATTTGAAAGTGTAACGTGTAACGTTTATTGAATTAAAAGAAACAAACAAACAAAAAAAAAACGGTTATATGTAAGCTCATTTGATTGCAATTGGATAGAAACGAAAAAAGGAATAACCGGTATTTCTGCTATTGCCAGTCAGTCAGCTTTGCTGTACTGCCAGTGTTTGTTGTTGTTGGCTTGTTAAATGTTACTAGTGATGGTGCACAGAAAACAAAAAATACAACAAAACACATGCTGAAGAGAATATAGAAAAAAAATAAAATAACATAAAATAATAAAAATCAACACAAAGAGAAATTGAAAAAGTGGTTACACGCACACAACCACACAAATACGTTTATGTTTTTGTTAGAGGGTTTCATGCAGGCAGTCTGTTTGTCTTCTATGTTGCAATAAGTTTTGCAGACTCGTAGACAGACAGACATACAACAAAAATAAGAAATACTTGTGTAAACGGCGTCAATACCAAAAAGGCAAATCCAGTTACCGGTTTTTTTATTTTGTCCACTCCTAATAAACAACATTTTCTGTGAGATATTTCTTCTTGTAATTCTTTTTTTGTTTGCCATAAAAATTGTTATTTGGCCTGACATGTCTTGGATTTGTTTGAGATAGATTTGTGTTGCTGTACATGCCTGTTTACATTCACACACACATATGCAGTTTCTTATGGGAACATGTTTATTTGTGTATCCGGTTAGGCAACGTAAACATATTTTTCTGTTTTACTTGCAGATGCATTTGCTGCTGTGCTTTTTTTTTTAATAAAAATTATTGAAATTTTAAATAAGGTTTTACTGCATGTGATTTTTTTACTATTCGCAACTGCCATTAGAAATTTGTTCGTGCCAGCAAGGAAGTCATTAGTAATTTAATAGAAAAATCTGATTGAACAGTTTTATATGAATTTAATATTTCTTTCAAATTAATAAAACCTGGATTTATTAAAGAGAAAAACGCCTTACAGATTTATAGTATAACATTCCTCATACATGTGGTATACACATAAGTGTGTGTATGTATGAATATTGCAATTAACCCTAGAACACTAACGCTATTTAATATTGCAGCTAGTGCTCTTTAATTATATTTTAATCTTGGAATTTATTCCTTACAGGTTAAATAAATCAATAATAATAATAATAATAATACTACATTAATATTAAGGCGCTTCAATTTACATATGTGGTCATTTCGGTACATTTTTTGATATGTTATTGTTTATTAAATAGTAAACATTAACCTGTAATTCATATTACGGCACACAAAACAATATGTTAATATAAAAATAAAACTTCTAGACATCAAATCACAACTAAAATAATATAAAGGCTCATGTATATAATTTTATGTATTAACTTTAAATAATCATATTCTTAGAGCAGTTTATTGGCTAAATATGGAAACACAACCGCAAAAACTCTTAAAGCACATGATCTTCGAAAATTATTTTATTTAGAGGAATCTACTATTTGCAACAATTGTAAAACGTAAAAATTGAAATCATGATAAACTGTCGTAATAGGAAACTCCTATCAAGTGCCGTTGCGGAAATACAGCAAAAAAAATTTTAGCTTAGCCCTAGAAGAATAATCGTATTGTGACATCTCATGCATAAAATCATAAATAAAATTTACACATGATTTTCCAGAAGCACATTGTCGTATTCTATCCACTTTGATATTCCGTGTGTAACGCAGCGCAATATCCCTCTAATATCCCATAAAAAAAATAAATAAATATATATATATATATATATATATATATATATATATGTATATATATATATATATATATATATATATATATATATATATTCTTGATCAGTGATGAAATCTAAGACGATCTAGCCACGTCCGTCTGTCCATCATCCGTGTGGAAATCACGATACAGTCCAAACGAAAAGAGCCAGACCCTTGAAATTTGCTATAGATAAATTTTGAAAAACAGCACAGGTCAAGTTCGTAAATGGGCTAAATCGGCTTAGGAGTAAAAAATTTCCCCTAAGAAGAATTAAAACAACCTCTAAAAACTAAATAATTTTTAAAGTTCTTTTTTGTAATTTTGCTAAGCAAATGATATATTTTTATGCCAAAGAAGGTCCAACGTGTTAAACTGGAAGCCATAAAATAATAATTTTTGGACCCCGCCCCCTTTAAAGGGGCGTTGTTATATGCAAAAAAAAATGTATAACATTTAAACAATTGTAGTCTTTAACCCTACATTCCTAAAAATAAAATTTTTGAGCTTTTATGATGACGCTGAGACGTCATTTGACCCTACTCTGCCCTACCTCCTCCTCCCGCTTTGCCCCCCCCAAATGAACCTATCAAGAAAAGAATTTACACTTAATTATAACAAAAATTAATTTTTAGTATTTTATGGCAAAGGTGAAATGTCTTCCCCACGGCCCTTGCCAGAGCGACCCCGACAAAATTCAGTTTTAATACCCTCCAAAAATAATTGCACTCCATAAAGTATATATATATATATATATATATATATATATATATATATATATATATATTCTTGATCAGTGATAAAGTCTAAGACGATCTAGCAAAGCCCATACGTTCGTCTGTGGAAGCCCGATATGGTCTATTTTTGGAGCCTGACCTCTTTAGAGGCAGCTAAAGTTACATATTATATAAAAAATAGCGGAAATTTAACATATTGCATTCTTTAACCCTATATTCCTATGGGTGCTGTTGGCTGAAGTAGTAGAACACGAGACTATGAAGCGGAGGGTCATGAGTTCGAGCCCTGTAGCAAAAATTAGCCGGCGAAGTAAAAGGTTGAAATAGCTACAAAAACAACTGTCTATCTTCTCATCTTTCCTAATCTGTCCCCTCAATACTATCCCCTCGTTTTCAGTTCCGGCGCAATGCATTGCATATATAGGGGTCATCCCCTGAATTTAACAACAACATATTGGAAGCGACCGCATTAAAAAAAAATTTTCTAGTCCGCCTTCGAAAAAATATTCCGACTCGTAGTGAGACGATTGACATTCACGCTAAGATCCACTCCAACAGGGTCCAAAATCTTCGCACTGCTGAATTGGAACATTATGGCCAAACGATTGGCTCTATTCTCTACGGCCAGTTTGAATTTGCGTATACATATACAAGGAGTGACCACAGGACTCGAAAATTCATGCCAACGTTGACTACTGTATGCCAAAACCTTTCTTTGGGGGCTTCGCCATGCCATTCTCGGTGACAGCGAACACGTTCCTAGACTACAATTTCCCAAAGATTTTGTCAAGGTGTTTACTAATGGATCCAAAAGGGAAAAAAAGGGTAGGCGGAGGTTTCTACGTGGAGAACTTCAATATGAGATATTCATTCAGCCTCCAAGATGATTGCAGTATCTTGCTAGCCGATATCTCTACTATTACTCGAGCAGCAAGATGGCTGAGGTACAGCAAAGCGGCCTTTTCCGCTAGCAGTCGTGTGTAAAATGTATCCAGAAATGTGGACGAATGCCGGCTGACTATCAATGAGATAGCAAGTCATTCGAGCGTGACACTTGCATGGGTGCCAGGACACTCTGGATGTCCCGGCCATCAGGATGCGCATGGCTTTGCCAGACTCGAATTGAACAATTCAATAATCAGGCAACTCACTGGCATTCCATTATCGCGTTGCAAGCTTTTGATTCAGTGCGAATCGTATAAACTTGCTCAGCTGAAGTGGGAAAGCGTGACTAACTGCCTTGTGGCAAGAGCCACGTGACCCTACTATGATCCACGCAGAATACGCGACCTTCCCAAGTTTGACTGCGTCAAGTGCTGACTGTTCTAACAGGACACCTTAACTTCGGGACTCATGCAAAGAGGATGGGTCTCAAATGCAATGATTATGGCCGAATGAAACCGTAATCCCTAGTTTATGTCATTAACCGACCCTGACTTAATCAAGTTTGGCGGCGCAGGGCTATAACTTTCCGCCAAACTGAAATAATCTGGCGGACACGGATATCATCCTCTTTAGGATATCATCCTTCCTCTGAGGTAGAAGAGTGTTTGATAAGGCAGAGGGCAGTCTATAGAAAGTCCTCTGCACCAAGGTATTACAAAGGGACCGTGTAAACGCACCCGTAAACCTGAGTTAAACTAGTGCCAAGAACTGCGAGGATATCAGTAATATAATTCAAAGCCAGCTTCCCAAAATAATTTGATTAAATTAACAGATTTTTTATGACATCAAAAACCTTCTTAAATAACCTTAACCCTTTTTGAAGGGGCTTTGTTTTGTAATATATTTTATACAAGAGTCTGCTACAATCCTATAAGACTAAAATAAAACCCTTGTTCGATTTAAACCAAGGATAATAAACAAACACTTACACTGTAAAATTTACTTTTAGTCACTTAAACTTTTTTGGTGTTTAAGGGTCAATAAGCTTTGCTTATGTTTTTGCGTTTAATCAAAAATTTTTTAGAAAAAGAGCTCTAAAGGAATTTGTTTTAAAACAAATTTTATTTAGTTACTTTAACATTAAAGAAAAATTAAATTCTCCAGCTCTGGAATAAATAATCATTTTTTTTCATTTCCAATACCAATGAATTTCTTTCAGAAATATCAAATATGTTTGAAAAAGAAAAGAAGTTGTTTCGCTTGTTTGAGTTTTAAGTACCAAAAAAAGAAAGTTTCAATTGTCCAACTCTGACATCATCTCTTTGATTTGCTGTGATTTTTAATATCCGTTAAATTTTTCCTAAAGTATCAAATAGTTTTCATTAATAAAACAAAAATCAAAAGTTAATTTTAACTTTAAATTTTCCAGCTCTGGCTCTGTATTTTAGATTTTTGCTAATTTTCAATAGCAGATTATTTAGGGTTGATGTATCAAATAGGGTTAATTAATAAAACAAATATTAATTTTAAGTTTACATCTTCCAGCTCTGGCTGCGTATTTTCGATTTCTGCTAATTTTCAGTAATAGACTATTTAGGGCTGAAGTATCAAATAGGTTTAATATATAAAACAAATATCAATTTTAAGTTTAAAATTTCCAGCTCTGTATTTTAAATTTTTGCTAATTTTCAATAGCAGACTATTTAGGACTGAAGTATCAAATAGGGTTAATTAATAGGGTTAATTAATAAAATTAGTTTTAAATTTAAATTTTCCAGCTCTGGCTCTGTATTTTAGATTTTTGCTAATTTTTAATAGCAGATTATTTAGGACTGAAGTATCGAATAGGGTTAATTAATAAAACAAATATCAATTATAAGTTTAAATTTTCCAGCTCTGGCTTTGAATTTTAGATTTCTGCTAATTTTCAATAGCAGACTATTTAGGACTGAAGTACCAAATAGGGTTAATTAATAAAACAAATATCAATTTTAAGTTTAAATTTTCCAGCTCTGGCTTTGCATTTTGGATTCTGCTAATTTTCAATAACAGACTATTTAGGACTGAACTATCAAATAGGGTTAATTAATAAAACAAATATCAATTTTTAGTTTAAATTTGCCAGCTCTGTATTTTAAGTTTTTGCTAATTTTCAATAGCAGACTATTTAGGACTGAAGTATCAAATAGGGTTAATTAATAAAACAAAAATTTGTTTTAAGTTTAAATTTTCCAGCTCTGGCTCTGTATTTGAGACTTTTGCTAATTTTCAATAACAGACTATTTAGTACTGAAGTATCAAATAGGGTTAATTAATAAAACATATATCAATTTTAAGTTTAAATTTGCCAGCTCTAGCTTTGAATTTTGGATTTCTGCTAATTTTCAATAGCAGACTATTTAGGACTAAAATATCAAATAGGGTTAATTTATAAAACAAATATCAATTTTAAGTTTAAATTTTCCAGCTCTGTATTTTAAGTTTTTGCTAATTTTCAATAGCAGACTATATAGGACTGAAGTATGAAATAGGGTTAATTAATAAAACAAATATAAATTTTAAATTTAAATTTTCCAGCTCCGGCTTTACATTTTTGATTTCTGCTAATTTTCAATAGCAGACTATTTAGGACTAAAATATCAAATAGGGTTAATTTATAAAACAAATATCAATTTTAAGTTTAAATTTTCCAGCTCTGTAGTTTAGATTCTTGCTAATTTTCAATAGCAGACTATTCAGGACTGAAGTATCAAATAGGGTTAATTAATAAAACAAAAATTTGTTTTAAATTTAAATTTTCCAGCTCTCGCTCTGTATTTTAGACTTTTGCTAATTTTCAATAGCAGACTATTTAGGCCTGAAGTATCAAATAGGGTTAATATATAAAACAAATATCAATTTTAAGTTTAAATTTTCCAGCTCTGTATTTTAAATTTTTGTTAATTTTCAATAGCAGACTATTTAGGACTGAAGTATCAAATAGGGTTAATTAAGAAAACAAATATCAATTTTAAGTTTAAATTTTCCAGCTCTGGCTTTGAATTTTGGATTTCTGATAATTTGCAATAACAGACTATTTAGGACTGAAGTATCAAATAGGGTTAATTAATAAAATTAGTTTTAAATTTACATTTTCCAGCTCTGGCTCTTTATTTTAAATTTTTGCTAATTTTCAATAGCAGATTATTTAGGACTTAAGTATCAAATAGGGTTAATTAATAAAATAAATATCAATTTTAAATTTAAATTTTCCAGCTCTGGCTTTGAATTTTGGATTTCTGCTAATTTTCAATAACCGACTATTTAGGACTGATGTATCAAATAGGGTTAATTAATAAAACATATTTCAGTTTTAAGTTTAAACTTTCTGGCTCTGGCTGCGTATTTTGAATTTCTGCTAATTGTCAATAACAGACTATTTAGGACTATTTCCAAGACATCAATCCAATACCGAAATCTCTAGCTTTTTGGAGGCTCCGAGACACCAATTTCGCTTATACGGTTTCCCTATTTATAACGATCCCGAATCTTTATACTTTATGGGTTTGCATATCAATATAGTGGAAATTTCTCATGGAATGGCAAACCATTTCTGACGAAGGCAATAAAAAGTGCTAGTAAAATTTTAGGTTAGGGTGGTATTCTAGGGTTAATATGAGAAAAAATGAACGTCTTATTTCACCTTTTTTTCATTTCTTGTTTGTAAATAACTGGCAAGAAACGGATTGCCAGGCTGGGCATAAATATTAATCAATCTTCAGATCTGTTTACCATTATTTTATGGCTGTACAGTGTGCCCATACCTGTTTAATTAAAACAGATATTTTGGCTTTATCTCAAACATCTGCTGTAGTGCAACTTATTGTTCAGGAGCAGCTACTAGATCGATGGCATGTTTCTGAATATTTTCCAATTGGAATCTTCTCTTGAGTTTCGTAGCTTTTGCAATATTGTTTTCTTTTATTACCTCTGCCGCTGCTGCCGCTACTGCTGCTGCTGTTGTAAATACAACGCTACACGGTTAAAGCAGCACACTTATCATTGTAAGTTGTGGCATCAAGTGCCAGGTCTGTTACGAGTGTGTGTGTGTGAGTCTGTGTGCGTGCTTATGCAAGTATTTTGCTGGCTTCTTCAATTTCTCGAAATTTGTAGTCAGTCGTTGAAACTTCTGTCTGTTGTTAATAAAATTGCAGATTGTAGTGTTTTTATAACCAGTTTCTTTTCTCTCTCTTTCGCTTAACTCCTTTTTCATTTCAATTTTAACGTTAAATGTTGCTGCAGCGAAAAAAATATGCTTAAAAGCTATAAAACATACAACAAAAAATAAACGAGATTATCTTTAATTTATTTATTTTTTTTTTTCGTTGCTATTTTAAAGCCTTAACAGTTTATGATCCTGAATAGATTTCCAGTTAACTAAGCGCAAAAAAGGAGAAACAAAATACAAAAAAAGTTTGTGCAAGAAAATTGTGCTGAAATATCAAATCAAATAACTAAGAAAAATCTGCCAACACAAAATATTTAACTTAATTGTTGAGAAAGAAAAATATTTAAATAAAATAAAATAACTCAACATTAATGAATAAATATAATTTTGTATGAAATCAAAGTGTGCAAAAATAAGTGTTTAACATAAAATGATTTAATATGGAATCAATAAATAAAAAAAGTGCTTATTTTCCCATAAAACAATAAAAAAAATTATAAAATCTCAATGTTAATTAACAAGTAGAAAATAAATAAAATATGCCCATATGAGTGTGTTAATAATTTTATGCACGCAGACAAACATATTTATTACAAAAAAAATAATAATAATAATAAAAATAAAAAACTGCTAAGTGTGAAAAAAATCATATAAAAATTTATTTAAAATATTTAATCTACTGGAAAGTCTACTTCAACAATTCTTTTTGTGGATTAGCCGTATTCAAACGAAATAGTGGTGAGTTATGAAAAAATTTAACTCTATTTAAAGTAAAAAAGTTAGCTGAAGCTGAAACTGAAATGTGATTGAGTTCTTGAAAATTATTTATTTCTTTTTAATGTTACTCATAACATGATCATACATGATCGAACATGCCGTTAATGTAAATATAAGTAATAATATTGAGCTTGAGGCTTTTTTTATAAAATAATAACTTTAAAAACTTTTAATGAATCTTATATATTTGGGTATTTATTGCTTTACACAGAATTTTTAAATTTTATTCGTGCTGATTCTTTTCCCAAATTTAGAAAAAAACAAGTAAAAACGTTATATTCGACCGGGTCGAATCTTAAATATCCTCCAAATATTTAGTAAGTGAAGTTAAAATGCTTAACTTGGTGGGACAGAGTTCCTTTATATAATATCGTACGTCAACGCCTACAGAAGGGGGCGGGGTTCAAAATTATACAATATCATGTTTTCCACAGACGAACGTATGGGCATTGCCAGACCGTCTTAAACTTCATCACTAATCAAGAATATATTTACTGTATAGGGTCAAATTCTCTTTGGAGGGTATAAAAACTGTATTTTGGCGGGGTCGTTCTGGCAAGTGCTGTGGGGGAAACATTTCACCTTTGTCATAAAACTCTAAAAATAAATGCGTGGGATAATTATATACAAAATTAAAATTTCTTTTTTTTGATAGGGTCTTTTAGAGGGCAAAGGGGGAGAGGGGGTAGGGCAGAAACAGGTAGACATTAAACTCTAAAAATAAATGCTTGGGATGATTATAAACAAAATTAAAAATATATTTTATTTAGTTTTAATAGGGTCATTTAGCGGGTGAAAGGGGAGGAGGGGGTAGGGCAGCAACAGGCAGTCATAAAACTCTAAAGATAAATGCTTGGGATTATTATATACAAAAATTAAAAAAAAAATTTTATTTTTTGGTAGGGTCATTTAGGGGGCAAATGAAGAGGAGGGGGTGGGGCAGAAATCGGCAGTCATAAAACTCTAAAGATAAATTCTTCGGATGATTATATACAAAATTTAAAAAAAAGGTTTTTTTTGGTAGGGTCATTTAGGGGGCGAAGGAGAAGGAGGGGGTAGGGCAAAGTAGTACCACGTTTCGTCTCAGATTCGTCATTAAAGCTTAAAAATGTTATTTTTAAGGAATGTAAGTAAAACAATTTGTTAAGTTTTTATGCTATTTTTGCCTATAATAACGCCCACTAAAGTGGGCGGGCTCAAAAAATATTTTCATTTTATTTTATAATACGGTCCTATTTGACATAAAAATATTTAATTTGCTTAACAAAATAACCAAAAAAACTTTAAAAATTATATTGTTTTTTCTGGGTTGGTTTAGTTCTTCTTAGGGAAACTTTTTTCCCTTTGGCCCGATTTAGCCCATTTTCGAATTTAACCTGCTCTAAGCTTCAAAATATATTTATGCCAAATTTCAAGAGTCTAGCTCTTTTCGTTTGGACTGAATCGTGATTTCCACAGACGGACGGACGGACATGCCCAGATCGTCTTAGATTTCATCACTGATCAAGAATATATATACTTTATGGGGTCTGAGGTGGATATTTCGATGCGTTACAAACGGAATGACAAAGTGAATATACCCTCCAAATACCCCTAGGGACACAAGCGGGCTGAGGGCTGTCAAGAAAAGTCTGCTTTACCATTTTGTCAATCGGCAGTTTCTCCCCCTCCCTAAAGTACTTTTTCTAAATTCCCGCTAAGAAAATTTAAAATTTTTTAAAATACGAAAGGTCACTGGTCTCACCACGTTTTAAAAAGAAACCAAGTTTTCGCCAGATCTCGACATTTTGAGTTCCTAAGAAGCTTGTCTAACTTCTCCCGAGAGAGTGTCACTATGCCTACATGTGTGTGTGTGTGTTTTTTTTCACACTTAGATTTTCTGTGAACTGGAACCAGTTCGGACCGGTACATTTTGATAATAATAAAAAAACTAAGAACAAAAAAATTCAGAAAAATGGGACATGAAGAAAAATAATCAAACGGTAACACGGGTATTACAACGATAACATGTTAACATCAGTTTGATACAGTTCTCGTATCCTTTTTCACAATAAAATTTGTGTAAATAGGAACTGTTATCAAATTCAACTAAGCCACCTAATAAGTGGTGATAAACACAATACACATGAGCACTGATGATGAAAGGGTTGCGTCTTTCTAAAACAGCTGTTCTGCTCTGCTGTGTAAGTTGAATAAAACTGATGTTGACTTTCCTTTGTGCCTTGGAATATTTATCATGTCTTTCTGAGATTTAAAAACAAATTTCGAACAATTAGCCTATGAATCTTAATTCAATTTAATAAGAACAAAATTGTTTTTCTTAGAATAACTTCGAAACGACTTTGACGATCGATTTAAAAAAATCGCTTGATGCGTTCCTGAGATATCGTGAACGAATCAATTCGAAAAGAGCGAATTTTTAAAAAACTCCGAAATTATATATGAGATTAATTACAGTTCTCGATTCTTTTATAGGACTCGAAGAACTACATCAATCATGTGGTAATCGGCTGATCCGTTCGAAAGTTATAGCAGTTTAAAAATTAATATAATACCATTTCTAGCGGTTAAAATTAGCGGGCAGTTGCAGGCATGGCCTTTAGAGTCAACCGTTTTCCATGTTTTTTGTAAATCATAGACATTTAAAATTACTTCTTACTATCAAATAATGCTGCTATACTTGTGTGTGTGTGTGTGTTCCATCCTAAGACAATCCGTATATGAACAATTTTAAATATAATATTTCTGACCACGTTAGATGAGATCATTATAATTTAAAAAAAAATTACAGCACTTTTTTAATGAGTTTAATATTTTCATGGAATTGTTTTTTTTCGTTTGTGCAAAAGCATTTTAACATTTTCGACATTAATTCATAATTGTAAAGGGAGGCCCAACCAAAACGCACGTTGCTAATGGTAAATAAAACAGAAAGTTTTCAGAGAATTATTTTAATATATTTTATTATGACTGAAGGATCTATAGCAATTATGTGTGAAACAAAATCACAGAGTGCTCAAAATGCATTTTGATTTGGACGCCCATTTTCGTAAAAAGGTTCAACAATGTTGAGGGGCTGCTGTATTGTGTGCCTCTCCATGGTTGCATTTGTCAAATACAAAAACAAATGAAATGTCAAATTAAGTTGTTTAAAAAACTTGACGTTAAGGTGTGACTCACAATTAATGTCGTGCGTTTTAGATGGGCCACCCTTTTTATTTCATTGTAATACCTTTTAAGCTTAATACTTCAATTTCAATTTCAAATTGTTCTAACTGACCCTCGTTCCTCTTTCTGTTTCTCTCGAACTACTTATTCCACTTGAATTTCATTGTGGCAACTGTAGATTTGAGTAGACTTCACATTTAAAATAAAATTGTTTATGCTCAACATAATGACTTTTTTCCTCTACCCCACTTTTGCACTATAGAGAAAAGGTAAATAAATATATAAGCAAATATATGTGTGTGTGTGTGAGTTATAGCCACAAGTAACTATAACCGGTAATACTCATAAATATACATATTTAAACATTTTGCCACAAAACACTTAAAAGCCAAAGCCCAAGATACAGATACTCGGCTCATACTCAAGGCTTTTAATTTATTTTATCTTTGGTAAAAAATAAACTTGCAGTGACGATTAAAAAGTTATGAAAATGAAAATGCGAACATCTATAGAAACATGAATGGTGCGGGTAACAATTACTTTATTATTCAAATTGTGCCACAACAACTACAACTACGAAAGAGAGATAAAAACTGTTTAATGCTTCAGCTAAAGCCATAAAACAGGCTAAACAATAAACATTTACAACAACTAAATAGATACGGGGCCCTACAATTAAATATTTAAAAAAAAAAATACAAATAAAAAATATGTGACAGCACGATATCTTGATTTTTTCTTGAGTAGAAAGAAAACAAATTTACTTTTAACATTTTCCCAAGAACTTTAGAATTCATGCGACCAGCCAAATAGATTTAAATATTTAAAAGAACATCAACGATTGCGAGCCCACGATTTTAAAAACTCATAAATTTCCATCATTATTATTTTACATCGGCTTTAGTGTTGTTGCTTCACTTGAGATCTTATTGTTATTTGTAATCGAATATTTTCTGCAACGGCCTACGGAATTTGAATAATTTAATTTCTAACCTACACACTCTATTTGCAGCATCTTATAATTCATCACAGAGTGTCTTAGATCTCACAACAACTTCGTTTCTGACCAATAATTAAAAAACAAAACAACAACAAATAATAACGTAAATTCAGTCTTTAAAAATGTTAAACAATAGTAATATTTTGTACTAACAAAAAAAATTATGAACGCTCTTACAGTTCACACCACGCAAATTCGAAAGATGGATATTTTGCAATAGTTTTTGTTAAAAGAAGTTTAATATAAAACAAGTGAAAACGTTATATTCGACCGGGTCGAATCTTAAATACCCTCCAAATATTTTGTAAAAAAAATCAATGAGTGTTCGAACTCACGGGCGATGTGTTAACACCTTTTTGTTACACGGTACCTGTTCGATTTCTATGAACACAGACCCACAAACCCGGAGGTAGAGTTAATATAAAGTATTTAAAGAAAAAGAATACATAGTTTATTGAATTTAATTTTACTTTGTATAATTTATTAATCTTATGTTTTCAACACAGTTAAAATTGGTCTGTGAAAGCTAAAATATGAAACATAAACTTTTGATTGTATCCTATCGATATAACGTGAGAAAACAGCGTCAATTGTAGTTCCTTGGATAGTAGTTGGGGACTCTAACGAAGTATTCATGGTAAGCTTGAATTTATCGTAGAGGAATTCGATAAGAGGTAGTGCTTCTACGGTTGAAAAATTCGTATTAAAGTCACCACCCATTATTATTGGCATTGAAAAATAGTCCTCTTCTAGTTCGCGTGAACCATTTTCGGTGTAGGGCAGAAGTGAAAAATTAATAAATTTTATTATATTCTGGACAGACTGGTTGAGCAAGAAGCTGTGCCTGCTCTCTCTCTTTTTCCTCCGATATTCTGCCATATATTTTCTTTTTTCATTTAATACCGACGCACTAAGTAGATGCACTCAAAATGAAAATTAATATTTTAATATTTTATATTAAACCCACAAAAAACAAAGAGAATGCAAAGCAACAGACAAATGTGCATACATACATTGTTATGTTTGTACATAAGCTACATACGTTGCTGTCTTGCTAACTCATTTTTATATATGTACGTATAACCACGTCACTATTCTCTTTGCTATGCATAAGACAAAACCGAAGATCAACATAAAACACTTTTTTAATATTACTCCAAATTAATACCCCGAATTAAAACACTTAAATCTCCTTTCGCCGATATCGGATCGCCTTAATTTTTGGCCTAAACTCTTCGTCGAAACCCGCACTAGTGTTTTAATCCAAAAATTAATAAAATCGGCTATGAATTTCCGGAGAAAATTGCGTGGGAAAATTATATGAAAATCGCCCAATAATCACTTTCAATACCGACTGCCAAGCAACGAACAAACAAACGATGATTTACTCTTACATCTTACACCTTACACTTGCGTATGTATTGAAACTGATAGTTTACTGCCCTAGAGGCGCGCGTATAGATGTTAACACATCAAAAAAACTTAAATTTTATTCTTAATAAAATTTACATTTTTATGGTATTTGACTTAAGTGAACAAGAAAAAAAAATTCATTTTGATACGGTCCTTTCCAAAGTGATGGGAGGAGCATGACTGAGACACCTTTACGTCAGCAGAAAAACTTACGTATTAATATTTTATAAAGAGACTGAGATAGGTTAAATATTTTTATCCTGCTGGGTCAAAGTTCCTTTAAGACATTTCTTTGGCCAATTTTAAAACTCTATACGGGGTCACTCCGAGAAAGGCCGGTGGGGAAGACATATCCCCTTTGTTGTAAAAACTTAAACAGTAGATTTTCTGGGTAGTTAAGTGTAAAAAAAACATTTTTTTTCATTTAGGGACAAAGGGCAGTGGAGGGGTAGGGCAGGGGAAGATCAGAAAATATTACTTTCGTCGTAAAAGTTCATATATTAAATTTAAAAAAATACAATTTGTTAAATATTTACCCTATTTTTAACATGTAAATTCAACGCCCATTAAAGGGGGCGGGGTTAAAAAATAAACTATATCGTGTTTTCCACAGCCGGACGTATGGGCATTGCTAGACCGTCTTAGACTTCATCACTGGTCAAGAATATATTTACTTTATGGGGTCCAATTCTCTTTTGAGGGTATTAAAACTGTATTTTGCCGGGGTCGCTCTGGCAAGGGCCTTGGGGGAGACATTTCACCTTTGCCATAAAATTTCAAAAATAAATGTCCGGAATAATTAAATGTAAAATTTTTTCAATTTTTTTTTTTGTTATTTTGATAGGGTCATTTAGGGGGCAAAAGGGGACAAGGGGTAGGGCAGAGTAGTACCAGCTTCGTCATTAAAGATTAAAAATGTTATTTTTAAGGAATGGCGGCTTAAGTAAAACATTTTGTTGAATTTTGACACTATTTTTGCATATAATAACGCCCACTAAAGGAGGCGGGGTTCAAAAAATAATTTTTGTTATTTTATGGCTCCAAGTTTAACGCGTTGTACCTTCTTTGACATAAAAATATATCATTGGCTTAATAAAATTTCAAAAGAAAAATTATGTTGTTCTTTAGAGGTGGGTTTAGTTCTCCTTAGGGTAACTTTTTTCCCTCTGGCTCGATTCAGCCCATTTATGATCTTAACCTGTGCTATTCTTCAAGATATATTTATACCAAATTCCAATGGCCTGGCTCTTTTCGTTTGGGCTGAATAGTGATTTCCACACACGGACGAATGGACATGGTGTTAGATTTCTTCACTGATCGAGAATATATATACTTTATGGGGTCTTAGAGGGATATTCGACTGCATTACACACGGAATGATAAACTGAAAATACCCTCCAGTTCTTTTTTGGAGGACATAGTTTTTTTTTGTAATTTTATGAAGCACATGATATATTTTGATGTCAAAGCATTGGATTTGCAGCCAGAAAATCAGAAACAAATCCAGTTTTGGACCCTGCCCTCTTTAGTGGGCGTTGACGTAAGATATTATATGCAAAAATGGTGTAAAAATTTAACAACTTGTTACTTAATCCTACACTTCCTGAAAATTAAATTCTTAAGTATTTTTGATAAAGTAAAGATGTTCTCTGACCTTCCCTTGCCCTATTCCTCTACCCACCTTTGCCCCCTAAATGACCCTATAAAAAAAATTTTTTTTTCTGCACTTAATTATCCATAAAATTTACTTTTTAAGTTGTTGCGACGCAGGGGAGATGTCTCCCCCTCGGCCCTTCCCGGAGTGTCCCTCCCCATATAGAGTTTTAAAATTGAGCACACAAATGTCCTAAAGGAACTCTGGCTCAGCAGGTTAAGCATTTTTGTTTTATTTACGAAATACCTGTAGGGTATTTAAGATTCGACCCGGTCGAATATAAAGTACTCACAATCTGCCTCATCGTCTGTCTGCACCAGTTTTAATTTATTAGCACGATCATTTCAACTCTACATTTTCTTAAGCTTCACTATTTAAATTATAAAAATTAAGACGAAAATAAATAATTTCAGACGCTCTTAACGAAATTGTAATAAAAAAATACGATTAAAGATTATGCATTTATGCCATTTATTATTTTTCTGTATGCCGCCGCTTCTTCGGTGTTTGTATGATCAGACAAGTTGTATTTGTGTACCAAAGAAAATGGAAAATACAAAATTAAGCCATATTTCAAATGAACAACATCAACATTCACGTCTACAAGAGGGACTTCGTGTAAATGCCTGAATATTTTTATTTATTTTTTTTAATTTTTCTCATAATCTTACCACCACCAAAATGAATACAAAATCGAATAGGAAAATTCAAATGAACGTACGACTGACTATGACACCTGTACAGCAGACTAAACAACAACAAAAGCAGCAGCCCAAAGACGTGACATGCGCAAGTGCAACTGTTGCTAGATTCGGACGCACATTCACAAAGAAAAGAAAAACGAAATAAAGACATGCACATGCCACATTCAACTCCTGGATAGAAAAAGAAACAGATTTTAATTAAAAAAGTGGTTTAAAAGCAGCTGCTTTACAACCAATCACGCAAACAAACACACACACACACACGTGCGCACTGGGTGATGTAAACACTAGGCAAAACTGAAATGCAGATGCAAATAAATCTAGTTGAATGGATGGTACGCATGTTTGTGTGAGTGTTGCTGCAACACCTGACCAGTTTTCCATATTTATTTTTAAATAAGAATCGTATGGAAAACCAACTAGAAAAACATGAAACAAATTTTATCTCAGAAGAAACTGGTTTATCGGGATTTTCAAATGGAAACACACAATTTATTATTTTTCTTTAAAAAGAAGCAGCTACAGCACGATCACAGGGGGGGGTGAAGAAGTGCACACAAGCGGCAGCATGAGCTGCAGTAGCACAAGCAGCAGCTAAAATTATGCACTGGAATGTCCATTTGCCATTTGGTGGTGGTGTTGTTGTTGTTTGATTACGATGTTTAGGTTGTTGAAACTATTTTACAAGATCATAATTTACATACACACACACACACATACATATACATATGTGTACATACATTTCCCTTCAAAGTGTTTTTAAGAACATAAAATAACATCAAAATCTTAATCGTATTCATTTCAATATCTTCTTTCATAACTTGGGATGATGATAATTTTCATTTGTTCGCCAGAAGATGACTTTTTGTAGAAATAAAATTTATTTTAGGGATACTATTGGAGTATTCACATGCTGCGCTATTTAGTCCTATTGTCATAATACTTTAGAAGATTTAAAAAAAATTGTTGCCGCACTGCATACAAAGAGGTCATAAATTTATCAGTCTTATTATTATTATTATTATTATTATTATTTATTATTATATTTATTATTTATTATTATTTATCTTCACTAAAAAGTGAAAGGGTATAATAAGTGTAATTTCCTCAATATTAATTTGGGACCCCATGAAATATATATTCATTCTGGATCCTTATATATAGGGAAGACGAATAAACGATGTTCGCTTATCTGTCTGTTTCAAGCCTGCAGAAGCGCTAGAAACATCATTCTGATACACTGATAGATTGGAAATGATCTTAAATAGAGTGGTCTTGAAATTGGAAAAAATCGTAAATACGGTTTCAGAGCTGGGAAGGTTACACCATTTGTAGACGCAAAATTAACTAGCAAAAACTAATTAGTGTTTTTGTATTTTTGTTAATTAAACCTATTTGTTATTTTGGGAAGAATTAAATTTGTACTAAAAAATAAAAAAAGAAATCAAAATTTTCATTCCAGAGATGGGCAATTGAATTTATTATTATTTTTTATACCCTTCACAAAAAAGTCTTCGATATGCACATGAGACCCCATAAAGTATATATATTCTGGATCCTAACGAATAGCGATGACGATTGAGCGATGTCCGTCTGTCTGTCTGTACGTGAAATCGGTTTTCCCAAGTCCCCGGAAGAGCTAGAGACTTCGTTCTTAGACCGTTGGATTGGAAATGAACTTACATTGAAACTCAGAAAGCTTCGAAGTATGGTTACAGAGCTGGGAAGCTTACACGTATTTCTCGACGCAAAATTTATACCAAAAATCAATTTTTTTTAATGTTTGTAAATTAAGCTTTGTGGCGCCTCAATGGTCTATTAAAAACTAAAAATATAAAAAAAAAATTTCCAGGGATGGGAAATAAAATTTTTTTCGGAACATTCCGTATTTTGTAGTACATGTAGTAACTAAAATTGGTAAAAATTTCAAGTTTTTCAGTAACAAAACCACTTAATACGTCATAAAGATTTGCATTGGCAAAAAAAAAAAAATTTTTTTAAATTCAAATTTTGCTTCCAGGTGTGGGAAATTGAATTTTTTTTTATACATGAAAGCAATCAAACAAGCAACAGATATTGTTTTATTTTTGTTTTTTGCCAACTAAAACTGTCTACTTGCCACTAATTTGAACCACGACGTAACGTGTAGTTACGATGCGAAGATCTAAAAAAAAATA
Source organism: Linnaemya tessellans (assembly GCA_951800035.1). Classification (NCBI taxonomy): domain Eukaryota; kingdom Metazoa; phylum Arthropoda; class Insecta; order Diptera; family Tachinidae; genus Linnaemya; species Linnaemya tessellans. The sequence continues at coordinate 93,567,066 of OX637534.1, forward strand.
ATTCTTTTTGGATTTCTATGCCCACGATATATCAAGCATCAACCGATTTTGAAAATTGGGTATTTTTCGAAAAAAGAGAATTTTTCGAAAAAAAGTGAATTTTTCGAAAAAAGTGATTTTTTCGAAAAAAGTGAATTTTTCGAAAAAAGTGAATTTTTCGAAAAAAGTGTATTTTTGAAAACACTCCGAAATTATATATGTGATCCATTAGTGTTCTCGTTTCTTTAATACGCATCGAAGAACTACATCAAGCAACGCTTGAGACGTGGGAATCGGGTTTTGTATCAATAGCCAGAAAATAAACGACTTGGAGCCAAGTCTACTTGCAATACTAACAAAGTTAACATTAATACAAAATAAATTAATTATAAACGCGTTTAAAAAAAATTATAAATTTTTTTTTTTAAATTAATTATAAAATCTTTTAAAAATTTTTTTCTACTTTAAAAAAAAAGTAATTTTACGAAATATATATTTTTCCTCTTAAATGTTTAATTGCTGCAATAAATTAGTCATCCTTTTTAAAAATATTTCTTCAAAAATCACATTCACAGGGAAAATTGATAATAATTTTACTTTTCTTTATAAAATTGCATAAAAAATCAATGTAAAAAAAAACGTTCCTATTGCCAACAGCAGCTTTAGTTCAAGGACAATTTCCTTTAACTCAGAGAATCTCTGTACATTTTCTCTTTCAAGAAACATATTTTCTGAACAAACTTTTCATGAAAAATATTTCTCTGCCGAAATAATTGAAATCTGTCATGAAAAACTCTTTATATTTCATTTTTCTTATTTCATCAGTTTCATTATGTTGTCCTCAAAAGCATTTCTTCTTTAAAAGTTTTCCAAGAACTACAGGCAACTTTTGTCCCTTTTCGCATTTAAATTAAATATCTCAAATTTGTATGACAAAAACTTTATCTATTTGTATGCTGGATGTACAATTTCATAACAAAAATATATATATATTTTTTAAAATATACTGGGAGTAACTGGAAGAATTGAGTTGAATCATAAAATATATATTTAATAAAATTGTAGGAAATCATTCAAAAGTATGAACTTTTTGTCGAAAAACAAAACTTTTGATTGAAAACTCAAGCAAAAACATGAACCACAATCACACAAGTTGAGTTTCTAATAAAAACGGCAGCAAAAACCAAATGCAGAGTACGTGGACTCTATTACATCCTTGACATGTGATAGATAAATAAAATGATGCAGTTTTGGGGCATGACTGCACTGAGAGAAATGCAATTCCACTAGATTCTACTTTAATCTTCCTGTTTACAAAGAAACATTTAATTTTGTCTTGAATGAGTTTATTTTGTGCGTAAAGGGGCTTAGACATGGCCCCGGTTAAAATTTCCCAAATTTTTAATAAATAAATGTCATAGCACGACAACTCAATTCTTGAAAATTCATCATTTGACAGCCAATTTACTTCCTAACCTCAAATTTGTCCAGCCTTTTATCATATTTTCATTTCTTTGCTGGTCAACCAATCTTTACAAAATCAAATTGAAAATGAAATCTTTTTCGATCATCAAGCATGATAATTTCAAAACAAGAAGCCCAAACTACACAAACTGTGTTCAAATTAGGGCATTCGATATCGATGGAAATTTCCATTTAAATGGCATTGAAATTTTGATCGATATCGAATGCGGTACTTCGGCCCCTGGACTGTGTCTAAGGTTTTTTAGAATATAAGTGAAAATTATTTTAGTACAAGTGACGCTGGCAATCAAATCAATTTAGATATTGATGCGCGAGTTTGACAACAAGCAATTTGATCGTGTAGTGTAGTTTTTTTTTTTTTTTGTAGGAGTAAGACTAGCACTCAGGGAATGACCCCTACATTTATAGTGCATTGCACTGGAACTGGGAAGATAAGTTTTTAGGTTTTGGGAAGGAGGATGAAGGGCCTAGTGTCTGTGGATATTCGATTGGAACCCTACCCAAATTGTAAGTGGCGGAGAAGACATCTGCAGGTAGTTTGTTCCACATACGGACTGTTCGGCCAAAAAACGAATTTTCTCTGTAATGCGTAGTGCGATTTGTTGGAATATCGACCACAAACGCATGCGCTCTTAATGATAAATGCGTTAAGCGTAAAAAAGAAAAAATTGAACAAAGAACGCTGATGAGATGGCGTAGCGGCCTCTAAATCAGTACTGATCCGCTCTGCTGCTTTAATGACTATGAAAAATATTCTTAATATTCCACTCTCAAATATAATAAATAGAATGTATGTAATCACGCTCATTTATTAAAATAAAAAAATAAAAATTAAATAAAAAATAATTTGCAGTTTCGCAGATTTGAACCTATAGCCTGTTGGGAAAATTAACATCCTGTAATACAATTTAAATTTACATAAATAAAGGTTCACTATTAAAATAGAAATTCATACATTAATGTAAAAAAGAATGGTTTTCAGGAACAAGTTCCCTAATTTCACCAGAGCACATCCCATTGTGATAACGATAAAACAACGAAATGCACCCACATTGCGACGATGCTCGATAGAGTCAATAGAGTTGGCTACCCTACTGTCTCCGATGAGTTTCATCGCCCTCTCCTGTACGCGATCGAGTAACTTTGAAATAGACTTTGAAGCACCGGCCCAAACATGAGAATTGTATTCCATCTTCGGTCGGATGTAAGTGGTGTAAATATTGGGAAGATCAGAAGGGGTGAAGTATCTCTTGCACCGTCTTAGGAAGCCAATGAATGCTTCTTTTGCGTCTTGAAAGACATGATCCGTCCATGTGAACATCAAGAGCCCCTGACTCCTTAATACTTACACCATCCATAGAAACAGATGAAGCATCATGGTCACATGTACGTCAATGCGTAAGCATACAATACTGGATCTTACGAGCATTAAAATCAACCCTGTTTTCTTGATCCCCATTCAGATATTTTTACGAGGTCATTATTTAGGACGTCATTCATAATCTGCCTCATCGTTTCGATTTCAGACGTTGACGGCCCGCAGTTAAACGAATATAAATGCGAAAGGCTACGATCATCTGCGAAAGAGTGGATAGGACAGGAAGTTTGAGAAAATAGATCGTTGAGAAATTTTAGAAATATAGTAGGAGAAAGAACGGAGCCCTGCGGTAGCCCTGAGTTGATTTTGAACTCGTCGGATGAGATCCCATCTATAACAACTCGCATATAGAGCGATCCCTGAGGAAGCTCGATATAAAACGAGAGAAGGTATCTCCGACACCAAATAGAACAAGTTTAGACAGGAATGATCCATACCATTTTTGCTTAAAACACATTTTATTTCTCTAAGTGTGTTAATTTTTTCCCCAGTCAATTGTGTAAATTAAAACGTCAGGCTTTTGTTTCTGATAACTTTGTCATGTTATTCGAGCCACATGTATGTACATATGTATGTGTGTTTGTGTTAAACGGGTTCATTTTCAACCATAAATAATACTTTTGGTCGTCTCTAACTTTATTAAGAATTCTTTGTTGTCACACCAGCATTCTAAACAGTATGAGACTAAAAACTACAACCTACTCTTTTTTGCTTTTGTTTTTTTTTTCTATAATATCTCTCATATCGTTGCGTATTGACAGTCCAACTTGCCATGACTGTCCAGCTCAGAATTGTATGTACATGCTCGTGCAAAATGTTTGTAAGCACGAGTATTTGGAATATGTGATTTGGTTGTAGGATTAGACCAACACACACACACACACACATTGAAATAGTAAATTGCTGTATTTACTGCCCAACGGTTCTGGTTTAAGCACAAGCTATGAAATTAATTCCGTATTGGTATTGGTATTCGCTCAGATTCCACACGAAACATGCGAGGCCTGAAATGTAAACTAACCTCAGTCAATGATTGTTGTTTTGCTGGTCATCTTTTTTTCTCTTTGGTATAAATTTACTCTTGTAGGGTTCCCCGTTCGATTTTATGTCTTACACCCAATTTTCATTTTTACATGCCCGATAAGGCCTTAAGCATTAAATTATATTTTGTGTGAATTTACTTTGTGCTATTAGAAATAGATGAAAATTTAATTATTAAAATCGTTTATTCAACATATTGTCTCAATTAAATTAAATTAATGGCAGACTAATTGTATGAAGGTGGAAAAACAAAATAGATTTATATCGAATAAAATTAGTTTGTTGTGTTTTCTTGAATTTCAAATCCGATGGTTTTGCTTGTGTAATTCTCAATTCATTTTTGGGAGTTTATGTATAAGCTGAGAGGTTTTGTTATTTTGAAATTAGGTTAAAGTCTACTGATGATTTGGTGTAAGAACCAATGAAATGCAGGCATATAGACATACTTGACCACATAACAAACAAAAAGCACAGATGACAAATTTATTTATAACACGCAAATACTATATGAAAAGGTCTTTGCTACAGTCTCCTTATACATGGCCGTGCTCCTTTTGTGGAATGCTCTATATTCTAGGAATTACAATCAATAAAAAATAAAAGTTTGGACCCTCGTTAGTCCGAAGCAAAGGGAGAGAGAGAAATCGCCACAATTCTTTTTATACCCCCCAAAAAAGAATTGGAGCATATATTCACTTTGTCATTCCGTGTGTAACGCAGCGAAATATCCCTCTAAGACCCCATAAAGTATAAATATTCTTGATCAGTAGGGAAATCTAAGAAGATCTAACCACATCCGTCCGTCCGTCTGTGGAAATCATAATTCAGTCCAAAAGAAAAGAGCCCGACCTTTGAAACTTCATATAAATAAATTCTGAATGAAAGCACAGGTCAAGTTGGTAAATGGGCTGAATCGGATCAGAGGGAAAAAAGTTCCCCTATGAAGAACTAAACCAACTTCTAGAAAATCACACAAATCTATTTTTGCATCCCACCCCTTTTAGTGGGCGTTAAAGTAGCATATTACAAGAAAAAATAGTGTTAATAAAGGGTGTTTTTATAAGAGCTTGCTGATTTGAAATATAAATAAAACACATGCCAAATTATGAAATGGCCAAAAAAAATTTCTTATTTGGTAGATAATTTTTTGTCATTTAACATTTAAATATAATTTCGGGCATATAGCAACCACGACTATTTTGCACAAAGGTCATTCTGGAGGTCCCATTTTCGACCACCTTTTCAAGCATTTGAGGGCGTATTTCAGCAAAGACACGTTGAATACTGGTTTGCAAAGCGTCAATCGTTGCTGGTTTATCCACGTAAACCAATGATTTCAGGTATCCTCACAAAAAATAATCGAGTGGCGTCAAATCACACGAACGCGGAGGCCAATTCACCGGTCCATTTTTCAAAATAATGTTGTCGTTGAAATGTTCTTTCAATAAGTCCATTGTTTCGCCCGCAGTATGACAAGTGGCACCATCCTGTTGAAACCACATTTCGTTTACATCTATATCTTGAAGTTTTGGCACCAAAAATTCATTGATCATGATTCTGTATCGATTTCCATTCACGGTAACGCGTCGTCCTTCCTCATTTTTAAAGAAATAAGGACCGATGATTCCACCAGCCCATAGACCGCACCAAAGAGTACATTTATCGGGATGCATTGGTAATTCTTGAACGGCGTGTGGATTATCTCTGCTCCAAATACGGCCATTTTGCTTGTTGGCATGTCCATTCAACCAAAAATGCGCCTCATCACTGAAGAGAATTTTGCGGTAAAAAAGCGGATAAACATTTTTAATTTCCACGATTTGGAAGCGTTGTTCTGGAGTTAACCTGTTCATGATGATTTGCCAAATAATACTGAGTAGAGACGTCACTTTAAACTGTCAAAACAGCTGTCAGACAACAGAGTGATTCGTATAAAAAAAAACTTCATAAAAAAACACCCTTTATTTAAAGAATTATATTTCTTAAGCCTATATTCCTTAAAAATTTTATTTTTAAGCTTCTAGGACAAAGCAGACATGTTCTCTGATTTTGCCACTAAATGATGCTATAAAATGTTTTTTATACTTAATTACTTCAAATGGCTTAATGGTGAAATGGCTCGCCCACGGCCCTTCCCGGAGTCACCTTCTCAAAATAGAGTTTTGAAATTGGTCACAGAAAATTCTTAAAGGAACTCTGACCCAGCAGGTTGAATATTTTTTATTTGTCTCCGTCCCATTTTGTACACTTTGATATAAAATGTTGACTGTAAATATCTTAAATTGCTTTTACGCTAATGGAAAGGTGTCTCAACCATGCTGCTCCCATTTGGAGGGTATTTAAAATTCGACCTGGAAGGATATGGCGTTCTTACTTGTTATTTTTGAAAGGGCTATTATTACCCTAGGCACTTTTTATTTTCAATAATTTTCATATTCTTCACCAGTTAAAAAAAATTTAAACGCTAGTTCAAAATTTTTCATTATGTTGGCAGCACTAATCTGTTCATTGAAAATACAAATTATAAATAGAAAATAGAATTTGAACAAATTCATTTATAAATAAAATAATAAAATATCATTTGCAGATTCGAACTTAAGCCCGTTGAAAAAATTAACAAATTAGTTTAATTTGACGACAACCACTCATAAGTAGCACGGACAGCAACCTGCCGTCTAACCATTCAAATAATCATTCCCATATAAGAACATGTCTTATTTTTGTAGTCGTGTAGTAGGTAGCACGCTGTTGTAAATGTGTTTAACGCCATGAACGCATTAGTGTTGCCAATACATTGAAAAATCTTAAATAAATGAACGTTTAAAAATGTTTTTTAAATTTTTAAAACTAAAAGTTATTCAGTAATATTTTTGCGCCAATCTCTGTTACCACCGGACTTGCGAGTTTCAAAACTTATACTTATTCTTGGTTGCAACTCCTATTATTTTGAAGTTCTTGATGATGGCTTTGCTGTATATACTTGATAGATGTTATTGATGAAATACGTGGGTCGTGGCACTTTGAAAATGAGATATGAAAATTCAGTTAACTCATACACTCATTTGCAAACAAAAAATTTAAAATACAATAGCTATAAAGAGCTACACACAAGTAAATTGATTTGTTTCTAAATTGGTTTCAATATAGATATAAGCACATTTAAAATAAGCGCTTTTCTTTTTTTTTATACGTGAAGGTGGCATCACTAAAATCAGCTCTGTACGATGCAGTTGCTGCGTTAAAAATACAGCCGGCAGCATTTTTAGTCCGTGTAGCCTACTGCTGTCTATGTTTTTAAAGCAGACATGTGCAGCTAGTACTCTTTTGAGTCATCGTGTTTTCACACCGATAGTAGCTTCATCGTTTTTTCACACCAACATGTCCGAAAGCTTGCTGCTTGTTTACCGATTCAAAGCAAAATTATTTGTAATAAAAAACAAAAAACAAACAAAAACAAACAACTGCACTTAAAAAAAAATGGACGAATATAAAGAAATTTTTATGTTTGTAAATGGCAAAAATAATGCGCAATGCCTGATTTGTGATAAAATCTTCACAAATTTAAGATTTTATAATTTAAAAAGACATTTCATATCCATTCATAAAAATATTAATGAATTGGATGAAGAAAAAAAATATGAAATGTTCAATTCCCTGCAACAAAAAAATGCCCCTCCTCTAAGTCTGACAGTTGAAGAGAAAAAAAAAACAACTAAAGAATGCTTCAATTGCCGCTGGGTTGATGTTAGCAAAACAATGTCGTCCTTTTGAGGATGGAGAATTTTTCAAGCAAATGGCACGAGAAATTTTTTACTCAGTGTACTACTTTTGTTTTCTCTGCTTTTGTTCTGCTTGCTGCGTTCAACTTAACACAGTCGCAAAATTCGTAAAACTGATTTGAAATGCGTTTGTGTCAGTTTGCACATGTCTGTTTTAAAGCTTTAGTCTGAAGGAAATAATATTCTATAGAATAAAAATATTAAATTAATCAAAATATATTCGTATTACAACCAAAAACTTGCATTCCCTCAAAATCAATTTACCAACAACAAAAAAATCACAGATCCCCTAAAACTATAAACGCTGTGGTGTCGTGACAAACTATGGACAATGGAGCATTTACTTCGACCATATTGGACGTGATTGTAGATTTTGTTGTTGTCATGGTTAATGATGGGTTCAGCCAGTGGCACGATTCTGTTGCTTTTGTTTGTTTCAATGCGTGGACTTTCAATAGTTCGGATCAACATTTAAAGTGTTTACTAAAATTGTGGATGGTGCTTCACAAAAAATTAATAAAAAAGAGTTAAATAAAATTTAAGTGAGAGTGGTTTGGTCTCAAAAAATAATGAATATGTATTAGGCAAAATTATTGAAGGGTAGAGAGAACGATACAATAAAATATTTATACGGCAGACTTCTATATGACAAAAAAAAAACTTATGACTAACACTTTGCAGAAAGTCAAATATCAACTACTGCTGCTGCTGCTACTTAAGACGTTCTTTGCGCAGAGACAGTAAAACATTGAAAAATCTTTTGACAATTTTGCATATCAAATTTTATTTTTATTGAAAAAGTTAAAAGCCAAGAACTAAAAATATCGAGGCATAATATTGAATATGTTAAAATACCTTTTAATTTGAAAATAAAAATTAATGTCTTTCATAAAGCGCGTCCTATTCTTAAAATTAAATAAAACAAATACAAAACTTTGTATACGTTTGAAAGGCCTTGTAAAAGACATTATGTGCGGAGTATAACATCGTTCACATGTTCGCCACGTGTTCTTTGGATGGGAGCGCATCCAAAATGTCGACCATCAAACTAAATGAGAAGTTCTCCATGCATAAGCAATATAATAAAATGGTCCTTGTTACATGGACTATCATAAAATCCATTAATGTTCATTTGTTTAAATTAGAAATTATTTTACAGATTATTTTCTGAGTTTTTTTTATTCCTCAGATAATAAGAGTTATGTGCCGAATCTTAAATACCCATCACAGATGTATTTCTTCTTTCTTTCTAAAACTGAAAATAAATTTTATTCGCCGAAAAATCCAAAATAAGCAACTTATTTGGTTATTTGTATGTAACAAAAAATAAATTTTGATTTTCCAATCCTGGAAAATTTTGAATTTAATTTTGAATTTGTTGAATTTTTAACAAGAATATAACAACAACAACAACAACAAAAATTAATACAAATTAGGTACTTATTTGGTTCCTTTTACGTACCAAAAATATTGATTTTCCAACCCTGGAATCGAATATCTAACTTTTTTGGTTTTTAGTTCCAATTTAATTCTTTTTAAAGTATAAAATAGTCTAGTTCACACAAAAAAGAGTTAGGAACTTATATAGTTATTTTTATGTAACAAAACTATATCGATTTTCCAGTCGTGGAGCCAAATTACCACATTCGATATCGACCGAAAATTCAATACAATTTATATACAAATTTCAATCGATATCGAATGCCGTAATTTGCCCCTGAAATAGAATTTTTATAATTTCTTATTTTTTACATAAATATATTTCTTCCTGAAGTATAAAAAAGGTTTAACTCACTAAAAAAAAAACAAAATTAAGAACTTATTTTGTAGCAAAAAATTTCGGTTTTCCAACCCCGGAACCTATATTTAATTTTTTTGGTTTTTAGTACCAATTTAATTCCTCCTAAAGTATAAAATAGGTTTAGTTCACTAAAAAAAACTAAATTGGGAACTTATTTGATTACTTTTATGCACCAAAAAATTTCGATTTTCCAACCTTGAAATGGAATTTTGATTTTTTTTTGGTTTTTAGTACCAATTTAATTCCTCCTAAAGTATAAAATAGGGTTCGTTCACTAACAAAACTAAATTAAAAACTTATATGGCAATTTTTATATAAAAAACATATTTCGTTTTTCGAACCCTGGAATAGAATTTTTTATTTATCTTATTAATTACACGAATATGATTCTTCCGGAAATATTATAACTAGGTTTAATTCACTCAAAACCCTAAAATTAGGGCTGCTTTTATGTTCTAACAAAATTTCAATTTCCAAACCCTGGAAGCGAAATTTTAATTTAAATTTTTTTTTTTGTTCTCGTTTTACCAATGCCACTGTTAATGAGGTATAAAATAGTTTTATCTAAGAAAACCCTAAAATTTGTGTCCATTTTGGTCATTTTCATGTACTACAAAGTATTACAGTTGTCCAAACCTGGAATCGAAATTTTTATTTATTTTTTTTATACCAATTTTGTTCTTCCTGAATTATAAAATAGTTTTAATTAGCAAAAAAAAACAGCGTCAATTGCGTTTTTAGTTACTTTTATGTATAAAAAGAATTTAAATTTCCCATCCCTGGAAGCAAAATTTTATATTTTTTTTGTTTTCTTTTCAGCAATGCAACTCTGAATGAGGTATAAAGTAGTTTTATTTAAGAAAAACTTAAAATTTTTAACCATTTTGGTCACTTTCATATCATACAAAATATTGCAGTTTTCCAACCCTGGAATCGAAATTTTTATTTATTTATTTTTTTATATCAATTTTGTTCTTCCTGAATTATAAAATAGTTTTAATTGGCAAAAAAACAACGTCAGTTGCCTTTTTAGTTAATTTTGTGTATAAAAAGAATTATCATTTCCCAACCCTGGAAGCGACATTTTATTTATTTTTTACCAATGCAACTCTTAATGAGTTATAAAGTAGTTTTATTTAAGAAACACTTAAGATATTTAACCAATTTGGTCACTTTCATGTCATACAAAATATTGCAGTTTTCCAACCCTGGAATTGAAATTTTAATTTTTTTTTAATTTAAATACCAATTTTATATTTCTAAATTCTAAAATAGTTTTTATAGCAAAAAAAAAAAAATTTTTAATTTCCCATCCCTGGAAAAAAAATTTTTATTTTTTTAATTTTTGATACACATTTGGGGCTTCCCAAAGTACGCAATAGGTTTAATTAACAAAAAAAAAACAAAAAATAATTGGCTTTGCTAATTTTGCGTCCAGAAATAGGTGTAAGCTTCCCATCTCTGGAACCGTATTTCGGATTTTTCTGAATTTCAATATTACTCTATTTAAGTTCATTTCCAATCTATCAGTGCAAGAATGAAGTCTCTAGCATTTCTGGGGGCTTGGGAAAACCGCCCAGACAGACGGACAGATGGACATCGCTCATTCGCCAAAAAAAATAATTTAATTTTCTGAGGAAGAAATAAAACTCGAGAAATAACTTTTATTTTTTGATGAATAAATATAAATAAAAAAGTTATTTTCTTTTCTGAAAAACAAATGAAGAAAGAACTTTTATTTTCTGCGGAATACATAAAAGTCACAAAATAAATTTTATTTTCTAAGCGAAAAATAAAACTCAGGAAATTATTACTAAAATGTAATTCTTAAAATAAAACTTGATTGGCTGATACAGTTCTCGGATTCTATTTCCTAATAAAATTTGTTTAAATAAGAACTCTTATCATATTCAACGAAGCCACCTAATAAGTGGTGACAAACACAATACACCTGAGCACTGATGATGAAAGCGTTGTGGCTTTCGAAAACAGCTGTTCTGCTCTGCTGTGTAAGTTGAATAACTAAAAAACTGATGTTGACTTTCCTTTGTGCCTTGGAATATTTATCATGTCTCTCTAAGATTTCAAAAAACAAATTTCAAACAATTAACTATAAATCTTAATTCAATTTAATAAAACTTAAAACCGTTACGGTCCCTGGAATGCACACACACTAACGCAATTGTTGTGTATATTTTACAGATTTAATGATAATTTTTGCAATAAATAAATAAATGAATAAAAATGCTTTAATGGATGAATGCAACAAACATCATTTGGCACTCGTGGCAGTTGCGTAATCTAATTAAATAAGTTTTGGAAAACAAGTTTTATGAATAAACGCAAATCAAATTAACATATTAACCAAATGTGGCCAAGTAGCAGTTACGAAAATGTTACAAAACGGAAATTAAATTTAAAACATAAAAATTAAACAGAATTTAAGCGGATATAAATCAGTTTTATTTGCAATAAAAACTAAATTGTGAAATTATACAACAAATAATTCAACGAACGAGTTGCTTTTGTGCAAATGAATACGGCCTGATGTCAACATAAAAGAAAATGTTTAAATTATTTAAAAATTATTATTTAAATTTAATATTCCCCAGTTTGGTTACCCACCCCACACGAGTGTCTCTGTTCAGCACTTAAAAGACCCAGACCAGTTGTTTACCAAGAAACTAATAATTAAATTCTTGTGGCAATAAAACCAAATTTTGCTGATTTATGACACTCCGAAGAGAATTACGCTTTCAGCAGCAGGCGAATATTTCAAATGTTCTTCAAGTTGAATTAAAAACTCACACCACAAGAGTGCGTTAAGCACCTCATAAACTTAATGGATTGTAAATATCAATTTGTTCAGCACTCAGTCCGCACTCCCCACTCCCCACTCACTCATTTGTTGGAAACTTTAATGTAAATTTTATTTTCTGTTCTCCATTACCCGACTCATTTGCTGGCAGTAAAAAGCTTTTTATCCCCAAACACCTCAAGTGATTTACCACGGCCAACAGCACATGCCATTAAACTTCCATTAATATCAATTATTGAATCCACATTGAGTCCAAAATTCAAGTTGTAATCCAAAAATGGAAATTGCAAATTGGCAATAAATGAAAAGGACACAGTTTTGTTGTAAGTGTGCAATTGTAGGAGTTCAGGATTTTACGTGTTGGGACTGAGTACGGAGTGCAAATGGCCCAAAACAAGAGACAGACGAAAAATCAAATGAAAGACAGCAAGAGATCAAGACACACTTACAGATTTATTTTTTTTACCTGCATTCCTGGCAAATTAAGTTTGATTCATTATCAGTTAACAGCACAAGGCAGCCACAATCAATTCAATAACGAAAGGAGTGAATTGTTTAACGAATGCAGGCAACAGAAATTCATTTGTTTACATAAAATAAAGAAACTTCTTGCAAAATGTCACCGTTGAAATAAATAGCAACTTTCATTCTATCTTTCTTCATCTGCTCCCTCAATACCATCCCCTCCTTTCTAGTTCCGGCACAATGCCATGCATATGTAGACGTCATCCCCTGAGTGCTGGTCCAACATAAAGAAAAATCAATTTTTATGGCGTGCGAAATTTCCATAATATAAATATGAGAATAGGGAATAGGTAACGATCGCTGCCCGCCGTCTGCTTGTCTGTCTGTATGTGAGATCGGCATTACGCAGCCTGCAAAAAACCCCAGAGACTCCATCAGTCGCACATGGATGTTTTGGCAATAGTCCTGAATTGATTGCTACTGCAAAACAGCAAAATCCAAAAGACGACTCCAGAGCTGGAAAATTTAAATTAATTTTTGGTATATAAAAGCAGCCGAGTAAAACAAATTTTTGTTTTTTTTTCCTATTAATTAAACACATTTTACATTTCAGAACGAAATAAACTGGTATTAAAAAGCAAGCGAAATTAAAGATACGATACCAGGGTTAGACAACTAAAAAATTTTTTTGGAATGAAAAATTCTTTCTTTAGCTTTATATATACCCTGCAGGAGAATAAGCGTTAATTGTCTTTTAGCTACTAGTACAATTACTAGTATAGCAAACATTAGTTCAAAATGTGATTGAACATATACAGAAAAGTACTAGTACTTCAAGTAGTTCATTTGTAGATTGATTTGACTTGTATAATTTCATATTACTTTTGGATAATGTTTTAACGCGAATCGCTAATTCGCATTTTCAAATATTTTATTTTTAGTTGTTACAATTTTTAAACAAATTCAAATTTGAAACAAAGAATAGTATGCTATGCACTTTTTCGCTGCACCGCCGCTGAAAATTATTAGAAGACTTTGCCACCTGCATATCAGTTTATTTAGTCGAACATTTATGTAAGTAAGCCGCAGTTTTCTTGTGTGTGTTAAGAAAGTGAAATTTTAAAAAATAAATAAAATTAAAAGGTAATTTTAAAATTTTTAAACGTATGTTTTTTGTTTTACTGTTAACTGACATATGTAATGTATGTATGTTCATTAGTTTTTGGTATATGGTGGAGTACCAAACGTAACAAGTTGTACAAAGGTGCTAGTGGATTGGGTGTTACATGAAGGAACTTTCCATTTCCTCTTATAAACAAAGAATTGATGAACCAAAAATTGCTTGCGAAGACAAAGACTTCACAAATTTCATTGGTCTTAAAAAACCAATAAATTTGGGGATTTTTTTATATATAAACCAGCTCTTAATGCAGAACTGATTGTACTTGTATCCGACTAGACGAAATTATACTAGTACTCATCTAGTACTAGTACTCATCTAGTACTAATGTAGTACCAACGACACTAGTAATTTTCCAAACACACTCAATGTTAATTTGAGCAATTAACATGGTATAGGAAATTTCACAGTTGGGAACTAGTACTGGTGATTTTTGTACTAGTGTAATACTAGTTTGATACTAGTTCGATCTCCTGCAGGGTATATATAAAACATATATAATGCTTTTGAAATTAGTATTAAAAATAAATTCAAAAATACTGCACCAGAGCTGGAAAATTTAGATGTAATTTTGGTATATACGAGTAAAAGCAACCGAGGTAAAGCTAATTTTTATTTTTTATTAAACCCATTTACTACTTTAGGATAAAATAAATTGGTATTAAAAATAAAAAATAAATTTAAAAAAACGATTTCAGGGTTGGACAATTAAAAATAGGTATCCAACTGAAAAAATTATTTTATGCTTTTGAAAAAAACATCGTTGAAAATAGTAATCAAAAAAGCCAAAAAGACAGCGGAAACTTATTTTTAATAGCCTCCAAAAATAAAATTGGAGGGTATATTCACTATGTGATTCCGCCCTCTAAGACCTCGGAAAATATATATATTCTTGATCAGTGATGAACTCTAAGACGTTCTAGCCACGTCCGTCCTTCCGTCTGTGGAAACCTCGATAAAGTCTAAACGAATAGAGCCAGACCCTTGAAACTTGGTATAAATACATATATCCTGAGGGATAGCACGGTACGTAAATTGGCTAAATCGGGACAGAGGAAAAAAGTCCCCCCTAGAAGAACTAAACCAACCTCTAGAAAAAAAACATAATTTTAAAAGTTTTTTGTAATTTTGTTAAGCAAATGATATATTTTTATGTCAAATACGGTCCAAAGCCTTAATTTTGGAGCCATAAAATAAAAATACAATTTTTGACCCCGCCCACTTTAGTGGGCGTTATTATATTCAAAAATAGAATAAAAATTTAACAAATTGTTTTACTTAAGCCTATATTCTTTAAAAATAAAATTTTTAAGCCTTAATGACGAAGCTGAGACGTAACCTGGTATAACGGTCGAATATAACGTTTTTACTTAATTTTTTTTTATTTGGTAGGTCTTCTTTCTTCCATGTTTGAATACCTTTTAATCAGTTGCTTTTGCACCAATTGGAAATGTATGAAAATACCCGTGTATGTGGGTAGAGCACATGTGTTGATGGAAAACTCTCGTAAATGTTTGTTTGATCTAACCAGAAAACATCAAAAAAGAAACTCCTTTTTTTTGTGGAACAAATAAAATCAATTACAATTGATTTGGTGTGGGTTCTTAGAATTGCTTGTGTGTGTGTTTCATACAAATGGAAGTGCAAAAGATTAATTAAATTCACACACAGATTTCTGTTCGTGCAAGTGTTTAGGGTTCAATGGTTTTTTTTTTGATGCTGGTTTAAATAAAATTGCAAAAAAAAGAAACCAAATAAATCTCAAATATCAATTAAACTTTAGCAATTATTTGTTTAGCATTTAACGAGATAGTTAAGAAGAAATTAGATTCCCTGGAAAATAAATTTCGTGGCAGTCTTAAACAAACATTTTAAAATAAAATGCTAAAAGAGTAAAAATAGTTTTACACAAAAGCCATACAAATATTATATTAAGTTTAATTTCTGCTTAACGAATTAAAGTTCACATTTGAAAACTTTTAAAATATATAAAATATAGATAAATTTAATAAAATTTCCCACCAGCACATTTCTGAGCAATAGTTATCACATGGGCTTCCTTGATATGGTTTTTAATTTAGTCTTCACTTACGTCCTCTCCCCCACCCCCCAAAACAAAATTATTCATGCCATATTAACAGCCATTGCAGCGACCACCACAATGACATAATTCATTAATTTTATTCATTAATTTTAACACAAAAACATATTTGCGCTATAATTTACACTAACACAATTTCCATCATCATTAAGCTATTTTAATTGATGCTTGTGCATTGTAAATTAAATAAGAATTTAAATAAATGAGAGAACGCCATTAAGTTCAGTGAAATGAATAACTCTCTAAATTAGATTAACACATTTATTCATAAAGTGGCCGTTGAATTAATCAATGCAATTTGAAATTTAATCATAAAATACAAGTAAAAAAACAAATATGTAAGAACGTTATATTCGACCGGGTCGAATCTTAAATACCCTCCAAATATTTAATAAGTGAATTTGATATGTTTAACTTGGTGGGACAGAGTTCCTTTATATAATATCGTACGTCAACGCCCACTAAAGGG
This sequence comes from Linnaemya tessellans, assembly GCA_951800035.1. Lineage (NCBI taxonomy): Eukaryota > Metazoa > Arthropoda > Insecta > Diptera > Tachinidae > Linnaemya > Linnaemya tessellans. Next base: position 93,583,562 of record OX637534.1, read on the forward strand.
GCGGGGTTCAAAAATATACAATATCATGTTTTCCACAGACGAACGTATGAGCATTGCTAGACCGTCTTAGACTTCTTCACTAATCAAGAATATACATATTTATTTTATGGGGTCCAATTCTCTTTGGAGGGTATAAAAATTGTATTTTGGCGGGGTCGCTCTGGCAAGGGCTGTGGGGGAAACATTTCACCTTTGTCATAAAACTCTAAAAATAAATGCTTGGGATAATTATATACAAAATTAAAATTTCTTTTTTTTGATAGGGTCATTTAGAGGGCAAAGGGGGAGAGGGGGTAAGGCAGAAACAGATACACATAAAACTGTAAAAACAAATGCTTGGGATGATTATACACAAAATAAAAAAAATGTATATTTATTTTTAATAGGGTCATTTAGCGGGCAAAAGGGGAGGTGGGGGTAGGGCAGCAACAGGCAGTCATAAAACTCTAAAGATAAATGCTTGGGATGATTATATACAAAATTTAAAAAAAAAATTTTTTTTTGGTAGGGTCATTTAGGGGGCAAAGGAAGAGGTGGGGGGGGAGGTAGGGCAGAAATCGGCAGCCATAAAACTCTAAAGATAAATGCTTGGGATGATTATATACAAAATTTAAAAAAAAAAAATTTTTTTGGTAGGGTCATTTAGGGGGCGAAGGGGAAGGAGGGGGTAGGGCAGAGTAGTACCAGGTTTCGTCTCAGCTTCGTCATTAAAGCTTAAAAATTTTCTTTTTAAGGAATATAGGCTTAACTAAAACAATTTGTTAAATTTTTATGCTATTTTACATATAATAACGCCCGCTAAAGTGGGCGGGGTCCACAAATAATTTTTTATTATTTTATGACTCCAGTTTAAGACCTTCTTTAATACAAAAACATATAATTTGCTTAACAAAATTGCAAAAAAATTATGTTGTTTTTTAGAGGTTGGTTTAGTTCTTCTTAGGGGAACTTTTTTCCCTCTTGCCCGATTTAGCCCATCTCCGAACTTAACCTGCTCTAAGCTTCAAAATATATTTATACCAAATTTCTAGAATGTAGCTCTTTTCGTTTGGACTGAATCATGATTTCTACAGACGGACGGACGGACATGCTCAGATCGTCTTAGATTTCATCACTGATCAAGAATATATATACTTTATGGGGTCTCAGATGGATATTTCGCTGCGTTACAAACGGAATGACAATGTGAATATACCCTCCCATTAATTTTTGGAGGTTATAAAAATACTGTAAGTATTTAACAAATTGTATTCCTTAATCCTAAATTTCTTAAAACTTTAATTTATGAGATTTTACAGCGAAGGTAAGATGTTCTCTGATTTTCCCCTGCCCTAACCTTTAACCTCCCTTTGCATCCTAAATGACCTTATCGAAAAAAAACTGTTTTTCTACACTTAACTATTCCGAAAATTTAGTTTTTAAGTTTTTACGATTTAGGTGAGATGTCTCCCCCACGGCCTTTCTACAATTTTTAAACTGGGCACAGAAATGTCTTAAAAGAACTCTGACTCAGCAAGATAAACATTTTTAAAATGTTAAGTTTTTATTAAAGATTAAAAAATAAATAAATCAATTTCTTTAAATAAATCGTGTTAGATTTCATGACTGATCAAGAATATATATACTTTATGGGGTTACACACAAAATCATCTGCAGAGTTGTATGGACCTGTTAACTTGAGTTTATTTTCACGAAACGAAAAAATAATTTCCTCTTTTTTTACAATAACGAGAGAGTTCTTTTTTTCGTATAAATAAATTTGGAACAAAATCAATTTATAAAATTTTATTTACTTATTGTCTTATCTTAAAGATTATCCAGGATGACAAATTTCTACAGAAACGTGGACTTCGATCACAATTCTGTTTTTGGTATCAGATATTTTTCTGCAATTGCGAAATAAAGTGTATGTCTGCAATTGCGAAATAAAGTGTATTTAATTGAATTAAGTTTTAAATTCTGTACTTGAAAGATTTTGTGAGCTGTTCTCTTTCCTTTTTTTTTTTTTTTTTTGGTTGGTGTTAATTAAGCGCACTAAAAAATCTCATCTATTTAATTTCATTTTACCTTTTATGCTGACTTTGCCATTTATTTTTATTTATTACAATTCATTTCAACTGCCATCAATTAATTAAACTGTTTAGAGTTCACCGCAGACATCAACATCATCACGACTTGTGTGCTTTCGTGAAAACTTGTTTCGTGTACTACCGGTCGCTGGCAGAAAATTAGCAGACGGATAAACTTAAATTAGCCCACACGGAAAATGAACAGAAGGGGATGTCCGTAAAACTGTAATGCAACAAACCGCTGAGACTTGCGAATTTGTCTTCTTTTTTTTTCTTTTTTGTATGCAATTCCACAATTAACATTCACACTTGTAATTTATGCATTTAAATTAAATGAAGTGATTTTTAATTTTTTTTGTAGACAACAACTTGTAAATGTTGCTTTCATATGTCCAGGATATTTCATATTCAGTTTTTTACTGTAGAACACATTTTGTGTGTTTAACAACTTGAGGTTCTAAAATGTTTTCTCAATAAATTAATTAATTAAATTAAACAACATGAGTTTGCACTTGTGCCTGCACTCTTGAAATTTTTTTAGTAGCATGAAATATATATTTACCTTCTTTCTTTTCTTTCTTTTAATTAACTTTAAATAAAAATCAAGAATTCTACCGCCTCCTCCCTAGAAGTTCAAAATATTAGTAAAACTTTGTCATTCCGTGTGCAAAGCAGCGAAAATATCCCTCTAAGACCCCATAAAATATAGTGAATTTGGTAGAGATAAATTCGGAAGGTTTGCACAGCTCGCAAATGGACTACATCGTACCGGGGGGGAAAAAGTTCCCCTAAGAAGAACTAAACCAACCATTTAAAAAATACATAATTTGTATAGCTTTTTTTTAAATTTTATTAAGCAAATGATATCTTTTTATGTCAAAGAAGGTTCAAAGTATTGGAATCCATTGTTGGACCTCTCCCTCTTTAGTAGGCCTCAACGTAAGATATTATATGGAAAAATGGTGTAAATATTTAACAAATTGTATTAATTAATATTACGCTCCTTGAAAATTAAACTTTTAAGGTCTTATCAAGACCGTAAGATGCTCTCTGATCTTGCCTTGGACTAGCCCTCCAACCTCAAAAATTTAAATTTTTAAGCTTTTATGGCTAAGCTGAAATCTTCCCCTACCCTATGCCTCCACCCACCTTTGCTCCCTAAATGACTCTATAATAAAAATTATTTTTATACATTTAATTACCCCAAAAATTTACTTTTTACAAAGGGGAAAAGTCTCCCCCACGATCTTTCCCGCAGTGACCCTGTCAAAACATAGTTATAAAATTTGAAGTTTTTTTTTTGTTTTCCTAATTAAAGCTATTTTATAAGTTAGAACGAATAAAATTTCTATTAAAAATTATAAAGAAAGTAAAAAATTTTAAACCAGGGATGGGAAACCGATTTTTTTTACATATATACATATTATTAAAAAAGTCACTAAGTTTTTTTTTGGTGAATAAAACCTTTTTTTCTACCTAAACAAAAAAAATCTTGTAAAAAATCCAAAAAATTAAAAAACCGATTACAGGGTTGGGAAATCGATTTTTTTTACAAAAAATTAGCCATATAAGTTCCTAAATTTGGTTTCTTTAGTGAATTAAACTTACATCAGGAAGAATTAAGTTAGTGTTAAAAACAAAAAAATATCAAAAATTCGATTCCAGGGTTGCAAAATCGAAATTTTTTTGGTACATATAAGTAGCTATATAAGTTCTTAATATTAGTTTATTTATGAATTAAACCTATTTTATACCTCAGGAAGAAATAAATTGATATTAAAAAACAAAACTGAAAAATTTGCTTCCAGGGTTGGAAAATCGACATTTTTTTGTACATAAAATTAATATGATATGATCCTATTTGTCCTTTTTTGTGAATTATAGCTACTTTATACTTCAGGAAGAATTTAATTGGTATTAAAAAGAAAAAAAAAATTAAATATCGATTCCAGGGTTGGGAAATCGAAATTTTTTGGTTACATAAAAGCAACCTAATTTTGTTTTTTTTTTTGTGAATTATAGCTACTTTATACTTCAGGAAAAATTTAATTGGTATTAAAAAGAAAAAAAATTAAAAATTCAATTCCAGGGTTTGAAAATCGAAATTTTTTGGGTACATAAAAGCAACCACATATGATCCTAATTTTGCTTTTTTTTGTAAATTATACCTAATTTATACCTCAGGAAGAATTTGATTGGTATTAAAACGAAAAAAAATGAAAAATTCGGTTCCAGGGTTTGAAAATCGAAATTTTAGTGGCACATAAAAGCAACCACGTATGATCCTAATTTTTCTTTTTTTTGTGAATTATAACTACTTTATACTTCAGGAAGAATTAAATTGGAATTAAAAAGGAAAAAAAATTCAGTTCCAGGGTTTGAAAATCGGATTTTTTTTTTGCTATTTAAAAGTGACCAACTGAAACGATTTTTTTTTAAATGAAATATATTCGTATATAATAACTGTAAAAGAAGTTCATTAGTCTTAGGAATCAGAAAAGCCAAAAATATAGCTTCAGAGCTGGAAAATTTAAACTTTTTCTTAAAAATTAAAGTAACTATATGACACAATTTTGTTTCTTTGGTAATTAAATCAATTTTGTATTTAAGAAAGAAAGAAGTTGGAAGTCTGAGAAGGGGATTTAAGAGTAAAGCACTTTTACTTGTTTTTAGTCTGGCATATAATTACCTTTTTCTAACCATTTTTAATATAAAAATATATTATTTCAAATAAACTTCTATTTTATTCTATTAAAAAAAAATACTCATGTTTCCTCTAAATAAAAACAGACAACAGCTGCTAATAGTTCATATCCAACTGTTATGTTTTCATTTATTTTAGATTTCCATAAATATATAAACTAAACGCGTGATTGCATGGCTGATTGTTTTATTGGGGAAAAAAAATATATATATTTTGCCTTTCAACAACCTCATGCCGAGTAGGAGATCACGGGAACAAGGACTTCTGTTAACCGGCAATGGCATAAGGGTTGCAAGCCAGTTTAAGGGTTGTTACATCTGAGTTTTCAATACTGAAGGAAAAGTTGGAAAAAATCAAACCAAATGAAATGAAATAAAATATTCAAGTTAAAAATAAATACAAGATAATTTATTGTTCGAAACTGAATGTATGAGGAACAATAACAAAATGACTTTTCATATTCTGTTTGAAGTTTAATGCTCGCATAGTCTTGTGCAAAATGTGCACTTGGGCAGCAAAGTATCTTAAGCAGCGGAGACAATGATTAATAGTTCGATTGTGATAAAATATTGACTTTGAATTATCATTTCGCTTTTGTGTACATTAACTTTCAAATAATCCTTATAAATGCTCCTAAAGGAATTTGTAAGACATTAATTACAAAATGTATTCTCCACATTTCGATAACGTCTGTGAAGCTATTGAAATCAAAATAGCAAAACTGATATTAATGCTTAGGAAAGATTTAATAGGACAAACGGAAACCGGCCAGATAATATAATAAATAATTACAGTAAATGAACTATTTATTGAAACATCTTAAACGAAGCGTAACGTGGGTGACAGCAGAGTTGGCAGATATAGAAATACTCTAGAGCAATAATTTGATTGTAAATTTGTAACCCCTACAGTCCTTTTACATATATAAAATTGTTAACCATAATGTGTTAACAATTTTATGAAAAAGAATAAAAAAAACATTTCTCTTCTATTTCTATCTGGCAACATGTTGTCTGTGCTGCATAAAGAATTGTAACGGCCATGGAAAAGATGATAATAAAAGATATTGAAATTTTGGCAGCATATAAAAGTTAAACCGAAGATAAATATCCTGCCAAAAATGTATTTTTTATTTGTTCTTCTTTTTTCTCGATTATTTAGCACTATTTTTTATGTCTTTGGCAAACAAACACTTTCGCTTTATTTGTTTATAATGCTGATAGTTTTAAGCAGAGATGGGCATTGTTTTGGTGTTGGCGTGAATTGAGGGCAAAACTTTTTCATATTTTCCAATTTCTTTTGTCAGCTGCTATTTGATCATGCCCATTTTCCTATAATAAAAATTTCCTGCTTCTAATATGAATTTAAAAAATCTGTAAAAGAATTTTTAATTTCTTAAAGTTATATATTAAATATGATTCTTGTGTCTAATTTTTTTAACCTTTTTTCTTTTAATAGTAAATAGATTTGTTTAAGCTTTTAGGTTATTTTATATTAATAATAATTGTTCGATATTTCGCTAACCATTGGTTAGCTTCTTCAGGAAATTATTTAGTTTTTTTTATTTTTTTTTATTTTATTTAGCGAAATATCGAACAATTATTATTAATATAAAATAACCTAAAAAGCTTAACCCATTTCGACCCAGTGTTCGATTATTCGAACAGTAAATTTCAAGCATTTAAATTTTTTTTTATCTGTTTAGGAAAGACTAAGAACATATCTTTTTTAATGAAAATTTTTAAAAAAATTTTTAATGAAAATTTTTAAAAAAAATTTTTAATAAAAATTAAAAAAAATTTTAATGAAAATTTTTAAAAAAATTTTTAATGAAAATTTTTAAAAAAAATTTTAATGAAAATTTTTAAAAAAATTTGTAATGAAAATTTTTAAAAACATTTTTAATGAACATTTAACAAAAAAAAATTTTTAATGAAAATTTAAAAAAAAATTGTTAATGAAAATTTAAAAAAAAATTTTTAATGAAAATTTGTAAAAAAATTTTTAATAAATGTTTTTAAAAAAATTCGGACATCTGATTCGTATCTTCTGGACCCAAATTACCATTTCACTACGAAGTTTTATAAACTGATTCGAAAAAAATCTCTGGGACGAAATGGGTTAAACAAATCTATTTACTGTTATATATTAAATTCATTACAATTTATATCCTGCACAAAAAAGTAAAATCCTTGTCATTCCGTCTGTAATTTCCTCAATATTAATATGGGACCCCATAAGGTAAATATATTCTGGATCCTTATAAATAACGCAGACGAATAATTGATGTCCGTCTGTCTATACATGGTTTTCCCAAGCCCTTGGAACAGGTAAAGACTTTATTCTTGAACTGGTGGATGGTATTAAAATTCAGAAAGATCTAAAATAAGCTTCCAGAGCTGGGAGATTTATACCTATTTGTAGACACAAAATTAACTAGCAAAAACTAATTACATTTTCATCAATTAAACTTATTTTATAGTTTGGCAAGAATTAAATTTGTATAAAAATTATAAAAAAGATGAAAATTTGATTCCAGGGTTGGGAAATTAAAAGCAGATTTTTTTTTTGTTTCTTATTAAAACTATTTTATAATTCATGAACAACAAAATTGGTATTGAAAATTAAAAAAAAATCTAAATTTCGATTCAGGGTTGGGAAATTCAAATATTTTAAGGTGCATATAAGTGACCAAAAAGGTTACTAGTTTTAATTTTTTTTTTAATAAGACTACTACTTTGTACCCCACTGAAAATTGAATCGCTAATAAAAATAAAAATAAATAAAAATATTATATAAAATAAAATAAATTGAATTCAGGGTTGGGGAATAGAAATTTTGTTGATCCATAAAAATGATCGAAAAAAGTCACTAAATTGTGTTTTTTTTTTTTTTTAGAAAACTACCTAAGAAGAAATTAAATTCTTTAAAAAAAAAATCAAAAAAATTAAAAATTTTATTCCAGAGTTGGAAAATCTAAATTTTTTGGTATATAAAAGTAGCCATATAAGTTCCTAATTCCGGGTTTTTGTGAATTAAATCTGTTTTATACCTCGCAGAGAATCAAATTGGTATTAAAAACCAAAAAAATTAAAAACGATTGCAGGGTTGGGCTATTCAAATATTTTAAGGTGCATGTAACTGACCAAAAAGGCTACTAATTGTGATTTTTTTTCTGTAAGACTATTTTATACTCCACTAAGAATTAAATCGCCATCAAATATTAAAAAAATAAAAAAAATATATAATCCAGGGTTGGGGAATAGAAATTTAAAAATAAGATAAAAATTAAAAACGATTCCAGGGTTGGAAAATCGAAATTTTTTGTTACAGGAAAGTAACCATGTAATTTTTTAATTTTGGTTTTTATAGTAAATTTTCACCTATTTTAAACTTTAGGTAGAACTAAATTGGTATTAAAACTAATAAAATAAAAAAAATCTATTCCAGAGTTGGAAAATAGAAATTTTTTGATATATAAAAATACCCATATAAATTCCTAATTCTGGTTGTATTTAGTGAATTAATACTATTAATTCATTAAAAACAAACAGAAAATCAAAAACGTAATTTCAGGGTTGGACAAAAGAAATTTTTTTACTACAAAAAGTAGCCATATAAGTTTTTATTTTTGATTTTTAGTGAATTAAACCTATTTTACACCTCAGGAAGAATTAAATCTATATTGGAAATTAAAGACAAAATGAAAAAATTTATTCCAGGGAGAGGAAATCGGCATTTTTTGGTACATAAAAGTAACCACATGAGATCCTAAATATATATATATATATATATATATATATATATATATATATATTTTTTTAAGTTTTTTTTACAAAATTCAATTAAGAGCGAAGTTGAGCAAATCAATTAAAATGTTAAAATAAACAGAATTTCTCCATTAGGAAACCGTGTGGGAGCATTGAAAGAACTATTGGAAAGCAGAATTCCAAATAAATTATTTCAAAACTAAACATTTCTTTTCAGATATTTTATTTGAAATTGTCGTTTCAAATTAAGTTCGTTTTAATTATCGTTTCAAGGCCGCAAGTCACAAATCAGGTCACAATATAAAAATAGTTTTAAATGCAATTAAGGGCGATAGGATTGAAGTACATTTCTGAAAGACGAAAAGTGACAACTGAAAAAAAGTTGCTACAATTTAAATCTCAATGTATGACACGTTATTATGGTGAGCAAAACAATAACTCACCATCCCAACTCTAGTTGAATACAAATAAAAGTCCTTTTTTCTTTGCCCCTAAAAGAGAAAAGAAATGAGGCAAAACTGCTGCAGCATATTATTTGCCAAAGCTATAGTCTCCAAGGCAAAGGAATGAATAAAAGTTCGTTCAGTGGAATCGTTTTGTGGAAGACAAATCAATAAACTTGAGTTTTGAAATAAAATCTAGATTTATATTTATTTCTTTTCAATTGTTTCGTTGTGCCAAACAATAGAATCTTTTAATCCATTTTAAAGTCACTTGACTTGAAGAAAAGTTGTTGGAAAGTGTCTCCCCTCTGCCTCAACCACAAAATTCTGTTAAAGTGTACATTTTCATATTTTCTGTTATTATACGAGTAAGAGTATATGGTGTAGTTTCCATTTTCTAGCCAAAATAATAAAACATGAAACTGAGGATAAATGAAAAACATTTAAGTGTCTGATTTTCCAGCACAAAACAGAACTGAAGTGTTTAGTTGTATGAGTTAGTTTTTCATTTTTCTTGCCAAAAAATAAAAAAATAAATAAAATGCCACAAAACTATTACAAGGGAATTTGGGGTATCTGGGTTTTTATTTATTTTTTTTGTTTTTTCTAAATTTTGTCATACATTTTGTTTTTTCTTTTCCGGTACCAGAAAATGTCTGGATGCCAGCTAGAAAAGTTTTTATATCCTACAAAAAAGAATTGGAGGGTGAAATCACTTTGTCATGCCGTGTGTAACGCAGCGAAATATCCCTACAAGACCTCATGGGGTCTTATATATATTCTTGATCATTTATGGAATCTAAGACAACGAAGCCATGTCCGCCCATCCGTCCGTTTGTGGAAATCACGATTCAGTCCAAACGAAAAAAGCCTGACCCTTGAAATTTGGTATAAATATATCTTAAAGAATAGCACAGTTCATGCCCGTAAATGGGCTGAATCGGGTCCGAGGGAAAAAGTTCTCACCAGAAGAAGTAAACCAACCTCTATAAAACAACATAATTTTTGTAATTTTGTCAAGCAAATGATATATTTTTATGTCCAAGAAGGTCCAACGCGTTAAACTTGGAGCCATAAAATATAAAATAATAATTTTTGAACCTCGCCTCCCTTAGGGGCGTTGTTATATACAAAAAATAATATAAACATTTGACAAATTGTATTTCTTAAGCCTACATTCCTTAAAAATTAATTTTTTAAGCTTTTACAACGAATCTAAGACGTAACCTGATCCTCCTCTGCCCTACCCTCCTCCACCCTCTTAACCATCGAAATGACCCTAGCAAAAAAAATTGTTTACACTGAATTATCCCAAAAATTTTATTTTAGTGTTTCATGGCAAAGGTGAAATGTCTCCCCTCTCGGCCCTTGCGACCTCGACAAAATACAGTTTTAATAGCCTCCAACAAGAATTGGACCCCATAAAATATATATATTCTTGATCATTGATGAAGTCTAAGACGGTCTAGCAATGCCCATACGTACGTCTGTGGAAAACACGATATAGTCTATTTTTGGACCCCGCCCCTATAGTGGGCGTTGAAGTAACATATTACATGTAAAAATAGTGTAGGCTAGGTTAACAGGTTGCTGGTAAAGGGAAAATGAGTCTAGCCCACTTGGGTCCAATTATTTGATCGCTTTGTGTTACCTGCATAGGAAGAAAGGTGAAAGGTGTGAAGTTAAGATAGGTGAAAAAAGAAAAGAAGGAAAAGATAGTCGAAGTCCAGGTAAAGAAAATAGCCAGAAGATGGAACAAGAGAGAATTTTTGGTCGTGCACGCACGTCCCAAGGGAGTCAGCTGCCGAACCAGCCACTGCTCCTAATAAAGAGACTCAGGTTCCTCAGATCCATATACCTGACATCCCCGAAATGTCTCTAAAACGTGTACTGTCCAGAGACTGTAAGCGCTGCTCCTCCAGAGCAGGACAGAGACAGAGGAAGTGTGCAATGCTCTGTTCCTCCTCCCCGTCATTGCAGCTGGAGCAATAGTCGTTGTAGGGGAGAACCATGCGCCTAGCATGGACCCCAAAAGTGCAGTGGCCAGTAAATGTGGCCACCATACAGCGCAAATGACCTTTTGCTAAGTTCAAAAGATCCTTTGTCCTCTTAGAGTCCAGGCGGGGCCATAAAACTCTTGATATCTCGCCAATTCAAATAGTGCAGCATCAAAGCGTCTCCAGCAGGATGAGAGTGCAAAAAATAGTGTGAATATCTAACAAATTGTATTCCTTAAGACTACATTCCTTGAAAATTTACGATTTTATAAGCTTTTACGACGAAGGTAATATGTTCTCTGATCTTCCCCTGTCCTATCCCTCCATCCACCTTTGACCTCTAAATGACCTTATAAAAAAACTTTTTTATACATTTAACTACCCCAAAAATTTACTTTTTAAGTATTTACGACAAAGGTAAGATGTCTCCCCCACGCCCCTTCCCGGAGTGACCCTGTATAGAGTTTTAAAATTGGGCCCGGAAATGTCTTAAAGGAACTGTGACGCAGCAGCTTAAACATTTTTAACTTATCTCAGTCCATTTTTTGCACGTTGATAGAAAATATTAATACGTAAATTTTTATGCTGACGAAGAGGTGTCTCAGTCACGCTCCTTCCATCACTTTGGAAACGACCCTATTAAAATAAATATTTTTTCTTCTTTGTTTTGTTAAGCCAAATACGATAAAAAATTTTAATTTTAATAAGAATAAAAAAAGAGTTTTTATTTACTAAATATTTGCAGGGTATTTAAGATTCGACCAGGTCGAATATAAAGTTCTTACTTGTTCTTTCTTTTCATATTTTATTTATCAACTTGTTGGTCCAAAAAGTTTATTTATGGCCATTATATCTAGTCATATGTTATTGTTGTAGTTGTAGTTGTGTCTACGATAGTAAATTATATTTATGTAATATTGTTTTTATCATCATAATAAATTTGAAGTTATTGCTTTCCCAACAACTTCATTTCGTACATCATTCGTGAATGAATTCCAGTTCTTTAAATATTTTATTAGATGTAATAAATTTCTCTATACGACCAGCTACTGTTGGGAGTACACAATAGGGTATGCACTCAGTTAAGCGATTAATTAGTACCCGCTTAAATGATCGTTTAATTTCAAATTGGCTATTTTTCGATTAACGATTAAACTGGCTAATTGCAGTCGATTAACCGTTTATACACAATTTTTAAGTTATTGTAAAAGAACTTTATTGTTCATTTTATATATTTAGGAATTTGTTGTTTAACACTAAAAATGTTCAGAATTCATTATCATGGAAATGCCCATATACGAGTATACACATGCCGTTAACAGTCCTTCTGACATATCGGTATATAAAATCCTTCCTATATATTTATAAGAAATCGATCAGACTATACACACGGATGATCAGACAATTATCGGACAGAATTCTCTCCGAAGTCTCTAAGAATGTGGTCAGTCATTTGCAGGAAATGCCTGATTCAGAAAAAGTCGGACGGACTGCTGTGTGAAATGGGTCCTCCTAATACTTGAAATAAAAGCTTAACTAAATATTTGTTGTTGCCAAGGAAACCAGCCTTAAATTTTATGTTATTCCCTTCCCTTCCCTTTTTCTAATGATATGTGATTATAAAAAAAACTACTTTCCCAATTTTCTTTAGCACTTCCTCAGCCTGTTGCTGTTTTTATAGTTCATATAAAAATATCATTTAGCAAGACTTCGCTAAAACATCGTATCAAACTCCAACTATTTTCTTAATGTACACTTCAGACAATTATTAATGACATGGAAACCTATAAAGAAAAATTATTAATGCAAACGCACAATAAAATAAATTATACATAAGACTTTCATTATTTATATTCTATTCAGTCGTTGGAAAATAGTCAAGGAAACTGTCTGTCTGTTAAGAGAAGAGGAAAGAAAAACCCACTCTAATAGATTCATATTGAAAACTATTGTCTGTGTCGTGTGTGACTTAATGTCATTAACATTGTTTATTTAATCAAATTATTTTTCTTTCTTTTTATTAGCCATTAACTTAGATGAGAAGGAAATGGTAGTCAAGGAAATGTGAATAAAGATGGGAAAGTATGGATGTGACATTAAAAAGGGAAAGTACACAATATTAGAGACACTTTAACAACTGCTTAGAAGCGTTTAACTATTTTAGCTGATGAGCAGCGCTTAAGGAGATATACTCCTATATAATTTTGAATTGCCATTTTAAAATAAGCAGAAGGTTTATTTATACAACAAAGATTTTATTTGTCAACACTTATTACGAGCAGATACACCTGAGTACTGATGATGAAAGTGTGGCGGCTTTTGAAAACAGCTGTTCTGCTCTGCTGTGTAATTTACATAATTAAAAACCGATATTAATTTTTCTATGTGTCTTGGAATATTTATTATGTCTTTCTGAATTTAAAAAAATATTCAGACAATTATCCTAGAAATTTTAATTGAATTTATTTTAGCCATATGAATGCTCGATAAAAGTACTTACATTAAAACTTTTTTCAGTTGGTTACTTTTAGCACACAAAAAAAGAAAGTTTCAACCGTACAGATCTGGAATCGTATTTCTGGTTTTGCTTAATTTCTAAAACCTGTTGAAATCTTCCTAAAGTTTAAAATGGGTTTAATTTAAAACAAGTAAAAGTGCTATATTCGGCTGTGCCGAATCTTAAATACCCTTCACAGATGTAATTCTTCTTTCTTTCTCGCTAAAACAGGAAGTAAGTTGAATTAAAAGTTTTACTTGACAAAAAATTTAAATTTTTAAACTTTTTGGTCGCTTTCATCTACCATAAAATATATTATTTGTTCAACCCTGGAGTCGAAATTTTGATTTTTTAAGACTTTAATACCAATTTTGTTCTTCCTGAATTATAAAAAAATTTGAATTAGCAAAAACAACAACGTCAATTGCCTATTTGGTTACTTTTATGCAGAATAAATATTTAAATTTCCCAACCCTGGAAACGAAATTTAAATTTTTTTTACCAATGCAACTCTTAATGAGGCATGAAATAGTTTTATTTAAGAAAAACTTAATATTTGTAACCATTTTGGCCACTTTCATGTACTACAAAATATTGCAGTTATCCAACTCTGGAATCTAAAATTTGATTTTTTTTAATTTTTGATACCAATTATGTTTTTCCTGAATTAAAAAGTAGTTTTAATTAGTAAAAAACCGACGTTAGTTGCCTTTTTGGTTACTTTTATGAATAAAAAATATTTCAATTTCCCATCCCTGGAAGCAAAATTAAAATCCTAGTCTTCATTAGGTATAAAGTCGTTTTATTTAAGAAAAACATAAAATTTGCAACCATTTTGGTCACTTTTATGTACTCCAATATATTGCATGTACCAAAAAAACTTTAAACTTCCCAACCCTGGAAGTGAAATTTTATTTTTTTTATTTTATTTTTAACCAATGCATTATTTAAGAAAAATTTACAATTTTCAACCATTTTGGTCACCTTCATGAGCTATAATATATTGCACTTGTCCATCCCTGGATTCGAAATTTTATTTCTTATTTTTAAATTTTTGATACCCATTTTGTTATTTCTAAATTATAAGACAGGCTTAGTTAGCAAAAAAAAAAACAACATCAGTTGCCTGTTTGATTACTTTCACGTATAAAATAAATGCAATTCCCCAACCTTGGAAGCAAAATTTAAATTAACCAAATTTTTTTTCGCCAATGCAAATCTTCAGGACGTATAAAGAGGTTTTGTAAAAGAAAAACTTAAAATTTTTAACAATTTTAGTTCCTACATGTACTACAAAATACGGAATGGGCCGAAAAAAAATTTTTAATTTCCCATCCCTGGAGAAAAAATTTTTTTTTAGTTTTTAATAGTAGTAGAGTTTTCATTGAGACTCCCCAAAGCACGAAATAAGTTTAATTTACAAACATTAAAAAAAATAATTGATTTTTGGTATAAATTTTGCGTCGAGAAATAGGTGTAAGCTTCCCAGCTCTGGAACAATACATCGGATCTTTCTGAATTTCAATAGCACTCTATTTAAGTTCATTTCCAATCCAACGGTACAAGAACGAAGTCCCAAGCTCTTCTGGGGCTTGGGAAACCCGATTTCACGTACAGACGGGCGGACAGACGGACATCGCTCAATCGTCATCGCTATTCATAAGGATCCAGAATATATATATATATATATATATATATATATATATATATATATATATATATACTTTACGGGGTCCCATGTGCATATCGAAGAAATTACACACGGAATGACAAACCTATATATACCCTTTCACTTTTTTGTGAAGGGTATAAAAATAAATAAATAAAAAGTTTTATTTGGCTACATAAAGGCTGGTTGTCGCATACAGCTGAAACTGAAACTCAAACTGAATTCCATACGTTTGCGACTGAAACTTAATAGCAACTGAATTTAGCAGCTGAATCCGATTTTTCAGTTGCTGTTGACAGGAACTGAATTCAGTACATTAGCAACCGAACTGAAAAAAAGTACTTTTGACTTATTTTCAGTCGCTGTCCGACTGAAATGTAATTTTTGACATGTCAAATTTGAAAACTATCACTTTATTTTGTTTGAATGAATATTCACCATGCATTTTTTGTAAAATTTAAATAGCGCGTATAAATAGTTGAAAAAAAAACGTAAACAAAGCCGACAAATTACATTTGCTTTGATTCAGTTTCAGCTGTATGTTGCAACCCACGCAACATTCAGTTGCTGTTTTAGAACTGAAAAAGTAAGAACTGAAACTTAAAAAAATTCAGTTTCAGTTTTAGTTTCAGTTTCAGCTGTATGCGACAACCAGCCTTAATTCTATACGCCAAAAAAATCTTTAAATTTTCCAGCTCTGGAACCGTGTTTTGTATTTTGCTCATTTAATAGCTATTTAGGACTATTTCCAGAAATTGTTTTGCGTACAGAGAGACGAAGAGGCAGACGTCGTTTATTCGTCTTCCCTATTCATAAGAAGCCAGAATATTTATGCTTTGTGGATTCGCATATTAATATGGCGGAGATTACACACGGAATGGCAAACCCAACTATACCATTCCACCATTTTTGGTGAAGGGTACATTAATTGACTAAAAGAAAAACACAAGAAGGCAATGATGTCATTGGAACGCACAACAACATCATCAGCTTGCTAAGCTTGCACAAGCCGGTATCGAGTGTTACAAAATTTATGGTTGCTTTTACAGAAAAATATTTCAGGATTAGTCAACAGCTAATAATTGCATGTGTGTGTGAGAATATCAGGATATAAGGAATGAAGCGAAAAGGAGTCATTTGTGTAACATATTGTGACACAATACAAGAAACTAAGGAAAATAAAAAATTGGCAAAGGGAAAAGTAATTAAAAAAAGTTTAAAAAACACAAATTCATATGGGGGGTGTTGGGCGTCAGTAAAAGATTGTCAATAGCAGACACGCCATTTAGCTCACAGTAACTTTAATAAAGTGTTTATTGATCGTTTACACATTCATTACAAATACAGTCAAGTCTGCTAATGTTTGTGTTGGTGTTGGTGTCGGTGAAAATGGTGCTCAACGTGCCGAGAGTCCTTATACATTTTAATAATAAACAAAGAGTCCGTATGGACGTAAGAAATTGCAGTTATTAAAACATAATTAAAGTTCAGCGTTCGATAAGCACTAGACATTTGAAATTGTCTGTGGGCCAGTAGTTAAAAGTGCTGCCATAACACGTGGCTGCTGCTGCGGCACAATTTTATTTACTGCTACGACAATTTGCGCAACAGTATTGGCCTATACACCAACGGTTTTAGGATCAGTTTGTTAAATTGGACAACACAATCAGTGTTGAAAGAAGTAGGCGAAATTGTTTATACTAAAATAGAAGCGTAGGGAAAATCGGACAGATATTTCATATTCTCTAAAATGCAGGAATTTTTTCGTCATGTCGCATTCTTTATGAAATAAATGAAAACATAATTTATATATCCTTTTTCAAAAATTTTCTTTTCGTTAAAATCGCTTAAAAATATATTTCCAGAGTTGTTTGTGGTTTAAAAATTTAGCGACACTAATATGTATGCATGTATAAGTCAAGGCGAATTCATATACCAGGTGGTGTCAAGCCTGCAACAACAAAATCTGCCTAGTACTTTTTAATCAAGGCGAATTAATACCAGGTGAACTCATGGGCGAGTTCACTGCAATTTGAAATGTCAAAAAAAGGCTTTAACAAACAATCTTTCTAAAAGTTAAAGCAGCACAAAGTAGCCAAAAATCCGAAAAACAGCTGTCGAGTTCACCTCTTATGAATTCGCCTTGACTTTATTGCCACGAAAATTGACAAATCAAACTACCTACAAATTGTATTGCAATGAAATTTGACAAGCCAAACTTCCTTAAAAAAAACAGCTGTTAACTTGGCACCCCCTGGCACATGAATTCGCCTTGGTATATGCTTTTTCTAAGATGTCATTCAATGTTGAAAGATTTTCAGTTAAGAAGAAGCATTAATGGTTTACAAAATTTTGTCGCAAAATCGAATAAGTTATTTTGGAAATTGTGAACATTTGCATTTTAATAAACAGGGTATATTCACTTTGTCATTCCGTTTGTAACGCAGCAAAATATTCATCTGAGACCCCATAAAGTACATATATATGTATTTTCTTGATCAGTGATGAAATCTAAGACGATCTGATCATGTCCGTCCGTCGATCCGTATATGGAAATCGCGATTCAGTCTAAACGAAAAGAGCCAAATCCTTGAAATTATAGAAAAATGCTGAAAGATAGCACAGATCAAGTTCGTGAATAGGCTGAATCGGGCCAACATCATTTTTATACCCTTCAGAAAGTGTAACTGTCATTACATCAGTAATTTCCTCAATATTAACATGGGACCCCATAAAGTATATATATATTTTGGATCCTTATAAATAGCGATGACGAATGACCGATACATGTCTGTCTGTACGTGAAATCCGTTTTCCCAAGCCCCCAGAAGAGCTATCGACTTCATTCTTGCAGTGATGAATTGGAAATGAACATAAATAGAATGATATTGAAATTCAGAAATATACGGTTCCAGAGATGGGAAGCTTATACATATTTCTGGACGCAAAATTAACTACCAAAAACCAATTATTTGTTTGTTAATTAAACCCATTTCATACTTTGGGAAGCCTCAAAAAAAAAAAAATTTTTTTCAAGGGATGGGAAACTGCAAAAAAAAATTTTTTTTTCCTAGTAAAAATTATTTTAGAATTTAGAAATATAAAATTGGTATTAAAATTAAAAAAAAAATTAAATTAAATAAAAAAAATTAATATTTCAATGGTTAAAAATTTTAAGTTTTTCCTAAATAAAACTACTTTATACTTCATTAAGAGTTGCATTGGTAAAAAAAATTAAATTTCGCTTCCAGGGTTGGGAGATTGTAATTCTTTTTCTACATAAAAGTAACTAAAAAGGCAATTGACGTTGTTTTTTTTCTAATTAAAACTATTTTATAATTCAGGAAGAACAAAATTGGTATCAAAAATAAAAACAAAAATAAATAAAAATTTCGATTCCAGGGTTGGACAACTGCAATATTTTGTAGTACATGAAAATGACCAAAATTGACACAAATTTTTAATTTTTTTTAAATAAAACTATTTTATACTTCTTTAAGAATTGAATTGCTATCGAAAATCCCAAAAAAAAAAAAATAATAACAATAATAAAAAATAAAAAGATTTGTAACCAGGGTTGGAGAATTGAAATGTTTTGTGGTATATGAACGTGACTACTAAAAAGGTAATAAATATAAATTTTTTGTTAAGTAAAACTATTTTATACCACATTAAAAGTTGCATTGGTAAAAAAAAATTAAAAATTCGCTTCCAGGGGTGGGAAACTGAAATTCTTTTGCTACATAAAAGTAGTCATCTAAGTTCCTAATTTTTATTTTTTTAGTGAATTAAACTTATTAAGAATGAAATGCTCATTAAAAACAAAACAAAATTCCAGGGTTGGAAAATCGAAATTTTTTGATACAGAAAATTGGTATTAAAATTCTAAAAAATTATCTGCAGGGTTGGACCATTGAAAATTTTTTGAGACATAAAATTAAGCAAAGAATTTTGACTTTTACTGTGATTTAAATCTATTTAATACTTCAGGCCGAATAGAATTGGTATTGAAAATTCAAAAAAGTCAAAAAGACGATTCCAGGCTTGGACAATCGGAACTGTTTATGGTACATAAAAACAACAAACACAAACGAATGTTTTTTTTTGTTGTTTGTAAACTAAATATATTTAATATTTTTGAAAGACGTTCATTGGTATTTTTTTCCACCAACGAATTCGTAGTGTTGGACACATGACTGCTTTAAAGCTGATTACTATCGGTATCAAATAAAAACTTTAGGGTATTCACAAAATGTCATAACGTCAAAGTTAAAAAAATATATATATGAATATTATGAGCTACTTCTTATAATTAAGTATCCGCTTTAAAACAAAAATGTGGTAAAAAATTTCTACTGAAAAAAAGTATTAAAAAAGTAAAATAATATTCATTGTCATAATGGAATAGGACGTAAAAGCAGTTAAATGGATTCCATATGAAGAGTTGACCGCATATAAATTAAATTGGAGCTCTTACAAGTCGGCTAACGTCCTTAAATATTAATTGCTTTATAGGAACAGCTGCTCCTGTATATTTTTGATACAAGAAATGACACGCCCCTTCGGTACATTAAAACTATAAATATTGACTTTTGCATTTCGAGAAACAAACACAGAAGTAAATGCTCATTAATTGTATATGTTCTCATAAACAGACACACACATATACACACACACATACAAACACACATCCCCATATACATACATACTTCGTGTATCCTTTTGACTTTAGTTTGTGCTGAAGCCTTACAAAGACTATTTTATATGAGCAAAATTTTCATTTCCTCCAACACAAAGACTAATTTGTCTTAAGGCAGCTAATTTCGTTTAATATTCCACCCACGCTTAACGCTTCTCTATGAAACGCTTTCTTTATTGTTATATTTTTCAGGCCAATAAATATTGTTTATTTATGTTTATGCATTTCAATGTCGTTCATAAATTAGGAGAAAAAAATGTTTATATGAACAAAGAATTTGTTTTTTAGATTGATTTTTGGGCATAAAAAAAATAATAAAAATTGCTGCGATTAATAAAACTGTTTGTAGGCTTGCAGATAATTTATTTGTATTTTTTCTAAATAATATTTTAGTTATTTAATATGAAACACAAATTAGAATTCATTGCACGAAGAGCTGCAATCGTTGTAGTGAAGCAGACCAAAATAAAGGGTGTCCCGGTATGAGTGCAAAAAGCATAGTATTTGAGATAGTTGTGATTTTTATATTCACCTTGTCATTCCGAGTCTAACGCAGAGAAATATCCCTCTAAGACCCTGTGAAGTATTTATATTTTGGATCAGTAATGAAATCTAAGACGATTTAGCCATTTCCTTCCCTCCGTCCGTCCATCTTTGGATATCACAATAGCTCATACGAAAAGAGCTAAACCCTTGAAATTTGTTATAAATAAATTTTGGAAGATAGCCTAGGTCAAGTTCTTAAATGGACTGAATCAGGCCAGAGGGAAAGAAGTTCCCCTAAGAAGAACTAAACCAACCCAGAAAAAACAACATAATTTTTAAAGTTTTTTGGTTATTTTGTTAAGAAAATGATATATTTTTATGTCAAATACGGTCCAACGCCTTAAACTTGGAGCCATAAAATAAAATAAAAACATTTTTTGACCCCGCCCACTTTAGTGGGCGTTATTCTAGGCAAAAATAGCATACAAATTTAACAAATTGTTTTACTTAAGCCTACATTCCTTAAAAATAACATTTTTAAGCTTTAATGACGAAGCTGAGACGAAACCTGGTACTACTCTGCCCTACCCCCTCCTCCCCCTTCATCACCTAAATGACCCTACCAAAAAAAAAAAAAATTTTTTTAAATCTTGTTTATAATCATCCCAAGCATTTATCTTAAGAGTTTTATGACTGCCCCCCACCCTCTCCTCCCCCTTTGCCCCCCAAATGACCCTACCAAAAAAATAAATATTTTTTTTTAAATTTTGTTTATAATCATCCCAAGCATTTATCTTAAGAGTTTTATGACTGCCTGTTGCTGCCCTACCCTCTCCTCCCCCTTTGCCCGCTAAATGACCCTATTAAAAATAAATAAAAAATTTTTTTAATTTTGTGTATAATCATCCCAAGCATAAATGCTTTTAGAGTTTTATGTCTACCTGTTTCTGCCCTACCCCCTCTCCCCCTTTGCCCTCTAAATGACCCTATCAAAAAAAAGAAATTTTAATTTTGTATATAATTATCCCAAGCATTTATTTTTAGAGTTTTATGACAAAGCTGAAATATTTCCCCCACAGCCCTTGCCAGAGCGACCCCACCAAAATACAGTTTTTATACCCTCCAAAGAGAATTGGACCCTATAAAGTAAATATGTATATTTTTGATTAGTGAAGAAGTCTAAGACGGTCTAGCAATGCCCATACGTTCGTCTGTGGAAAACATGATATTGTCTTGTTTTTGAACCCCGCCCCTTTAGTGGGCGTTGACGTACGATATTATATAAAGGAACTCTGTTCCACCAAGTTAAAGATTTTAAATTCACTTACTAAATATTTGGAGGATATTTAAGATTCGACCCGGTCGAATATAACGTTTTTACTTGTTTTAGTTTTTTTTTTTGTAATTTTTTTAAGCAACTGATATATTTTTGTGTCAAAGAAGATCAAAAGCCATTTTTTTGTGACCACGCCTCCTTTAGTGGGCGATAACGTACAATATTATATGCAAAAATAGTGTAAATATTTAACAAATTGTATTCCTTAACCCTACATTCTTTAAAAATTAAAATTTAAAGGTTTTATGGCGAAGCACAGATCTTCCCCTACCCTAACGCCTCCACCCACCTTTGCCCTCTAAAAGACCCTATCAGAAAAAAACCTTATTATTAATTATTAATTACACCAAAAACTTAAGTTTTAAATTTGTACGACAAAGACGAGATGTCGCCCCATGGCTCTTCCCGGAGTGGCCTTGTCAAAATAGAGTTTTCAAATTGGACGCAGAAATGTCTTCAAGGAACTCTGACCCAGAAGTTTAAACAGTTTTAATTTATTTACCAAATATTTGGAGTGGATCGGCTTAAGAACACACTTTTTTGACAAATTCAGTTTTAATGAATTGGGATTAAATAATTAAAATTTAATTATTAAATATGATGTTCACCTCTGGCACGTCAGCAGACGTTCGCTCTTTTCACAAAAATTTTGAACCACAAAGCTTCGCTTATATCGTTAATGCCGGGCCGAATTTCATCTTCAAGAGCGTCAGTTTTGTGTGAGTCGTCACATAAAATCGGTCTTTCAAATGGCTGCAGAGAAAATAGTCCAGCGGCGTTAAATCACATAAACGAGGCGGCCAATTGACATCGCCAAACCGAGAAACTACGCGACCTGGAAATGTCTCATGCAATAACTGAATTGTTTGGCCGGCTGTATGGCTTGTGGCGCCGTCTTGCTGCAACCAAAAGTCACTGATGTCAACATAAGCCAATTGTGGCATGGTTTCGGCGTTTCCCTGCTCATTTTCGAAAAAGTACGACCCAATGATGCCGCCTGACCACAAACCGTATCATAAGATCACTTTCTTTGAATATAATGATTTTTCAAGGTCTATTTGTGGATTTTTTGACCCACATATGTGACAATTTTGTGTGGTTACATAATCGCCTAATTGAAAAATTATTCAATTAGGCGATTATTCTTTGTTAAATTATTGAAACAGTAAATTTTCACATTTAAAATTCTTTGTACAAGAGTGTAGCGTTCGATGGTAAAAATATTCTCAGCTTTTTACTAAATAAATGTCAAAGAATGACAGCTCAATTCTGGACATTTCATGATTTGACAGACAATTTATTTCCTAACCTCAAACTTGCCCACCCTGTACTTCATTTCATTTTGATTTTAAATTAAACTATAGGAATGATTTATGTATGTGCAAATTATTTTTCGTTTGCCTTAATAAATATGTATGTACATATTTAATATTTCAATATTAGTATTTTATTTGAATAAAACTAAATCAATTAAAATAATGTATGTAACAAAGCTCTTGCTCCCGACCGTTTTTATACCATCCAAAAAAGAATTTGGAGGGTATATTCACTTTGTCATTCCGTTTGTAACGCATCGAAATATCCATCTCAGACCCCATAAAGTATATATATTCTTGATCAGTGATGAAATCTAAGACGAACTGAGCATGTCCGTCCGTCTGTGGAAATCACGATTCAGTCTAAACGAAAAGAGCTAGACTCTTGAAATTTGGCATAAATATATTTTGAAGCTTGGAGCAGGTTAAGTTCAAAGATGGGCTAAATCGGGCAAGAGGGAAAAAAGTTCCCCTAAGAAGAACTAAACCAACCCAGAAAAAACAACATAATTTTTAAAGTTTTTTGG
Organism: Linnaemya tessellans; assembly: GCA_951800035.1. Classification (NCBI taxonomy): domain Eukaryota; kingdom Metazoa; phylum Arthropoda; class Insecta; order Diptera; family Tachinidae; genus Linnaemya; species Linnaemya tessellans. The sequence goes on from OX637534.1 coordinate 93,607,075, forward strand.
TTATTTTGTTAAGCAAATGATATATTTTATGTCAAATACGGTCCAACGCCTTAAACTTGGAGCCATAAAATAAAAATATTTTTTGACCCCGCCCACTTCAGTGGGCGTTATTATAGGCAAAAATAGCATAAAAATTTAACAAATTGTTTTACTTAAGCCTACATTCCTTAAAAATAAAATTTTTAAGATTTAATGACGAAGCTGAGACGAAACCTGGTACTACTCTGCCCTACCCCCTCCTTCCTCTTCGCCCCCTAAATCACCTAAATTTTGTATATAATCATCCCAAGCATTTATCTTTAGAGTTTTATGACTGCCTGTTGCTGCCCTACCCCTTCCTCCCCCTTTGCCCGCTAAATGACCCTATTAAAACTAAATAAAAATTTTTTTTACTTTTGTGTATAATCATCCCAAGCATTTATTTTTAGAGTTTGATGTCTACCTGTTTCTGCCCTACCCCCCTCTCCCCCCTTGCCCTCAAAATGACCCTATCAAAACAAAGAAATTTTAATTTTGTATATAATTATCCCAAGCATTTATTTTTAGGGTTTTATGACAAATGTGAAATGTTTCCCCCACAGCCCTTGCCAGAGCGACCCCGCCAAAATACAGTTTTTATACCCTCCAAAGAGAATTGTGATGAAGTCTAAGACGGTCTAGCAATGCCCATACGTTCGTCTGTGGAAAACATGTTATTGTATATTTTTGAACCCCGCCCCCTGTAGTGGGCGTTGACGTACGATATTATATAAAGGAACTCTGTCCCACCAAGTTAAACATTTCAAATTCACTTACTAAATATTTGGAGGGTATTTAAGATTCGACCCGGTCGAATATAACGTTTTTACTTGTTTTTGTGTTCTTTTTGTCTGCCAGTGTTATTAAATTCCACAGACCTCTTGCTAAATTTAAAAATTAATTTGGGATAAATATTTTTTATATCAAATTTACAGAAAGAGTTTCTTTAATTAAATTAGTTCCATGCCTACATTTTTATTTGTGCTTATGAGGTCACTGCAGGATACAAAGTGGGTTAAAGTTAACCGAATCTTTTTGTTTGAATCTCATATTGCTCCTTTTGCAGTCGTCTTGCTTCTACTGAACACTTCAATGAAAATATAAAACAGTCTGTGGAAGCATGATATTTGTGTAAAATAAATGTTAACCCTTGACGTGCCACTTATCTAAATGATGTGATTAATATATTAATAAAAACGGCATAATAAATTCTATTTTAAATATCTATTTTCCTTTCAGGTATCATATTTTGGTTTAAAGCCCCAAATCAATATTTCTACTAATAGATCATTCGAGGCAAAGTGAAAAATTTAATCAAGGTAAGGAAATAAATTTATTTGTTAAAAATAAGTGAAATATATAAACACAAGATGTAATCCTTCGATCTTGAAATGCACTTCGCTATGAATAATTATAATTTCGAACTTGCATTCGAAAAGTTTTTGTTATATATTCCTTAAAATTCGTCCAATTACTCTATTTCGTAGATAAAACGCACATTAAGCTCCGTATAAACATGCTAAGCTTTTATCCAATTTTTTACTTGGCGTCATGCCCGTATTAACCCCCTTATTCATAAAAATTATGTGACGCTAATAACAGCGTAATAATACAAAATTTCATATGAAATTTGCTCTATTACACTCTTATAAGCCTCTCATAATTTTTATGAATAAGGCGATTAATGTTTTAGTTCATATGAAATTTTATGAAAAATTAAAATTTTTAACAATTGGATTTAAAACACTTTCCTTTGGTAGCATATTCATAAAGATGCATTTTATTATTACGGTTTTTTAAATTTCTTTCAATAAAAAATTAAAATACTTTTAGTTATTGATGACTAAATTCGCTTAATTTAAAATTCAACAAAGAATAGGAGAAATAATTTTAAAGCGAACGCAATTCAGTTTACGTAAACTTTATGAAATAATATATAAAATAATTCTCGTATTCAAGTTACTGTCATAACTTGTGTATTTAAAATTTCTCTGAGGAATGAATTTCAGAAAAATGTAAACTTTTTTTCACTTTTTCCGATGGCTCTGGAAAAATCGAAAGGGATATATGGAATAATGAGAAATTTTAATCGTCAGGGTTGGGGAATTTCGTACTAACCAAAAAGTAATAACTTAAAAAATTAATGTGGCAACTTCTGATGGGATGGCGTAGCGGTCTCGAAATCAGTACTGATCCGTTCTGCCGGTTTGATGATTATAAAAATATAAAAAATATTCTTAATATGCCACTCTTAATATAAACAGAATTTGAACAAATTCATTTATTAAAATAAATAATTTGCAATTTCGCAGATTTGAACTTGGACCCTATTGAAAAAATCAACATAAAAAAGTTCAACTAATAAAAACTCATACATAACTTGGAAAATATTTTCGTATGAAAGTTTTCAAAAACATTTCCAGATTTTCAAAAAAAAAAATAAATAAATAAAAAGCTCTTACACAGTTACAGATTTAGTTCGCACTAAGAGTTTTTTACATACATGACATATCAGTTATGGCTACGGTGACCATATTTTTCAACCCAAATAAGAGGACATTTATAAAAATAAAAATTGTTTTCACTATTTATAGTCAATTGCATGCATATATTCTAGGCATGGTCGAATTAATTACATATATTAATTTTTTTTAAACAAAATATGGCCTGAACTTAAAATATGTCTAGAAATATCACAGTCATTTGAGAAAAAGATTTTAATTTCTGCACAATCCATTTGATGATCATAATTTCTATTGTATGGGTGATTTTGACTTTTATTGTATTGAGAAAATAAAACCTTTAATTTTGGAGTTTAAACAAAAAAGTATTAATAATCAAAAAAAAAAAGACAATAAATCAATTAAAAGAAATACACTTTAATTTTTGTGTATCTAGGAGGACATCATGTAAAAAAAGAGGACTATCCTCTTAAAAAAAAAAGACGAATGGTCACCGTAGTCATGGCCTTTATCTGGGTACATACGTACATATTTAAAGATTCTATGCAAAGCCGGCTAAAAGCTTTTATCCTCTGTGATACAACGAACTCCGGCTTCGCTAATTAAAGCTTCCTTAAATAACCCGAATTATTTTATTCTATCATATTCTATTAATAAAATAAAAATAAACAAATTTTTATGCTCTCATTTGTCCCACTGAAATACGCATCGGAACTAGCTAAAGCCCCTGAATTATCAATTAAATTTTTTTTTTTTAATTTGGAATATGAATCAGCCCGAATAAAATTGAAAAGAATATGTTTTTTTTTTAATCGGAAGCTTAATACTAATGCTAAGAACACTCTACTGCGGCGAACGACGAATTTTTGGTCGCGAATATTCGTCGCCAAAAATAAAACAAATTGGTGTATATGAAAATGCACACAATCGTGTGTTGGTCGAAATTCGTCATAATCAGCGAAAGTTGAAATAGATTTATTTCTATTTTATTCCGTCAGCGAACGACGAACAAAACAGTATCAGGTGACCAGGTTTCATATAGTCACACTTGTTTTTTGTGGAAAAACAAAGTTCACTACTTTATTGTTGCATGTAGCACGAAAATTTTCAGTGCATACTAAAAATTAATTCACCACTTTACAAAAATTTATCATTTGGACGACTTTTTATTAATATTGAACACTTTTTATAATATAGTATTTCTTCCTATTTCCTACTTTTTCATATGGTCACCTCATCAGCTGTTAAATGAAAAGAATAAGTTATTTACAAAAAAGAAAAAAATTCAGAAAATAATTACAAAAAGGAATTTGTTCTGGAAAAAATGGGCACCACCGGGGTAATTATTGAATGTCTAAACAATGTGGCATCAGAGGATTACAAAGATTTTTAAAAATATTTTATTTTTTTTATCATTATTTTAATTTATTTGTCGGTATTTTTTTTTCACACTACGAATTTTTACCAACGAATTTGTCATACTGAACGAAATTCCTCGTTCGCCTCAGTTATGTTCCTACCATAAAGTTGTTTAAAGCCAAGTGCGGATATATGCAAATATTAAAGAAAATAATTTTTAGTTTTTTGTAAATTTCTTTTGGGGCAATAATTTTCAAAAAAAATTCTCTGTAAATCAATATTTATTTACTTACCTTTCACATGCAGCTTAAATAACTTTATTAATTAAATTGATTTTATGTGTGTTTTCTTTTAATAAACGCCCGTACCGATTACCGATGTTTTAATATTATTTTATTTAATGGCAACTCTTTAAAACACAAAACACTTTCATACTCACTTTTGCTTTGCCTTTTTTTTTACATACATATTTTCTTACTTATGAACTTTTGAGATTCAAAATTTTGCACAACACCAACAACACAGATGATGATACACTTGTTCTCTAAAATGTAACTCATCCATTCATGCAAACATACATTCATATATATGAACATGTGTACTTAACTACATGCATAACATCTTAAACAATTCTCGCCACAAACTACCGTTATTAACAATAACAACAACGTGTACTTTTGAAATTAAACTGCAAAACAGAAGAGCACATGAACCCACGTTAATGTAAGAGTTCCTACAAGAATTTGTACTCACATACTGACACACATGCAGTGGAAAGAAGAAGATGGCACGCCTTGTAAAAGCCCTCTATACCTCTAGTTTTGGATATATGTAAAAGGTTATCTGTAGTCATATATTTTATACGCCTGTTGTCATTATGGAGTAGGCCTTCCACAAACGCTTCTTTCTGGCTTCTTTTAATGGCTTCGTGGTATATAACAAAACAGAAAAATGGTACTCCATCTCTTCTCGCTTCTCACACAATGAAATGTGGAATGTAGATACCTATATCATTTATACCGTAGCATTCCGTAGTAGTTAGAAAAGAATGGGAAATTAAAAGACCACATATCTAAAAAGGCCTTCAAGAAGGCCCGATGTAAGAACGTGTTCGGCGTTTTTTGTTTGACCGTTGATGTATCAAGATATGTATGTATGCATGTGTGTATGTGGCTATCGTACATGCTGCATACAGAATTGTATGCCCATCTATAACTTCGATTATATTCTTTACAATAACACTTTATATTAAAATTTCACAAATTGATTTTATTTAATTTCATTAATACACAAATTAGATCTTCACTTTTATTTGAAATTTACATTTTGACTACATTTATTATATACAATTTACATGGAACGACAGCGAACACCGACTGATTGTACTGAGAACTGCAGGTGTACTAAATGTTTTATTACAACAGAGTTGCCATATCGAATCGATAACTTGAGTTCTTAGTTATTTATAAATAATATTGGGAATTGTGTCCCACAATGAATAAACAAATATACTATTTACATGTGGACGTACTTACATACAATTAGAGCTTCCTTAAATAACCTGACTTATTTTATTCTATCATATTCTATTAATAAAATAAAAATAAAAAAAATTTGTGCTCTCCATTAGCCCCACTGAAAAACGCATCGGAACTAACTAAAGAACCGGAATTATAAATTTTAATTTTTATTTTTTTCTACTTAGATCTTTGATAGAATTGTTATACTATATAGAGAAAACTAAAAATATTATCTGAAGTAACAGCAGTTTTTCGACATAAGGAACACCCGTTAATCCCATTATAAGTATATAAACCGCTTATAACTTTTGAACAGCTTGACCGAATCGAACCAAACAAGCTGCGTTTCAGTGACTTCTCGCAAATTTTGATGGCAACTGATTCGGACCGCTAGATTTCGAGAAAGTAAAGAAAAGAAACAAATAAAAGCGTTATATTCGACCGGATCGAATCTTAAATACTGTCCAAATGTTAACTAAATAGAAACTTTATTTTTATTCTTATTGAAATTTACATTTTTCTTATTGAAATTTACATTACAAATAAGAAAAAAATTTATTTTAATACGGTCGTTTCCCATGTGTTGGGAGGATCATGACTGATGTACCTTTCGGTCAGCATAGAAGCAATTTACGTATTAATATTTTATATCAACGTTTATAAAAAAGAATGGAGATAAATTTAAAATGTTTCAGCTGCTGGGCCAGAGCTATTTAAGACACTTCTGTGCCCAATTTTAATACTCTATAGAGGCTCACTGCGGGAAGGGCCGTGGGGGAGATATCCCACCTTTGCCGTAAAAGAAAATACAATTAATTTTTGAGGAAATTAATACAATTTGTTAATTATTTACTATTTTTCGATGTAAAATGTAACGTTCAACGCCCACTAAAGGGAGCGGGATTCAAAAAGAGACTGTATCGTGTTTACCACAGACCGCCGGATGGACGTTGCTAAATCGTCTTCGACTTCATCACTGATTAAGAATAGATACACTTTATTGGGTCCAATTCTTTTTTAGAGGGTTTAAAAACTCTATTTATCTACCATTTCCATAAAACTATAAAAAGTAAATTTTTGCGGATATTAAGTGTAAAGAAAATTTTTTTATATAGTCGTTAGGGGGCAAAGATGGGGGTGACTGCTTAGGCATAGTACGATCAGATAACATCTCAGCTTCGTCATAAAACCTTAAAGTTATAATTAAAAGAATGTGGGCTTAAGCAATATAAAATAATTTTTATTTTATGACTCCAAGTTTAACGCGTTAAACCTTCTTGGACATGCAAATACATATATCATTTGTTTAGCAAAATTACAAAAAAAAAACTTTAAAAACTATGTTGTTTTTTAGAGGTTGGTTTAGTTCTTTTTAAAGGACCTTTTTCCCCTTTTGCCTGATTCAGCTCATATACGAACTTGACCTATCCTATTCTTCAAGATATATTTATATCAAGTTCCAAGGGTCTGACTTTTTTCGTTTGGAGTGAATCGTGATTTCCACAGAACCACATGGCTAGATCTTCTTAGTTTTCATCACTGATCAAGAATATATATACTTAATGGAGTCTTAAAGGGATATATCAATGCGCTACACACGGAATGACAAATTGAATATACCCTCCAATTAATTCTTTTTTGAGGGGGTATTAAAACCATAAATAAAATATGTCGCGCAATGCTGGATGTAAGTTTATTGATAATAAATTTATTCGAAAATTCAAAAAAATTATATCCCAGATTTGAACTTGAGGTTCTCATGAATATGAAAAAATGTTTACTTTTAGTTGACATACGTTACTTGAATTGATTAAATTTTAACAGGAAGATAATTATGGCAATAAAGTGAATATTGACTCAATTAATAAAAGTATGTAAGATTTAGATAAGTGAACTTAAGAATTTTTTTCCATTATGTATGAATTTTTATTAGTCGAACTTTCTTATGTAAATTGTTAATTTTATCAACGGGCTTAAGTTCGAATCTGCAAGACTGCAAACCATTTTTTATTATTTTATTAATAAATGAATTTGTTCAAATTCTATTTTTATTAATTTATATTAATATTGGAATATTAAGAATATTTTTCAATAATCATCAAACCAGCAGAACGGATCAGTACTGATTTCGAGGCCGCTACGCCATCTCATCAGCGTTCTTTGTTCAATTTTATAAAATTCCATTATATAAAATTCCCTCTGCAATAATCGCCAGAATAAAATATAAAATCTATGAGCTCAATAGTTAATAAATACTTTCGAATATATAATGAAAACTAATAAATGGATTCGTGTCCCAAAAGGGGAAACAATAATTAACTTGCATTCAAAAAATAACTAAAACGGCGAACCCTACAGCTCTGTTCTAATTGCCAAAAAAAAAAAATAGTTTTCTCATTGCAAAATCTCCAAAGAATTCCACACAAACGCAGTTTTGTGAAGAGGCGCCGAATACCTACTCTCCAAAGTATTTGTTGCAAGTTGTCCAGTCTATTTAGTGTTGTGTGTTTTAAATCAGTCATTGTTAATATTCGTACGTATTAACTTCAACCAAGTGTTGTTTGAAAACAAAAGTGGGAATTATTATTTGTGAATACATACCTATGTACATACATATGTATGTATGTACGTACCTACATATGTATATAGGTATGTAGGTATTTAGTTAATATATTTTATTTTAAATATATTAACTTATGTGTATAGTAAATAAAAACTTGTTGAATTGCGTTTAATGTAGAATCTGAAATATTGTCGCAAAAATATGTTTATGTGTCCGTGTGTATTAAATTTTGTTAGTTATAGCCAGGGATGGAACGTTGCTATTATTATTTTGTACAAAGTAAGTAAGCAAAATGTACAAACTTTTCATACCATTATAAAATTTTAAGCATAAATAAAAATTAATTGCCTATTAAATATGTAAATAGAAAAATTTTGAGGGCTTTATAAAAAAAATTACCTCAAGCTCATTACTGAATAATACAATTAAAAATGTTTATGTAGCAGAAAATTCTACCATACAAATGCAACTCTGTTCCAAAATTTAGTTATAATATATCAGAAGTGCGAAAATAATTCTTTTGATCGAGTAGAAAAGTAAAAATAGTTTAATACAGTGAAAATTTGATAAATGCCCTCCAAATATTTAATAAATATATATGAAATGTTTAATTTGTTGGGTCAAAGTTCCTTTCAGACATTTCTGTGCTCAACTTTAAAACTTTATACATATATTCAAGATCAATCCGGGTAGGGTCGTGAGAGATATCTTACCTTTGCAAATAATATACTAAGAAGTAAACGTTTGGGATTATTAAGTGTAAACATTTTTTTTATAGGACTACTTACTAGGGAAAATTGAGTTGCGGGCAGAGGAAAATAAGAAAAGATCACAGCATCTTTATAAAAGCTTAAAAATTTAATTTATAAAGAATGTAGAAAATTACACTATTTTTGCATATAATATCTTACGTCGACGCCCACTAAAGGAGGCGTGGTCCAAAAATTAATTATTTTTATTTTAACGCTTTGGACTTTCTTTCACATAAAAAATATCATTTGTCTAACAACATTAAAAAAAAAATCTTTAAAAATTATATTGTTTTTTAGAGGTTGTTTTAACTCTTCTTAGGGAAACAGACGGACGGGCACGTCTAGATCGTCTTATATTTCATCACTGATCAAGAATATATATACTTTATGGTGTCTTACAGGAATATTTCGTTCCGTTACACATCGATTGACTAAGTGAACATAACATCTAATTCTTTTATGTAGGGTGTAAAAATATAATGACACCTATCGTGAATAACAAAGGGAATTTTTGTTCACATGAAACTTTTATTCCACTCGAAGGGATAAATGGCATCGTGAATCTCCCGTGAGAAATTATTCCCGCTATCAGTTCTCAGTGAATGCAAAAACCGAGAAGCCGAAAACAACATGAAAAATCAAAGAATTTGTGTTGAAAAATTTAAGTTTATGCAATAATTTAAAAATATTTTAAATAAGTATGGCTAAATATTTAGTAGTCAAATAATTTGGATATATTTTGGAAACCGAAAAAAATCAAATTAAAAATATTCTTAACCCCTTATTCATAAAAATTATTAGAGTGTAATAACAGCGTAATCAAACAAAATTTCATATGAAATTTGCTCTATTACACTCTTATAATCCTCTCATAAATTTTATGAATAAGGGGGTTAATGTTTAAAATTGGAGCAACAAGTTTTACAAAGACGCAGGCAATTGATTTGCTGCAAAAAATATAAGTTTGTGTTTTATTAACGGGTCTTGCCACTAAAAGAAATTTTGCGAACGGTCATATTCGAATTATAATAGAAAATATCTACATTTTCTTATCTATTCCCCACCAAAATCTAAGTGAGTAACTGAAAGGAAAAAGTAAAAAAACTCGGGGGGAAAAAATCATTCACGATTAGGGGAATTTAATTTTAGCGTAAAATCATTCACGGGGAATTTATTCATTATGGCAATTTTAGGGAAAAGGGAAAAATTATTCATGATAGGGATGATTATTTCTATTACCTAACTGATTATATGACAAATTTACAAAACATATCAATTATGTTAATTATAAGCATAAAATATTAGAACATTAATCTATCGTCTCTGATTTAGATATTAAAATTGTAAAAAAGTACATCGCGGTAGTACTGCAATAGCAACAAAGTCATAAATGTACCACAAAATTTACAATTGTATGACGTTTTCCATCCGTGAGTATTGCATCATAAAAATGTTATTGTTGTTGCTGCCGGCATTCAAAGTGACAAATATTAAGAGAAAATAAAGAACAAAGTAGAGGAGAACATAAGGAGCAGGAATTTTTTTCATCTTTTATTACAAAAACAATGCAGCAGCTCATTTACTTTTAAGAGTTACCATTGAATTAAATATTAATAATGATATGGGTAAAGGGTGCGTGTGTGTAATGAAATATAAAATACGTGTCAAATTCAAATAATTTCAACTGAATCGAAAAAGTCTGTAATGACATATATATTAAAAAATATTAATTAAGTAATAAATGATACAGCGGACGTCTTATAGGTATTAGTGCATATAAATATACACATATGTATGTACTTACACCCATTTGTATTTCTCGTGTATTTTCACTTATGAGTGTGAAGTTGAATATGTATACCCTGTCATGTGTTAAACTAGTCATCGTATAATTTTCTGAGTTTCAGTTAAAAGAGACTGGACAAAAGTAAAACTCATTATGAACCACTTATCGTACTTAGTCATTCATATTTTAAATATGTATGTAGGTATCTACTAAATTGATTGAAAATAATTTAAAAAAATCCATCACATAGGTACTTCTTTTGCTTTTAAATACAAATTCACTTTTTTTTTAATTTTCATAAATTTTATGCTCTGTGCACTACAATATTTTGCAAAACCAGCAAATAAATAAATAATTAAAATATTATAAAACTTATTTTCTGTCACCAGGTATTTTTGCTTTTAGCACTCGCATATTTATAATTAAAAATTGTTGTTGTTGGTAGGTAATTATTAAATTGCTTTTACTTCAAACTGCAACATTTTATAGAAAATATTTCATATTTTCCATGAATGGGAAAATATTAATTTGAGTAAAAGCACTTGACAAACTAAAATTGATTGTAATTCAATTCAATAGCGCTCAACACAAAGAAATAATAAAAAAAAAAATAAATAGCTAAGGATTGCTCATGGTACAGAGGACATAAAACTTTATGTATGAAATTCAAAAATACGATTATATAACGCTACAACAAATTTGTTTCTTCACAAGCTTATAAATAATTATCCTTGACTGCCTTGGTGAATTGAATAAGTGTATTTTCTATAACTTTTTACGCCATTCTGTTTATCTAAATTAAAGCCAGTTAAAAGAGTTTGTATCTCACTTCCATTTTCCCTTAAGATAACATAAATAGATACAAGTGTGTAAAAATCGTCGTAAAGGAAAGTTTTATGTCGTTTTCTTTAATAAAAAATGCTACATTCCTACATTCCTATAACAACAATCTTATGAGATGAACTGTCAAATAAGCACATGCATTTTTTCTTTAATAAAAAATGCTACATTTTGTGCATTTTTTCAATGAAAAATGGTAATATTATGACATTTGAAAATGGGGAATTGTTAGAAATGGATCTGTCATCCCTGAAGAAAATTTACTTCATTTTAAAATTGCACCTAATTGAATTTTTTTTAAAGAAAGGTAATAAAATGTTACATATTTTCCAGAAAAGAAATCGCCATTAATATATACTTCGTTTCATCAACTTTTCCAAAGTGCTGTTGGCTGAAGTAGTAGAACACGAGACTATGAAGCGGAGGGTCGTGAGTTCGAGCCCGCGCTGTCATGAAATATTGTGTTGAATTCTTCCGATCAGCATGAGTGCGTGGTTGTGTTAGTTGTTGCCAGCCTGTTTCACTGATGAAGGCATAGTCCCTGGTCACTGAACATAATTGGCAGCGACTGACACCATCATGTACTAAAAGCAGAATAACAGAACCCACCTTCGTCGGCCCTGTAGCAAAAATTAGCCGGCGAAGTAAAAGGTTGAAATAGCTACAAAAAAAAAAAAAAAAAAAAAAAAAAACGGTCTATCTTCTCATCTTTCCTAATCTGTTCCCTCAAACTATCCCCTTGTTTTCAGTTCCGGCGCAATGCATTGCATATATAGGGGTCATCCCCTGAGTGCTGGTCCAAGATAAAAAAAAATCGAATTTTGCAAATTTATGGAAAAGTTAAATGTTTCGTTTAAAAAAATACTAAAAATTTAGCAAAAGGACAGGATATACCAAAATCACCATCCTCCTATTAGATAAAAAAAATCATCAGGACAACGATAAAAAATTATACTACATTTAATTCATTAAAAATGTTGTACCTTTTATTGTGCTAATATTACAGAAATAACAAAAACACGTTCTCGATTCGGACCTATCGAATCTTGTGTAACCTCCTCCGAAAAAAAACCTCTGGGGTATATATTAGGGTATTCATTTAATCGGGCTTTAGCTTTAATCAGTAAATCGTTCGATTAACCAACCGAGGTTTTGGTTTAATAATCGGTTAATTTTGTTATATAATTGGTTAACCGATTACATTTTTTTTATAAATTAATTAATTAATTTCACATGTCTCGTTTTGGCGCTTCATTTCATGTATTTTTTAGAGACTCATTTCGTTAATAACTACTTCATAATGCTCCAGGCCCTGGTTTTGAGTTTAAACTTAGTTTAACCTAGTCTAAGACCGATTTTTTTTATTATTTTATTAAAGACTAACTTTTAAGCAAAACTGAGCTGTTCCATTAAAATTATATATACACAATTTATAAAAGAAAAACAAATCTGTTCTCGGATTAACTAAACCTAGTTTAACTGGCATGTGAAAAACCCACCCCAAGTACCATTTATTAAAATTTCATTTGTAAATATTTATTCGTTATAAATAATTCCCATGGATGTCATTTAAAGTTATAAAGTTTTAAGCAAATTCGACCAAAAAATCAATTCAAAAATTAATGAGCCAGAAAATAAATCTCATCATTAAGTTTTTAGGTTTTAAACATATTTCATAACAAATTGCAAACAATAAAAGTTAAACTAAGTAAGAACGTTATATTCGATCGGGTCGTGCCTCACACAGGAGCAGCATGTCAAAGACACCTTTCCATCAGCATAAAAACGTACGTATTATTATTTTATATCAACGCGCACAAAGGGGGGCAGAGGTAAACTGAAAATTATTGACTCCCTGAGTCAGAGTACTTTCAAGACATTTCTGTGCCTAATTTAAAAACTTTATTTTGACAGGGTCACTACTTAAAAAGTATATTTTTGGGGTAATTAAGTGGAGCAAAAAAAATTATTTTTGATAGGGTCATTTGGTTGGCAAAGACGGGGAGGGGTGGGTTAAGGCAAAGGAAGATCGAGGAACATCTCAGATTAGTCAAGAAAAAATTTAGTTTTTAAGGAATCTAGGCTTAAATAATACAATTTGTTAAATATACATTTTTATACCCTCCAAAAAGGAATATGGAGGGTATATTCACTTTGTCATTCCGTTTGTAACGCAGCGAAATATCCATCTGAGACCCCATAAAGTATATATATTCTTGATCAGTGATGAAATCTAAGACGATCTGAGCATGTCCGTCCGTCCGTCCGTCTGTGTAAATCACGATTCAGCCCAAACGAAAAGAGCTAGACTCTTGAAATTTGGTATAAATATATCTTGAAGGATACACAGGTTAAGTTTGGAGATTGGCTAAATCGGGCAAGGGGGAAAAATGTTCCCCTAAAAAAAACTAAACCAACCCAGACAAAACAACATAATTTTTAAAGTTTTTTGGTTATTTTGTTAAGCAAATGATATATTTTTATGTCAAAGAAGGTCCAACGCGTTAAACTTGAAGCCATAAAATAAAAAATAGTAATTTTTGGACCCCGCCTCCTTTAGTGGGCGTAATTATATGCAAAAATATTGTAAAAATTTAACAAATAGTTTTACTTAAGCCAACATTCCTTAAAAATAACATTTTTAAGTTTATCGACGATGTTGAGACGTAGCCTGGTACTACTCTGCCCTACCCCCTCCTTCCCCTTTTGCCACCTAAATGACCCTATCAAAAAAAAAATTTTTTTATTTAATTTTGTGTATAATTATACCAAACATTTATTTTTAGAGTTTTGTGAGAAAGGTGAAATGTCTCGCCCACAGCCCTTGCCAGAGCGACCCTGCCAAAATACAGTTTTAATACCCTCCAAAGAGAATTGGACCCCATAAAGTATATATATTCTTGATCAGTGATGAAGTCTAAGACGGTCCAGCAATGCCGATACGTTCGTCTGTGGAAAACATAATATTGCCTATTTTTGAACCCCGCCCCTTTATTGGGCGTTGACGTACGATATTATATAAAGGAACTTTGTCTCACCAAGTTAAATATTTTAAATTTACTTACTAAATATTTGGAGGGTATTTAAGATTTGACCACGTCGAATATAACGTTTTTACTTGTTTGCTAATAATATCTATCGTCAACGCCAACTAACATAGGGTCTACACGTAACATAATATGTAAGATGAGAGCGTCAATTCAATCGCAGAGCGAATTATGTTACGTGTAGACTTCAAATTAGTGTTATCTCAATCTTATAAGATTTTTTATGAGAGCGTTGTTATAAGAAATCCTATAACAATAATCTTATGAGATGAACTGTCAAATAAGCACATGCATTTGTATTTGTGTACAAAAAGTCGCCATTGAAAGTCTTTAGTTGTTTGTGAATTTTTATTTTACAATTGTGACATAATTATTTTACAATTTAGGTCACTCTGGAAACAATAAACACCAATAATTTTATCAAATTTCTTCGCAAATTATAAACACTCTCTCCACGGCTGCCAATGAACTATGAATTCTTATAAGAGTAGTATTCCCCTTGGCAAACATTAAGATTAAGATGAAGAAATCCGTTCTCTCATTCTGCCGACGTTGTTTCAAATATTATGTCAGAGTTAATCGCAGTTGTAGACCCTATGTAAATAAGACGGGGTTCAAAAATAGATTTTTCTGATTTTATGGGTCCACAGTCAACATTTTGGACCCTCTTTGACATAAAAATAAGTCATTTGTTGAACAAAATTTCAAGATAAAATTTTTCTTTAAAAGTTGCTTTAGTTCTTCTTAGGGGAACTTTTTTCCCTCTGGCCCGATTCGACCCATTTACGAACTTGACCTGTGCTAACCAAAAAAATTTATTTATACCGAATATCAAGAGCCTGGCTCTTTTCATTGGGACTGAATCGTGATTTTCACAGATGCATGGACGGACGGACGTGGCCAGATCGTCCTAGACTTCACCAGTGATCAAGAACATATATATTCGTTATGGGGTATTAAAGGAATATTTCGCTGCGTTACATACGAAATGACAAACTGAATATACCCTGTAATTCCGTTTTGCAGGGTATAAAAAAATATCGAAAGAAATATCTGCAATATAAAAATCTTAATACAAAATTTCAAACTGTATTACACCAATTCATCAGGGAAACAATATCACACTATAGTCAAATAATCATCAGCAAGATAAAAAGCGAACGCTGCAATGGTGCAACTTAGAAAAGAGACAATTTTACACAGTGACATGCCGCAAATGTTATATAAATGAAACTATCATGTTGGCAAGCAAAATGTAGTTATTTTTTTTTTTGCACAATTTGTATGTCTTCCGCTGACAAAAGACAAATAAATGTTGACAAATTGCACTTCATGTAAATATATATCGTTTTCTTTCCTTATCGCTTCATGTACTTCTGATATTCCTTACCGTATGGTCAGACGGGGCAAATACGTTGTGGGAAAAATAAAATAATATTTAAGATTTAAGTAGATCGACAATAATTAACACAACCAAGAACTAAGGAAGTTCAGAAAAATCCTATGGAATCTATTTGGTTTAACTGCGGGCAGATGTCATCGATCCCACGACCTTAGACTTCCTAGTCCACACGTTAACTGCTCCAGCCAATTTAAGTCCACAACTACATTTTATACGGACTTAAGGCCCGACATATTGCCATTAAATCGAACATGAGTTGTCTGTTCAATTACACAGTTAATCCAATCATTTATTCAGCTTCAAGTTTGCATAGTGGGACCGTTCCATTGCACTGTCTTCCTATATCAGCCAGTCTGTGTCTCTGTGTGTGGCAGACAATTTTATTTTGTGAAGCCGTTTATTTTATATTCTATTGCTCAATGCTAGTTAAAATCGTTTGCATATCACCAAAAATGTCAAGCGTGACTGACATTAACACAAAACATATTCACGCCGAGGCCGGTTCCAGAACTTTCTAAACTAGTGTTGTATTTCTAAACACCTGCCGAAGAGTTACCTGCTATTCTGTATTCGTTATTTCCGCCTGCAGAAATGGAAGCAAATAACGGCTGCGAAATCATTATCTACTGATCAGTTTTGCTAATATGATGATTACGAAAAATATATTTTAAACAGGGACCGGAAATAAGAGTTATTTTTCAATTTTTTATGAAATAAATCATACATAAATGAACATCGTAGAAAACTTTTAATTACACCATCATGATTTTTAGGGGAAATGCATCCAACATATTGCATGATTTTTAAATTTTTGATTTTTATTTTAACAATCAAAAGTAAGAGTTATTTTTGATTTTATTTTTTTTAAATGAAAAATAAGAATTATTTTTATATTAAATTGAATTAAGATTCATAGGCTAATTGTTCGAAATTTGTTTTTAAATCTCAGAAAGACATGATAAATATTCCAAGGCACAAAGGAAAGTCAACATCAGTTTTATTCAACTTACACAGCAGAGCAGAACAGCTGTTTTCGAAAGACGCAACCTTTTCATCATCAGTGCTCATGTGTATTGTGTTTGTCACCACTTATTAATGCTGTGTAAGTTGAATAAAACTGATGTTGACTTTCCTTTGTGCCTTGGAATATTTATCATGTCTTTCTTAGATTAAAATTAAAATTTCGAACAATTAGCCTATAAAAATCTTAATTCAATTTAATATCGCAATATAAAATGTTCGTTAAAATTCTTACTACATAAGAGTTATTTTTGATTTTTATATTTTTAAATGAAAAATGAAAGTTATTTTTAATTTTTATATTTTTATATCAATAATAAAAATCAATTCAAAACTCTTATTTATTTGTTGATGCCGTATGTATTATAATATGCTGCTTCATTCAAATTTCTGTATGAATATAATATATTGTTACAAAGTTTAAAAATAGATTCAAATATAACGACAATGTGGCTATATGTACTTGGCAGCACTGTCAAACCATCTCTAGTTGTCAAAATGTTACAACCCTGGTCAACACCATGCAGATAATATTTGAATTAACGGAAATGGAATATTCCGGATACATCGTTGAGAATATACAAGATCATTCGAGGCTGTGCAATAATAAGTGTAAATAACAATAACGAAAACACCTAGCAACATCAATGCTAAGAGATGATGATGTTATTCTTAATGATCTTGTACGCAAGTATTCGCTGCTAATAAAAACTAAACATGTACAAAACTACACAACACACAAAACACTCATACATACAACCACACATAGTTACAATAAACAAAACACAAGACAGCATTGTCATATATACAAACACACGTATATAGCTACATGTTAAGTAAAGCACAACCAACAACAACCATGACCAGATGCTTCGCGAAGTTACCAGACGATGTCATTTTGCTATATAAAGACGCTGCCAGTGAACAGCGGGATTCAGTGAGATTTTAAATCTAGACGTGTGAACATCGCTAAGTGTTTAGTAGTACAAATACTCGTGTTAATAAAATAGTAAATAAAGTGTTGCCGCATTATATTTCTAAAAGTAATTGTCTGTGTTTTTAATTTGATGCAATTAAACGAATCCTTGAAGGATAGATAAAAACCGTTTTTACGAAAAGGTCTAAAAACGTAACAATTGGTGTCAGAAGTGGGATTGCAAAAATAATTAAAAAGGACATTGCAATATAAGGAAAAAAAAAGGACATTAAAAAAAAATAATAATTATGAAATTTGATGAACTGAAAGTTGAACAGCTAAAAAAGGAGCTTAGTAAGCGGGAATTACCAACAGCAGGTAACAAGGCTGAACTGCAGAAGAGGCTGATAGATGAGTTTAAGAATCGCGGCATCGACATCGGGACATACGAGTTTGAGGACAAAGACGATGTAGAGGTATGTGTTCCTGCTACGACCAGCAGCATGGACATAAATTCAATGTTCGCTGCTATGATGATCCAGATAAAACAGAACTCTCAGCAGATGCAGGAAGCATCAAGGATCAGCACTGAAAAGCTTGTAGCCGAAATAACTGAAATTAAACAGAACTCTCAGCAGATGCATGAAGCATCAAGGATCAGCACTGACAAACTTGTAGCCGAAATAACTCAAATAAAACAGAACTCGGAAATTAGCACTGAAAAACTTGTAGCAGAAATACAGGAGTCAAATAGAGCCACGAACGAGACTCTGGTAGAGGTTTCTGAGGCCATTAATAGGAGGGTGGATTCTATTGAGAATAAATTCTCAGAGCTGGCAGATAGAGTCCAACATTTAGAAAGCGGTGGCCTGGAACAGCATGCAAAAGAGTTCGAAGAAAAATTGCATGCTCTAGAGGACAAAGTGCATAACCTTGAGTGTAGTGGCGGGCCAGTACGAGCAGTTGCGGAGGTTTCTGCGCGAATAAAAGCGCCATGCTTTGACGGCAGCGTACCATTGAGCATCTTTAGATTCCAGTTCGAGACGGTTGCTAGCAGAAATGGATGGGATGCTGAAGAAAAGGCCATAGAGTTAATTTTGTCCTTAAAGGGTACAGCCGCAGAGGTACTTGAGACCGTGCCAGTAAGCAGCAGAAACAACTATAATGAAATAATGGCAGCATTGCAGCGCAAGTATGGTGGTGAGCACAAGCGCGATTTATACAGAATGGAATTGCGATGTAGAGTTCAAAAGCCTAACGAGTCTCTACAAGATTTCGCAATGGAAATCGAGCGGTTAGTGCAGCTCACATATCCAGGCGAGAGTCACCCGTTACTGGACCACTTTAAAACTGAGGCGTTCGTTAATGGCATTCGCGACTCTGATGTCAAACTGGCTGTGTGCGCAACGCAGAAATCTACTTTCGCTGAGACTGTTTCATTTGCGCTGGCTCAAGAGACTGCAAGGATGGTTTTCAAACCGCAGATATGCAAGGTGCGGAATGTGGAGGTTTTGCCCGAGGAGGATAACAGCCTAGTTGCTAGTTTGAAGGAGGCAATGCGACAACTGTTGGCGGAAGGTGCTACCAAAGAAAAGCCTAAATGCTTTAACTGCGGAAAAATTGGTCATTTTCAGCGCAACTGCAAAGCACCAAGAAAAAGAGGTAGATCTGTTTCACCACCAAGAAACAGCAAACGGGTGAACCAAACAACATCACAAGAGTCCCCGTTAAACTAAAACGAGCTAGCGCTAAGGGGCAAGAGCTAGCTCCCACAAACGAGGGCCCCACAATCTCCATATCAGTGATGCAGCAGAAAAATAGCAACCTTACTGCGTCTGGACACATCAACGGGGAAAAGCACGTATTTACCATAGACACAGGGGCGTCGCAGTCAATAATAAGGCCCGATATAGTAAAGGGGAAATGCGATCGTTTAAGCAATATACGGCTACGTACAGCTACTGGAGAGCCTGCCACTGTCTATGGTAAGATTGAATTGAAGGTGACTATAGCCAACATCAACGTGAGGCATGTGTTTATTGTTGCCGATATTGTCGATGAGGTAATTATTGGAGCCGATTTTATGATTAATCATGGCATTAATCTACACATGGGGCAACAGCTGATGATTTGGCGTAATGTGGAAATACCCCTTGATGTTGGGTATGACAGCAAGCCGCAAGTAAGAAAAGTATTTGCTATTGAGAGTCAGACGTTACCGCCGCAGTCTGAAACAGTTATATGGGCGCGTATGAAGGGAGATTGTGAGGACAATCGGTTGTGGGTTGTAGAACCAGCAGATCTAATGAGAGAGCTTATAACAGCAAAAGCTCTAGTAAAAACTAGTAAAGGAGGAATAGTCCCTATAAGAGTACTTAACTTGGCAGACCATGAAAAAGTCATCAAAGAAAATTGCGATATTGGCCAGTGTACTCCAGCAGAGGCAATAATAAACTGTGAGAGGAAGATAGAGCCTACCAATTTGTCCGCCAAAGAACGTGAACAATTTGAGGAATACGTAGGAAAATGGGTAGCAGGACTGTCAGCGACAGAAAGAAATAAAGCCAAACAGTTGCTAAAAAGGCATGCCAGTATCTTCGCCATGGGAAACCAAAGTCAGGGTAGAACTGCATTGGTTAAACATGAAATAAACACAGGCGAAGCTAGGCCGATTAAACAGCCACCTAGAAGTGTACCCCTAGCAAAGCGAGATGAAGTCAAAGAGCTTGTAAGAGAAATGGAGCGTGAAGGCGTAATTGAGCCATCTTCTGGTCCTTGGAGTTCGCCAGTAGTCTTAGTTAAAAAGAAAGATGGCAGTACTAGATTCTGCGTAGACTACAGGAAGCTCAATGACATAACCAAGAAGGACAGCTATCCGCTCCCCAGAATCGATGACACCTTGGACACGCTAGCTGGTACGAGATGGTTCTCTACGCTAGACTTGCGAAGCGGATATTGGCAAGTGGAGATTGCAGAGAAAGACAAGGAGAAAACTGCCTTTAGCGTTGGTAACGGATTATGGCAGTTCAAAGTTATGCCGTTTGGTCTCTGCAATGCTCCGGCCACATTTGAACGCCTATTGGAGAAGGTACTGAAAGGACTCCACTGGAAGACATGCTTGGTATATCTGGATGACATAATCGTGATGGGGAAAACTTTTGATGAACACCTCAAAAACATGGCAGAAGTTCTTCAACGGATATCATCAGCTGGATTGAAACTCAGCCTGAAGAAATGTGCATTGTTCCAGAAAGAAGTGAAGTATTTGGGGCATCGTGTTACAGCAGACGGAATCTCAACAGATGAAGATAAAATACAAGCAGTAAGGGACTGGCATCAACCTAAAAATCTTCATGAATTGCGCAGCTTTTTGGGCCTTTGTACATACTACAGACGCTTTGTGCCAAATTTTGCCAGTGTAGCTGCAAGCCTGCATGAGCTGACAAAGAAGTCGAGACCATACCATTGGGGCGAGCCACAAGAAAAGGCATTCCAGAAACTTAAAGGATTATTGTGTACGTCACCAGTACTAGCGTATCCCATACCTGGAGAAAAATTTGTGCTGGATACTGATGCGAGCGGCTATGGCATAGGGGGCGTGCTCTCCCAAGTAGTTAATGGCACTGAGAAAGTCATAGGATACTATAGCCGTGTACTCTCAAAACCTGAGAGGAACTACTGTGTGACACGACGTGAGCTTCTGGCAGTATTGGAATGCATTAAACATTACCATAAGTACCTGTATGGTCAACACTTTACATTAAGGACTGACCATTCCGCACTGAGATGGTTATTGCAGTTTAAAAATCCTGAAGGGCAACTGGCAAGGTGGATTGAGCGCCTGCAGAGCTACGACTTCAGTATTGAGCATAGAAGGGGCACAAAACATAACAATGCGGATGCTCTTTCGAGAAGACCCTGCTGTTTAGAGTGTAAACATTGCGTTAGAACCGAACAAAAGGAAGGCGTTGTTGATATTCGGCTAATGCACATCGACTCTGATGAAGACTGGTCAGCGGCACAGAGGGACGACAATATACTGGGAAAAATTATAGCAGCCAAAGAGGAGGACAGAAGACCGTCCCGGAATGAAATTTCGGCTGAGAGCCCACTCGCCAAATCTTATTGGGCTCAGTGGAACAGCCTCAAGGTAATAGAAGGGTGCCTATACCGCGTATGGGAAAGTGTAGATGGCAAAACAACTTCAAATTTGGTAGTTGTGCCATGCTCCAAGATAAGTAAAGTTTTGCAAGAATTTCACAATGGACCTAGTGGCGGTCATCTTGGAGTCACAAAAACACTTGAGAAACTGAAGCAGCGTTTTTATTGGGTTGGATGTCAACAAGCCGTAGCCGATTGGATAGCAAACTGCCCACAGTGCATAGCAGCCAAAGGCCCAGTAAGAAGAAGCCGGGGACAGCTACAGCAACACAACTCAGGAGCACCATTCGAGCGGATCGCAATGGATGTAGCAGGTCCTTTTCCCGTCACTGAAGCCGGAAATCGTTATGTTCTTGTGGTAATGGACTATTTCAGTAAATG
Source organism: Linnaemya tessellans (assembly GCA_951800035.1). NCBI lineage: Eukaryota > Metazoa > Arthropoda > Insecta > Diptera > Tachinidae > Linnaemya > Linnaemya tessellans. The sequence goes on from OX637534.1 coordinate 93,629,302, forward strand.
GCCAGAGGTATATGCTATACCTAACCAAGAAGCAAAGACAGTTGTAAATGCATTCGTCAACAACTGGGTATGTCGCTATGGTGTCCCAATAGAATTACATTCCGACCAAGGAAGGAATTTCGAGTCTGCCATATTCAGGGAAATGTGCGAATTATATGGGATAAAGAAAACCAGAACAACGCCGTTGCATCCACAGTCTGATGGCATGGTAGAGAGGTTCAATCGCACCTTAGAAGAGTACCTGCGAAAAGTGGTAAGCAACCATCAGAGGGATTGGGACGAGCACATTCCCAAATTTTTGATGGCATATAGGTCAGCTGTACACGACTCCACATCGAGAACGCCAGCTAAAATTATCTTCGGGACGGAATTAAAACTGCCTGGTGACTTGGAATTTGGTGTTAAGCCAGCGGTAGAAGAAGGAGCCACTACGTCCCAAGAGCAGGAGAACTTAAACGAGCTGCATGATTTCGTGCGTAATAGAATCAAGATGGTCAGTGACAAGATGAAGGCTAGATATGACCGCGCAGCAAATTCGGAGGGATTTATGGAAGGTCAATTGGTTCTACTTTATAACCCACAACGGAAGAAAGGATTGTCCCCAAAATTACAGACTCACTGGGATGGCCCGTATAAAGTGATTAAGAGAGTGAATGACGTTGTGTACCGGATACAGAAGCACAATAGCCCAAGGTCGAAAATGAAGATAGTACATCTCGAACGATTGGCGCACTATGGAAGAGGTGATTGTATGCCTATTCGGGTCGAACAGGCTTAAGTGGGCGGCAGTGTTACAAAGTTTAAAAATAGATTCAAATATAACGACAATGTGGCTATATGTACTTGGCAGCACTGTCAAACCATCTCTAGTTGTCAAAATGTTACAACCCTGGTCAACACCATGCAGATAATATTTGAATTAACGGAAATGGAATATTCCGGATACATCGTTGAGAATATACAAGATCATTCGAGGCTGTGCAATAATAAGTGTAAATAACAATAACGAAAACACCTAGCAACATCAATGCTAAGAGATGATGATGTTATTCTTAATGATCTTGTACGCAAGTATTCGCTGCTAATAAAAACTAAACATGTACAAAACTACACAACACACAAAACACTCATACATACAACCACACATAGTTACAATAAACAAAACACAAGACAGCATTGTCATATATACAAACACACGTATATAGCTACATGTTAAGTAAAGCACAACCAACAACAACCATGACCAGATGCTTCGCGAAGTTACCAGACGATGTCATTTTGCTATATAAAGACGCTGCCAGTGAACAGCGGGATTCAGTGAGATTTTAAATCTAGACGTGTGAACATCGCTAAGTGTTTAGTAGTACAAATACTCGTGTTAATAAAATAGTAAATAAAGTGTTGCCGCATTATATTTCTAAAAGTAATTGTCTGTGTTTTTAATTTGATGCAATTAAACGAATCCTTGAAGGATAGATAAAAACCGTTTTTACGAAAAGGTCTAAAAACGTAACAATATTTTGTGACTTATCCATTATCAGCTATAAAAACATGAATGCATAGAAATAGCTTATAAGTTTTGGCCGCCATTCAAGTCAGTGTTAAGAGGTCGTTTTCAGGAGTTCAATTTTACCATCATAATTGATTTTGAATGTTTCTCAGATAAATTATATCTCAAATCTCCTGATATTAATCTGAGTGCTGAAAATGACTTTTCTACACTGACTTGAGTGGCAGGTACAGAATGAACAATTAAAGCTAATTTTCGAAGCCATGGAAACACAAACATGTCACGAATTTTGAATTGATTTTTATTATTGATATAAAAATAGAAAAATCAAAAATAAGTTTTATTATTGATATAAAAATATAAAAATCGAAAATAACTTTCATTTTTCATTTAAAAATATAAAAATAAAAAATAACTTATTTCTTGATTTTTTTGATAAAAGTCATAACAGTTACGGTCCTTGATTTTAAATCTTCCACCCATAAGAAGAACAAGCAAAAACATTCTATTCGATTGGGTCGAATCTTAAATATCCTCCAAAAAGTTAGTAAATAAAAATTATGTTTTTATTCTTATTAAAATTTAAATTTTTATAGTATTTTATGGTCGTTTCCAATGTGTTGGGAGGAGCGTGACTGAGACACATTTCCGCCAGCATAAAAACTTACGTATTAATATTTTATACCAACGTGCAAAAAAGGGACTGAGATAAGCAAAAATGTTTAACCTGTTGGACCCCAGTTTCTTTAAGACATTTCTGTGACCAATTTTAAAACTCTATACAGGGTCAATCCGGAAAAGGCCGTGGGGGAGACATTTCGCCTAAATCGTAAAAATTTAAAAAATAAATTTTCGGGGTAGTTAAGTCTAGAAAAAAAGTTTTTTTTTTATAAGGTCATTTAGGTGGCGAATTCTTCGTCAGAAGAATTCATAAATCAAATTTTTAAGGAATGTAGGCTTAAGGAATACAATTTGTTAAATTTACACTAAAGGGGGCGGGGTTTCAAAAATAGACTATATCATGTTTCCACAGACGAACGTATGGGCATTGCCAGATCGTCTTAGACTTCATCATTGATCAAGGGTCCAATTCTTTTTGGAGCTTATTTTGTCGGGGTAACTGTATTTTGTTGGGGTCGCTCTGGTAAGGGCCTTGGGGGAAACATTTCATATTTGCCATCAAAAACACTAAAAATATATTGTTGGGTTATTTAAGTGTAAAAAAAAAATGTTTTTTATTGGGTCATTTAGCGGGCTATTCGGGGGAGGGGGTTAGAGCAGAGGAGGATCCGGTTACGTCTCAGCTTCGTCAAAAAAGCTTAAAAATGTAATTTTTAAGGAATTTAGGCTTAAATAAAAGAATTTGTTAAATTTTTCCACTATTTTTGCATATAATAACGCCCACTAAAAGGGGCGGGGTCCAAAAATTAAAATTTTTTATGTTATGGCTCTTCCTTGACTTAAAAATATATAATTTGCTTAACAAAATTACACAAAAAACTTAAAAAATTTTGTTGTTTTTTAGAGGTTAGTTTAGTTCTTCTTAGGGGAACTTTTTTCCCTGTTGCCCAATTTAGCCCATTTCCGATCCGAATCTGTGCTATTTTTCAAGATATACGAGTATTTATACCAAATTTCAAGAGATTGGATCCTTTCGTTTAAACTGAATAGTGGTTTCCACAGACGGACGGACGGACGGGTGGACGGACATGTTCAGATCGTCTTAGATTTCATCACTGATCAAGAATATATATACTTTATGGGATCTCAGATGGATATTTCGCGGCGTTACAAACGGAAGGACAAAGTGAATATGCCCGTCAAGTGGTAAAAAAATTTAATTCAAGACATGTTCTTAAAATATGTAACAAATAACTGGTAAAACCGGAGATTTGAACTTGGGACGGACTAATAATTTCCCAATTAGTAATTTATGGCATTTTGCTCGAATAATAAATTATTTATAAAGACTAAATTGATGGGAGATCAATGTTTTATTAAAAAGGAAGCTTCGGCAAATAACGTTGATGCTGTGGAGGAGTTGGGGTAATTCTAAGACTGCTCTGCTTCTGTATGCACTCATTGAAATTCCTCTACTATCAACGATTTTTGCAATATACGAGAACTTTTTTCTATTTCAAACGAAATACTATAATATTGAGTTATAAATTAAAAGAAGAACTGCAAATGGAAATAAAAGAAAAACAAATGATGATGATTAAACAAAATGGAGAAAAATACAAGAGCCAATTACATTTGTTACGCTTTTTCTCGACTGCAACAACTACAACAAAGGGCAGGCAGAGTGAAGGAAGGCACTTTCGAGTGCATGAAAAGAATGGCAGAAATAATGAATGACTAAATACCATAAAAGGGTGTATATCATTTGATTATATTTGAAAATTTCTTTAATAGTTGTTTTATATGAAAACATTTGTTTAGCAGCAACAACATGCCAGCCAAGCAAACACTTGTTCAAGGATGTGCTTGTGGGTGTGTGTGTGTGTGTGTGAGTGTGCGTGTGGAAGGATTAAGAGCAAATAATCCAACAGCCAGAAATAGCGACGCTTTAAAAATATTTTTCTTTGATTATTTCATTTCAAATGTAATTTATTAACTCTAATCACCAAAGATAATGAATATTAAATTAATAGCCTTTTAGGGACATTTAATACTTTTTTTAAAACAATATTTAAATGATTAAATAAAATTTATTAAATTTTTTATACAAAGCTGAACAAAGGACTGAGAAATATACCAACAAATTTAAAAAAGTAGAAGAAAACAAATTTTCAAGCACTACAGCATGGCCAACATGGGAAACAATGATTTATAAAAAACAACTAAAAGTGCTAAAGGGTGTTTTTTTATAGAGTGTTACAAGTGTAAATCATAATAAAATCAGGAAATATATTTTTAATATCCATGAAATGGGCTTTAGAAAGAACGTTTTATGAGATATGATTTTTGTCATAAGGCAGAATTTTCAACAACAAAAAAGATCTTCTATAAAGTGGAAGGACACACACCCCGCTTGCTAGAAACGGCGACGAATTGATTGATTAGGATCATCGTCAATGCTTTCCTGTACAGCGGCTTCAGAGCGTCCTGTTCGGCGTCTCACGGGATGCACTTTATCCGCAACAAGGATCGGCACTTTTAAGCAAGGTGTTAGATCATGGGACTTACCAAATCATGTTCTAGAAATTGCCACCTGGGTGACAATTTCAACAATCTGGTGTTGTGACACTCTAAAAAAACATGCTTTATATTCGGCTAAGCCGAATCCTATATACCCTTTACCGATGAACGTCTGGAATAAATACTTATAGGCCTTCATTTCAATCCTGGAACGATTTTTTTTATTTATTTTTTGATTTGCAATACTAATTTTTATACCCTCCAAAAAAGAATTGGATTGTATATTCACTTTGTTATTCCTTGTATAACGCAACGATATATCCCTCTAAGATCCCATAAAGTATTTATATTCTTGATCAGTAATGAAATCTAAGACGATCTAGCCATGTCCGTCCGACCGTCCGTCTGTGAAAATCACGAATCAGTCCAAAGGAAAAGAACCAAACCCTTGAAACTTGGTACAGATATATTATGAATGATAGCACAGGTCAACTTTATATATGGGGTGCATCGGCAGAGGGGGTCAAAAGTTCCCATAAGAAGAACTAAACCAACCCAGAAAAAACAAAATAATTTTTAAAGATTTTTTTTGTAATTTTGTTAAGCAAATGATATATTTTTATGTCAAAGAAGGTCCAACGCGTTAAACTTGAAGCCATAAAATATAAAAAAATAATTTTGGACCCCGCCTCCTTTAGTGGGCGTTATTATATTAAAAAATAGTGTAAAAATTTAACAAATTGTTTTACTTAAGCCAACATTCCTTAAAAATAAAATTTTTAAGCTTTAATGACGAAGCGGAGACGATACCTGGTACAACTCTGCCCTACCCCCTCCTCCCCTTTTCCCCTAAATGACCCTATAAAAAAATTTTTTTTATTTTGTATTTAATTATCCCAAACATTTCTTTTTAGAGTTTTATGACCAAGGTGAAATGTCTCCCTCACAGCCCTTGCCAGAGCGACCCCGCTAAATTCCAGTTCTAATACCCTCCAAAGAGAATTGCACCCCATAAAGTATATATACTCTTGATCAGTGATGAAGTCTAAGACGGTCTAGCAGTGCCCGTAGGCCCGTCTGTGGAAAACATGATATTGTCTATTTTTAGACCCCGCCCCCTTTAGTGGGCGTTGACGTATGATATTATATGCAAAAATCGTGTAAATATTGAAAAAATTTCATTTCTTAAGCCTATAAGAAGCTGAGATGTTCTCTGATCATGCAGTGATGAAACGTCTGCCCCACGGGTCTTCCGGGAATGGCTCTGTCAAAATAAGGTATTAAAATTGGGCACAGAAATGTCTTAAAGGAACTCTAACCCAGCTGGTCAAACATTTTTAATTTATCCTAGTCCCTTTTGGTGCACGTTGATTTAAAATAATGAAAATAAATATAGGGTCCGCCAAATAACTTTTTTTTTGAAAATGCTATAAAAAAAACTACTGAATATTTTCTCAAATTTTTTTTTTTTTTTTTTTTAAAGTACAATCCTTCCGGTTAATAATGGAAAATAATTTCATTCAAATGGCTACTGCATGGCCCGATAACAATCGCCATTGACTGTAACGGCCACTTCTTGCTCAATTTCGAAGAAAAATGGCTCAATTATGCCTCTGGACCAAAATCCGCACCAAACAGTGACTCGTTTTGGGTGCGTCGGCTTTTCAATGTATGCGCGTGGGTTTTCTGTGCCCCAAATGCGATAATTTTGCTTGTTTACGTACCCGCCAAGATCAAAATGAGCTTCATCTGAAAATATGATTTTTTTTTTTGGCAAAATCGGCATCTTCTGTAAGTCGATCGCAGGCCCACTTAGCGAAGCGAAAACGCATTGGATGGTCAACCATATTCGTTCACCGGAAGGATAAACCTAATTATCTGTCAAATCAGACATGAGCTAAGTGTTACCATTCACGAAATAAGCACCAGTTAAAAAAAAAACGTTAGATTCCGGAATCTATAGTTGGCGGGTATTTAAGATGCGATTCGGTCGAATATAACTTTCTTCCTTGTTTAGGGTGCTACTGTCTGAAGCAGTTATGAATATTGTGTCAAATTCTGGTAGTTCTGTCAGTTTTTGTCGGTCTGTTTCGCAGTCGAACAAATAGTGGCAGTGACTGCCATTATCATGTACTAAAGAGTAGAGTAACAGCAGTCTCTTTCATCGGACCTGTAGAGCGAAAAATTAGCTGGCGAACTAAAAGGTTTAACAGCCTAAAAAAAATTCTTTAACTTCTCATCTTTCTTCATCTCAATACTTTTGCCTCCTTTCTAATTCCGGCGCAATGCACTGCATATATAGGCTTTATCCCTTGACCCTACTTTAAAAAAAAAATGAAACCCTGGAAACATGGAAAATGTTAATACAATCAACTAAATATTCTATCAATCCCTTCTCGCATTTCTTCTCATTCAAGTGAACTTTATTTAAGTGAACAACTTTACAATGAAAAGAAAAAAAATTGCCCTTCTACTGTCACGACTGTATTCGTTTCATTTGCTTTAAAAAAGTGCTTCCCCGCAGTTCCCATCATTTAAATGTGTGTTTTATTTTCGTTTGTCTGTATGTGTTGAGTGAGATAATTATTACCGTGATATTTCTTCGTAGCATGTCTCTATACTCGTTAAGTCAAGTGATAAGAAATGACAGGATTAACAAGTTGCTGTTGCTGCTGCTGCTCCTGTCACTTGTATCGTTGATATTTATTTTATTTTTTGGTTTTTATATCTTTTTTTGTGTTATTACACAGTGGGATGTCAAGGAAAAAGGGAAATATGGCTGCTGTTTTTAAAGAGAATTTTGTAAATTTTGTATCTCTTGCAAAAGAGTTTCCAGAAAAGAAATTAAAAACTTTAAAGTAAAAATATGTTGTAAATTTAAAAGGGCCTATAGTTCATTAAAAAAAATTAACCGGTGTGTCTATCTTCTCATCCTTCCTAGTCTGTCCTCTCAATACTATCCCCTCGTTTTCAGTTCCAGCGCAATGCATTGCATATATAGGGGTTATCCCCTGAGTGCTGGTCCAAGATAAAAAAAAAAAATTATTTATTTTATATGTAACAGACCAAGGCGAGTTCATACAAGGTGCACTCACTTATGCAACTCTGTGTAAAATTTATTAAACTGTCAAATGAAATGCTTTGGAAAAAACAATGGCCGCACAAAAAAACGAAAAACCAGAAGAACACTTTGACAGTTCAATAATTTTGCCTTGGTAACAGCTGATCACCAATTTCTGAAATAAGGCCACCTGGTATGAATTCGCCTTGTAACAGACATTCCAGACCTCAGCCATCCACTTTTACGTGTAAAAAAAATGTATTTATTACAACAAGAAATTAATATCGTATAGAGGCGGCCTGGCCCATAATAACAGAATCTGGTAAATTAAAACTAGAGTTTCTCTATGTTTTCAAAGCCTGCTGTCCTTTCAAAAACTATAGATTTATTTGCCATTTTAACGTCCCGCTAGGAGAATTGGAAATTTTCAAAATATTAGCAAGTTATTGATTTTTATATAAAAATATCCCATAGTGCATTGTTTTTAGTGTCGTTGTCTATTTACTTTGTTAATATTTCCATTGCTGCCATTGTAGTCATTGTTTTAGTGCACGACAACACAACAACAACAACAACAAAAGCATCTATAAAATACAAGAAAAACCAAATCCACTGCCAGCGAAGCTAAGAATATATTTAAACAACAACAAGTTGTAAATGGCTTTACTTTGCCAAACAAGAATTTAATTAAATTTGCCAAAACATATAATTAAAACGTTTGTTTGTCTATTTAAAAAATGCTGCTGTCGCTTATGCTTTTAGCAAAACAATAATGAAACTAAAATTATTTTCATGTAAATGGCAGAAGATAAATGTTTATCAGAGTTATTGCAAGGCGAATTCATACCAGGTGGCCTTAGTTCAGAAATTGGTGATCAGCTGTTACCAAGGCAAAATTATTGAATTGTCAAAGTGTTCTTTTGATTTTTCGTGTTTGTGTGCGGCCATTGTTTTTCCCAAAGCATTTCATTTGACAGTTCAATAAATTTTACACAGAGTTGCATAAGTGAGTTCACCTTGTATGAATTCGCCTTGAGTTAATGTTTACCCTAAAAAATTCAAAATGAAATATATGCGAGATGTGTTCAAACGATATGGTAGATTTTATTTTTTCACCAAAGTATTTATTGATCAATTTCTAATTCTGTCAACTTCAAAGCAGTCGCCCTCAGATAATATAATTTTCTAGGAACTCAAAACGTCCAGATTTGGTGAAAAGTCAATATATTCAAAACTGTTTAGAACCAGTAACTTTCCTACTTTTTGAAAATTTTCTTAGCATGAGGTTAAAAATGTTTCCAGGTTGTAAGTTTGCCTAAAAATGGAATGTTATTTTAACTAACAAGATCGTGGGGCCCTTTTTTGATTTTAATACATTTACTGGCCGAACCTTTGATTTCCACAGACGAAGGGGCGTACTTGGGTATATCGTCTTAGATTTTAGCACTGATCAAGAATATATATATATATATATATATATATATATACATATATATATATATATATATATATATATATATATATATATATACATATAGATATATATATATATATATATATATATATATATATATATATTCTTGAATCTAAAATCTAAGACGATCTAGGCAAGTCCGCCTCTTCGTGTGTGAAAATCACGATATAGTCCAAACGAAAAGAGCCACACTCTTGAAATTTGGAACCGATATATTTTGAAAGACAAGCACAGTTCAACTACGTAAATGTACTAAATCGGTCTAGGGGTGAAAAAGTTCCCCTAAGAAAAACTAAACCAACCTCCAAAAAACAACATAATTTTTAAAGTTTTATTTTTGTGTAATTTTGTTAAGCAAATGATATATTTTTATGTCAAAGAAGGTCAAAAGCATTGAACTTGGAACTAAAAAATCAGGAAACTCCATATTTGGACCCCGCCGCCTTTTGTGGGCGTTAAGCTTTAAACACAATAACGACAGCAGGCTACACGAACACCGACCACAAAAGCCGTTGGCTACAATCGTCGCGTCGTAGTCAGCTATTTAATTATTTTTGAGACGGCAGCTACATTGTCAACATCTCATTTTAGTGGTGCAACTTTCATATATAAAAAAGCGCTTATTCTAAATCTATTTATAGACCGAAATAAAATTAATAATAAAAACACTTTATTAGTTTATTGATCTTTATGGTTTTTGCATTTGTAATAAATACATTTTGATGTCCTTTTTTGTTATGGCACTATGAAAATGAGTTTATGAGTTAATTCATTTGTGACCTAACTAACGTCTTTTATCGATAACGGCTATCAAATATATACAAAATTATAGTATTCAAAATAATGGAATTTTTACTTGAAAAGTCAGATAGAAAATTTCAAAATTTAATAATACTTCCAATATGTGAATAAATTTGAAAAATATGTCTAAGAATAGAAAGACATTTTGGAGTATTTTGAAATGATACCCATATCGTTTATATGGGGCCTATATTCTAGGAGTTATTACCAAAAAATAAATAAATAATATAAACAAAATAAAAGCCGACAGGGAACGCAACAAAAAAAAAAAAAAAATAAATAAATAAAAATTACAAAATAATTTTTATTCTTGAAAGCGCTATTACATTGTTTTATTTTTAACAATTTTCATATTCTTGACCAGTTTGAAAATATTTTTAAACGCTTATTTATTTAAGATGTTTCACTGTGTTGGCAGCACTAATTTATTTATTGTCGCCAATGAAAATAGAAATTAGTTTAATTTGACTACAACTACAAAAGTAGCACGGACAACAACCTGCCGTGTAGCCGTGGAAATAACTATTCCCATATAAACATTTGTATTCTATTTCTGACAGGTTGTAGTCGGTAGCCTGCTGTCGTGAATGTGTTTAATGCATTAAGGTAACATATTACATGGGAAAATAGTGCAAATATTTAACAAATTGTATTCCTTAAGCCTTTAAATTTAATTTTTAACCCTTTACAACGACGCTAAGATTTTCTCCGACCTTCCCCTGTTCTAACCGTCCATTCACTTTTGCTTCCTAAATGACCCTATCAGAAAAAAAATTTTTCTACCCCTAATTACCCTAAACGTTTTTTTTTTATTAATTTTTTACGGCAAAGGTGAGAGATGTCTTCTTCACCGCCCCTCCCGGAGTAACCCTGTCAAAATATGGTTTAAGAGTTGAGCACAGAAATGTCTTAAATTTAAATTTATTCACAAAATTTTTGGAGGGTATTTAAGATTCGACTCGATCGAATATAACGTTCGTATTTTTTTTTCTAACTCAGACCAACATTCAAGGGATGACCTTTACGTAAGCAGTGCATTGCGTTGGAACTTGAAGGGAGACTATTTTACTGTAGGTATTTAAACCAGTTACTTCGCCGGCTAATTTTTTGCTACAGGCCCCGAGGAAGGAGTCTGATATTCCTTTTCTCTTCAGTATATGAGAGTTTCAATTGCTGCCAATAATTATTCAGTGACTAGTGCTATGCCTTAATCACTGAAACGGGATGCCAACAGCCAATACAACCACGCTGATCACAAGAATTCGACACAATATTCATGACGGAGCGCGGATTCGAACTCAGCATTCTCCGTTTCATAGTCTCGTGTTGACTACTTCAGCCAACAGCACCTATTTATAACTACTCTATTACATGTGATTTAATATCTTAATATTTTTTTCTGCCTCCAAAACGGAAATCTATATATTTTTTTTAAACGGCCTGTTGTTATAAATAAAGTAAATATATTCGTCTGTGTATTTTTGTTGAAGCAACAATAAAAAAACGCCGATCTGTTTTCAATATTTTTGGAAATTCCCAAACGAAACTTTTTATTTCATTTACAAAATCTGACAGTCATTATTTTAAAAAACTTAAACATATAAAACTTAATGCTATTGTTTTTTTAATTGTAAACTAATTTCTGGGTTTTATAGCTTTTTGAAATGTATGAATTTTTATTAGTCGAACTTTCTTATGTAAATTGTTAATTTTCTCAACGGGCTTAAGTTCGAATCTGCATGACTGGAAATGATTTTTTATTATTTTATTAATAAATGAATTTGTTCAAATTCTATTTTTTATTAATTTATATTAAGATTGGAATATTAAGAATATTTTTCAATAATCATTAAACCAGCAGAACGGATCAGTACTGATTTCGAGGCCGCTACGCCATCTCATCAGTACTGATCCGTTCTGCTGGTTTGATGATTATTGAAAAATATTCTTAATATTCCAATCTTAATATAAATTAATAAAAAATAGAATTTGAACAAATTCATTTATTAATAAAATAATAAAAAAAATGGTTTGCAGTCTTGCAGCTTTTTGAAATTTCAATGTTGACAACACTGTTCGTCAGGTGAAGATATATTTTTTTTAATATCTCACAACACAATTGGGCTTCAAATATATTGACAAATTATTGTTATTGTAACCTTTCGACAGGATGAAAATACGCCTTAAAATTCGGTGTCCTTCTAAATTGAAAATTTTATAATTAAGAATTAAGTAAAGCACTTTTTTCAAAAAGATTTTGTTTATTGAAAAATGGTAAGTTTATAATATGTATAACTTTTTTTACGATTAAGAATTAATTATCGCACTTTCCGAAAAGTTTTACTTTTTCAAAAGTACCCGGAAGCAACCTTGAGGACGAGTGTCCCCAAATCATCACTTTTGTCTACTACTTTGGTGACTATTTGGCGTTATTGTCAAGAAAGTGTATACATTTTCATATCTGTCTTTGGTGAGAACAAAAATTTTCAACGGCGCCAGAAGTCTGAAATAAATTAATACCTTGTTTATGTTTTTATATATAAGAAAAACGATATCTACCAATTAGTGCCTTTTAGTATTTTAATTTTATTTAAAAAAAACTGTGCATTTTCATTATCGACATCTATTTTCAGAAAATTATCAAAACTGTAGACTAGAATTATCATAATGTACTAGTGAATTACTAGTACCAATGTCACTAGTGAAAATGTCTACAGTTAATATCATTGCTTGGGGTATTATAAGTCACTAGTACTGGTGACAGTGTCAGTGGAAAGTCAGTACAGTGCCACTATTGGCATTTCCTGCAGGATAGTATTTAAAATTGCTTATATCTGATTAATTATTTTTTGTTTTGCAAAATTTTTGTTCAAATATTAAAAATCTGTTCTTAATCTACAAAACAAAAGTAGACCAAGTGGACAACGTACATATCATTATTTTTTAGCTTTAGGACGTGAAAATCTTCCCAAATAAGAAGTTTTTTTATCAGATCCAAATCATCAAAGCGAGGTGATCCTTCTCGCTGTCACCATTCCGACATAAAATCCAAGTTCATACATTGAAATCAGAAACAGTTCTTTAAAAGCTGCAGGAAATTTTATGGAAATTCCATAATTATTTCCATATTTCTTATCAAATCCCCCACTGTGCAGTGGCGTGATTCATGTACGGATCACTGGATTGCTCTTGTAAATGATTAGTTTATTGCACTGAAAATCTATCATGCAGTTTATTCACAGGAATAAAATGAATGCCAATATGACCCCTGCACAACTACGCATCATGTTTTAATTATATTTTTCATTTTCAACACACCGAAATGAAAATTTATTATATATTTTATTTGCAAATATGAATATATTTCACAATTTCCACAAAACATAAATCGTATTACAGAGATTTAAGTATTTTTTTTATTAAAAATGTAAATGCACGCATGTATGCACGTCTGATTGCATTTAAATGCAAATATTTTAGTTTGCATCACGTATTGAAAATCAATATGAAATTGTTGAATTTAATTTTGTTTTCATAAATTGATACTTTTATTTGTGAGCACAAGTAGGGAAATTATATATTTAAATAAAATTGCAACACACTTGCAATGCAAAATAGTCGGTGTGACTTCTCTACATGCAGTTAAATTAATTATGAAATAATACGAAATAAATAATTGGCAGGCACTTTGAAAAAAACATTCGTGTTGTTTGTAAATGTAATTAAAATGATCGCTCGCATTTCAAAAAGAGATTAAATAATTGTATGTGTTAGTTTTAAAAGGACTAAAATTGCCTGCAAGATTCCTGCCCTTTCACATCAAGTCAATATGCCATAAATTTTTCCTAGTTCTGCCACAATGCCGGGTTCATCTTCAGAGGACTGGTCCAAGATAAAGACAGGCTCATATGTGGTCATCTAAAGTAATTGATTTTTATACCCTTCACAAAAAAAGGAAAGGGTATATATAGGTTTGTCATTCCATGTGTAATTTCTTCGATATGCACATGGGACCCCATAAAGTATATATATTCTGGATCCTTATGGATAGCGATGACGATTCAGCGATGTCCGTCTGTCTGTACGTTTTCCCAAGCCCTCAGAAGAGCTAGAGACTTCGTTCTTGGAACGTTGGATTGGAAATTAACTTACATAGAGTGCCATTGAAATTCAGAAAGATCCGATGTATGGTTCCAAAGCTGGGAAGCTCACACCTATTTCTCGATGCAAAATTTGACTAAAAATCAATTTTTTTTTAATGTTTGTAAATTAAACCTATTTCTTGCTTTGGGAAGCCTCAATTTTCTATTAAAAACTAAAAAAATAAAATTTTTTTTCCAGGGATGGAAAATTAAAAATTTTTTTTCGGCCCATTCCGTATTTTGTAGTGCATGTAGTACTCTTAAGTACCGACAGTTAAACACACCAATAACGATGATCTAGTGCAGATCACAGAGAACACCCATGCCATAATTTTGAATGAGTGCGGAATCGCACTAACGATCTTCGGGTTCGTAGGCCGCAATCACTTTTGGAGGATGGAAAATGTTCTTCCTGCTTCTTAAATTTTTATTTTTTTTGATAAATCAAGATAATAATTTTTTTTATTCAGACTCAAGTTCAAATCTGCAAATACTTTTTTTTAAGAATTTTATTAAATTTAAATTATTTTATTAATATAGAAAATTTTAACTCATATTTTCTATGTACGTCAGCTGCTCCCCTATTGCAACCTTGAAGCTAGACATTTTTAATGTTACCAATCCCTTAAAAAGCCCACCTCCATTTACATTTAGACTTATTTAAAATTCAAAAGGAATCATATTATTTTAGGGCTTTCTCCAAGGATTTCACTACACAATTGATTTAGCTGAGTGTTTTCTATCGTATTCATTTATTTTCTTTCTCCTATTGTTAATGTTGGTTTGTAAAGTAATTACGGAAATGAAGAATCACCTGAATACACACTCGTATTCGTAAGACACTCACTTTGTACATGTTTTTTTTTTTTTAGTTCAAGAGTGGAAACACCGGCAATTTTATTATTTCTAAACAACAAGAACTGGCAAAAACCACAGACTGACAAACAAACAAACAAACAAAATGTATTTAAAAGTATCTTGCACACATCGATTTCGTAAATAGAAAGCAGGGGTATGCATGTCAAGCAAAATGCGAAGATGACTCCTTTGAAACTGAACAGAAAAAAAATCTCTACTATCATGAGCGTATGGAAATTTGTCTATGTGCTCGTACATGCAGGCAACTATAAACACAAGCATACTTGAGTTGTACTTGTACTCGTACAGTAAGAAAAGTATATTTATTCGGCTGCATCGAATCTTTTGCACACTGCAATTAAGACTTGATTTAAAAAAAGCAAATGAAAGGATATACGTTGAAATTTATGTTAGAGATATATTATGAAATTTATGTCACGCATATTTTTTATAAAATGTTCGGGAATATAAAAGGCAATTTATGTTAGAAAATATGATTTCATAGAATAACGGGATATAAATATGTTATGACATTTAAATCATGATATAAATTATATTCTAAATGAAATTTATATCATGAAATTTTGTTCGCACCATTCATTATGAAATTTATGTTATCAAATATATTATTCGTAGAATGGTCAGGTATATCTTTTAGTTTTGATAGAACTATCAGGGATACATTATGAAAGTTCTATGATGAATATTTTTTTTTCAAAATGGTCGGAGATATACATATTACGAAATTAATGTCATGAAATATTCGTCATGACAAGGTCTTGGATGTATATCTTAATTAAATGGTCAACTACATATTAAGAAATGTCATGAAACTTTTTTTTTCATACGAAATTTATGTCATGAAATTTTTTCTTAGAATTATCAGGAATATATTTTTTTAATTGAATGAGGAACAACTTATTATGTTATGAAATTAATTTTCATAGAATTCTTTAATGTGTATTATGAAGTTTATTTCATTAAATTTTTTTCTTAGAATGGCCAGGGATACATTATGATATTTATATCATGACTTTTTTTCAGAATGATCAGGGATATTATTTTGTTGTAATAGAATGTTCAATGATATATATGATGAAATTTATATCATAAATATATATTTCATCTAAGAGTCGGGGATATATTATGAAATTTATAGCATGAAATTTGTTTTTCGTAGAATAGTCAGAAATTTATGTCTTATAATTTTTATTGAATGTTTAAAGATAGATAATCAATGAAATTTATATCATGTTACCTTTTTTTTGGAATGGTGGGGGATATCTTCTTTCAGTTGAATGTTGGTGTATACTTTATGAAAATAAAAATTTTTCGTACAATTTTCAAAAATGTGTTATTTATATCATGAAATTTTTTCTTACAATTATCAGGAATTTATATTATGACTTTTTTCAGAATCTTCAGGGATATTATTTATTTGTAATAGAATTCAATGATATATATGATGAAATTTATATCATGAATATATTTCTTCTAATAGCCGGGGATATATTATGAAATTTATGGCATGAAATTTGTTTTTCGTAGAGTAGTCGGGGATATACTATGAAATTTATATCATGTAACATATTTTTTGGAATGGTGGGGAATATATTCTTTTAGTTGAATGGTGATGTACACCTTATGAAAATGATGTCTTGACATAATTTTTCATACAATTTTCAAAAATGTGTTATGAAATTTATATCATGAAATGTTTGTTAGAATTATCAGAAATACATTATAAAATTTATATCATAATTTTTTTAATTTAATTATAAAATACATACCGCGAATAATTTTTCTTAGAATGGTCAGAAATATATTATGAGATTTATGTTATCAAATCTTTTTTTAAAGAATAGCCAGGGACTACTTTACGAAATTTATATCATGATTTTTTTCAGCATGGTCAGGGTCATATTTTGAAATTTACATAATGAATATTTTTCATTTTTCTTCTAATAATCGGGGATATATTATGAAATCTATGGCATGACATTTGTTTTCAGGTATATATTATGAAATTTATGTTTTGTCATATTTATCGAATGATTGGAAGTATACTATGAAATTTATATCATGAAATATTTTCTTTAGAATGTTTGTAGTGGAATGATCATGCACACACTATGAAATTTATGCCTTGAAACTTTTTTCATAGAATTTTCAAAATTTTTTTATGAAATTCATGTATTTCTTAGAATTATCAGGAATACATTATGATTTTTAACTTAATATTATGATTTTTTAACATTATAAAATATATGTCGCGAATAATTTTTCTAAGAATGGCCAGGAATATATTATGAGATTTATGTTATAAAATATCTTATAAATAGAATGGTCAGGGATTAGTTAATGAAATTTATGTCATGATTTTGTTAGAGTCAAGGATATGTTTTTGTTTTAATAATTCAGAGATGTAAATGATGAAATTTGTATCATGAATATTTTGCTTCTAATAACCAATGATATATTATGAAATTTGTTTTCCAGGGATATCTTATGAAATTTATGTCTTGTAAATTTTATCGAATGATTAGAGGTATACTTTGAAATTTATGTCATGAAATATTTTCTTTAAAATGGTCGGGAATATATATTTTTTAGAGGAATGGTCATGCATGCGTTGTGATATTAATGTCTTGAAACTTTTTTCATAGAATTTTTAAAAATATTTTTTTTAAATTTATGTCATGAAATTTTTTCTTACACCATAAAATTTATATTATGATTTTTACGTTATGAAATTTATATTATGATTTTTACATTATGAAATTTATATGATGATTTTTTTTAGTGATCACAGATAAACTATAATATATATATCGCGAATAATTTTTTCTTAAAATGGTCAAGTATATATTATGAGATTTATGTTATAAAATATTTTTTAGTAGAATGGCCAGCTATATACTGCATTGTATAATCATGAATTTCTTTCGTAAAATTGTCTGGGATATATTGTGAAAGTTATGTCATGATAGATTTTTTTTATAACAAGACATTTATGTTGTAAACTGTTTTTTCTTTGAATGGTCACATATATGTATATAATGAAATATATTAGTCTGGGATATATTATTCAATTTATGTTATGGAATATTTTGTAATAGAATGGTCAAGTATATTTTACGATATTTATATCAATAAAATTTTTCAGAAAATAGTCAAGGATGTGTTGTGAAATTTATGTCATGAAATATTTTATGAAATATTCAAGCCATACCATCAAAGTGATGGCTTGAAACATTTTTTTCATAGAATTGTCAGGGATGTTTTATAAAAATTATAACATGAACTATTTTTTTTTTACAGAATAGTGAATAAATTATTGCGAAAATTATGTCATGGAACTTTTTTCATGAAATACTCAGGGATAATATATTATGAAATTATATCATGAGACATATTTTTATAGAACAGTTGCATTTAAATTAGATAGTTTATCATTCGTAGAAAAGTCAGGGATATTATGGAATTTATGTGTAAAGAAAAAAAATTATTTTTTTAGAATAGTCCGAGATATATTATGAAATTTATGTCGTGAAACTTTTTTTCCAGAATGGTTATTTTTCGATTGTGTGAGTAGGAAAATACTTTAAGTGAAAGTAGTTTTATGAAATGAAATTTTATGTGATCTGTATAAATTTTTTATCTGTTACGCTTTGCAGCCCTGGCACTGCGTAACAAACAAAATATTAAATTATCAGTATTTAAATTATTCACTTTCTAGCAAGAGTTATATATTTTTATGCAACTATAATACATCATTGTGTATTTTAAAAGCTTTACAATTCTTAGTCAATTTAATAGGATTTTTCCCTTCTTAAGAACTTTTGCTAAACTTCTGAAATATTTGCAAACGGAATGACAAAATTCTTTTTTATACCCTTTCAAACTTGAGTGCAGGGTATAAAAAAAGTAAAGTAATTTTTCGTTTTTATATGCAGACATAAATCCTTATAAAACTTTTTTTGCTTTATAAACTTATTTATGTTTTCTTGTACAGACAAACAAGTAGATACTCATACACACAAGTGCACTCTCACGGCAAAGTGAGAAGAGGTGCACAAGCACATATCCTACCGCTAGAGTAGTGCATGAGAAGGAAAGACGACGAACAACTGCATACACTCAGGGTTGGGGGCCAACTTTGTCATGTTAATAAATGTATGCAAACAACAAACAGGCATGCACGAGCATTAGAATGGCACAGAAATAGCAATTCGTCAGTTTTGTAATAGTTCTTTTTTTTTAGGGAGAAATAAAATACTAAATGATTTAAGCAAAGTTAACGAAATCGAAATTCGTGACTTCGATCCCGTGCTAAGTCATGAATATGGCATTGAATTGGTTTGATCTGCAATAACGTGCGCATGGCTGCTTAAATGGAGCCAAGGAGGCATAGCACTGGCCATTGAATACCACAGACAGTGATTGATGTAGCTATGAACCAAATAAAGGACGTGTTACAGCATCCTCCTTGGCGGCGAATTAATATAATAAAGAAGGTTATATTCGATCGGGTCGAATCTTAAATATTTAGTAAATAAATTAAAAATGTTCAACCTGCTGGGTCAGAGTTCCTTTAAGACATTTCTGTGCCAATTCTTAAAACTCTATTTTGACAGGGTCACTCCGGGAAGGACGGGTGAAGGATACATCTCCCCTTTGTTGTAAAAACTTAAAAAGTAAATTTTTGGAGTAATTAAGTGTAGAAAAACCATTTTTTTGATAGGGTCATTTAGAGGGCAAACGTGGGTGGAGGGGTAGGGCAGGGATCTTACCTTCGTCGTAACAGCTTTTAAAGGGTGTTTTTATAAGAGCTTGCTGATTTGAAATTTAAATAAATCACACGCTAAATTATGAAATGGCCAAAAAAAATTTTTTATTTGGTAGATAATTTCTTGTCATTTAACATTTAAATATAATATCGGGCATATGGCCGCCACGACTATTTTGCACAAAGGTCATTCTGGAGGTTCAATTTTCGACCACCTTTTCAAGCATTTGAGGGCGTATTTCAGCAATGACACGTTGAATACTGGTTTCCAAAGCGTCAGTCGTTGCTGGTTTATCCACGTAAACCAATGATTTCAGGTATCCCCACAAAAAATAATCGAGTGGCGTCAAATCACACGCACGCGGAGGCCAATTCACCGGTCCATTTCTCGAAATAATGTTGTCGTTGAAATGTTCTTTCAATAAGTCCATTGTTTCGCCCGCAGTATGACAAGTGGCATCATCCTGTTGAAACCACATTTCGTTTACATCCATATCTTGAAGTTTTGGCACCGAAAATTCATTGATCATGATTCTGTATCGATTTCCATTCACGGCAACGCGTCGTCCTTCCTCATTTTGAAAGAAATAAGGACCGATGATTCCATCAGCCCATAGCCCGCACCAAACAGTACATTTATCGGGATGCATTGGTAATTCTTGAACGGCGTGTGGATTATCTTTCTTCCAAATACGGCAATTTGGCTTGTTGACATATCCGTTCAACCAAAAATGCGCCTCATCACTGAAGAGAACTTTGCGGTAAAAAAGCGGATAAACATTTTTAATTGAACACTGTTTTTGAAAATAAATTTCCACGATTTGGAAGAGTTGTTCTGGATTTAACCTGTTCATGATGATTTGCCAAACAATACTGAGTAGAGACGCCACTTTAAACTGTCAAAACAGCTGTCAGACAACAGAGTGATTCGTATAAAAAAAACTTCATAAAAAACACACTTTAAATTTAACTTTTAATGAATGTAGGTTTAAGGAAAACAATTTTTTAAATATTTATACTATTTTCCATATAAAATGTTACTCCAAAGCGCATTAAGGGATCCAAAACTTGATTTTTCTGGTTTACTGCGTCCAAGTTCAACGTTTTGAATCTTCTTGGACATAAAAATATATCATTTGTTTATCAAAATTACAAAAAAACGTTAAAAATTATGTTGTTTTTTCTGGGTTGACTTAGTTCTTCCTAGGGGAACTTTTTTCCCTCTCGCCCGATTTAGCCCATCTCCGATCTAAGCCTGTGCTATCCCTGAAGATATATTTATAGTAAATTTCAAGAGTCTAGCTCTTCTCGTTTGGACTGAATCGTGATTTCCACAGACGGACGGACGGACGGACATTCTCAGATCGTCTTAGATTTCATCACTGATCCAGAATATATATACTTTATGGGGTCTCAGATGGATATTTCGCTGTGTTACAAACGGAATGACAAACTGAATATACCTTCCATATTCTTTTATGGAGGGTATAAAAAAGTGAAAAAGACCTAAAGACCATCCTTATAACTTCCCACTGATTTCAATTAAAAAAAACTCTCTTTTTCGAAGTTATTGGTTCACGATATATCACGAACACATTAAACGATTTTGCTCCGGGGGGAAATTACGGCACTCCATATCGATCGAAATTAATATTTGAAATGTAATGAAATACTGATCGATATCGATCAAAATTGGCACCCGGTTGGTGGCGATTGACGTGGAGAAGAGCTGATTAGTTTGTAGAATCTATCGATTGATAGAGTTATTTAAAAAAACACTTTTGAGAAAAATATTTTTCCTTACTTTTTTATATAACTCACAGGAAATCTAAATTTTGAAAGAACCCTTTGAAACGCGACTAGTTTGGTTCGATTCGGTTCAGTCGCTCCAAAGTTATAAGCGGGTCACATACTTACACACACACACACACTCATACTCACATACACACACACAAATACATGCATATGGATATAATGACGTCCTCTCAGGAATAGTAAGGAACTCTTCTTAGGAACTAAAAACGTTGGGATCTGATGAAAACTAATGCTGTTTTCTTTTCTAAAAAATAATGCTGCATTTTTTTGCACTTTTCAATGGAAAATGGTAACATTATGGCATTTGAAAATCGGGAATTTATTGGAAATTGGTCTACCATCCCTTATGAAAATGTGCTTTATTTTAAAATTGTGCCTAATTGTGTTTTTTTTAGAATAAAAAGGGACAAAATGTTACAAAAATGTTTTCTGTTTCCAGAAAAGAAATATATAAATTTTCCAAAACGGTGTAAAACCAGTAACTTCCCCCTTTTTTGAAAATTTCCAATTTACTTAGCGAGAACTTAAAAATAGATGATTTTGAAGTTAATAAGTGAAATGCTTTGGGGAATAAATCCTGTTTTCGGGTAAAATTTTTAAAACTTTTAAAATTTAAAATTTTTAAAATATTTAAAACAAAAATCTCGCCTTCTCAGCTGCTGTGGGGGAGAATTAAATTATATATTTCCATCAACTTTCCATTAACTTATCAGTAAAGGCAAAATTTGTTTTACGCTGAACTCCATTTTTCGTGATACGAATACGACACCTTTGAAATAAATCAGCGATATGTTGCCATGGCTTTTGGGCCACCCTAATGAAATGTTTTGTACACGTAAAAACATCTCTGCCTTATTAACAAAAAACCAAAATAAAAAAAAGTGGAGACATATGTTTGTGTACATTTATTTATGCACACAAACACACACTCGCACACACACACACACACACATTAATACAACATACAACATATTTGCATGCATATGAAAAACTTTTATTTAAAAAAGGTTAAAGTTGAAAAAGGAAAAATAAAAGAAAAACCAGCTGAAGTATATTAATGAACGAAGAACGGTGAGTAACTTTATAAGAGTCAAAAGACGTTGAGTTGTTATATTTGTTGTATGAACAACAACAACAGTACGTACACACACACAAAAACACACACACATACACACACCTATAAAATACATAAAAGTGAAAAGGATTAACTAAGTACAGAGTCTAAAAACCATTTTGGTTTAAGGTGTTTAAATACCGACCGACCAACAATTTAAAGTGGGAAAGGAGATTATTTAAGTTAAATATGCATGTGGGCTTGTTAAGGATTTGACTAACAGGACTTTTGTTTCCTTTTCCTTAATTAAATACAAACTAGGAAATATTACGGCAAAACACAAACGATAGAGATGGTGAAACACAATTGAAGCTGGTTCTTTTTGATATATTCACATATTTTGTTGTTTAGTAAATTAAACGTATAAGAATTTTGCTGATGCTTAAGAAGAAATTTGAAATTTTATTTCATTTTTTTTTTGTCGAGTTTCAGAAACATTTATATGTTACAAAGCAAGTTGGCTGCTAATTCCAAATCATCTGTATAACTTTAATTAATATGATTGGAAAGTTTCCTAGTTTTTATTTTTTTTATCTTGGACCAGCACTCAGGGGATGATCCCTACATATGGAGTGCATTTCGCCGGAACTAGAAAGGAGGGGATAGTGTTGAGGGGACAGATGAAGAAAGATGAGAAGTTAGAGAATTTTTTTTGTAGCTATTTCAAAATTTTTACTTCGCCGGCTAATTTTTTTTGGTACACGACCGACGAAGAGGGTGCCGTTACTCTACTCTTCAGTATATGAGAGCATCAATCGCTGCCAGTATCTGTTCAGTGAAAAAGTCTGGCAACAACTAACACAACCATGCCCTAATGCTGATCAGAAGAATTCAACACATTATTTCATGGCTCAGCGCGGGGTTGAACTTAGGGCCCTCTGCTTCATAGTCTCGTGTTCAACTAAAGGGTGTTTTTTTATGAAGTTTTTTTTTTATACGAATCACTCTGTTGTCTGACAGCTGTTTTGACAGTTTAAAGTGACGTGTCCACTCAGTATTGTTTGGCAAATCATCTCCAGAACAACGCTTCCAAATCGTGGAAATTTATTTTCAAAAACAGTGTTCAATTAAAAATGTTTATCCGCTTTTTTAGCGCAAATTTCTCTTCAGTGATGAGGCGCATTTTTGGTTGAATGGACATGTCAACAAGCAAAATTGCCGTATTTGGAGCAAAGACAAACCACACGCCGTTCAAGAATTACCAATACATTCCGATAAATGTACTGTTTGGTATGGTCTATGGGCTGGTGGAATCATCGGTCCTTATTTCTTTCAAAATGAGGAAGGACGACGCGTTACCGTGAATGGAAATCGATACAGAATCATGATCAATGAATTTTTGATGCCAAAACTTCAAGAAATGGATGTAAACGAAATGTGGTTTCAACAGGATGGTGCCACTTGTTGTCATACTGCGGGCGAAACAATGGACTTATTGAAAGAACATTTCAACGACAACATCATTTCGAGAAATGGACCGGTGAATTGGCCTTCGCATTCGTGTGATTTGACGCCACTCGATTATTTTTTGTGGGGATACCTGGAATCATTGGTTTCCGTGGATAAACGTGGAGCAACGATTGACGCTTTGGAAACCAGTATTCAACGTGTCATTGCTGAAATACGCCCTCAAATGCTTGAAAAGGTGGTCGAAAATTGGACCTCCAGAATGACCTCGTGCAAAATAGTCGTGGTGGCCATATGCCCAAAATTATATTTAAATGCTAAATGACAAGAAATTATCTACCAAATAAAAAATTTTTTTGGCCATTTCATAATTTGGCATGTGTTTTATTTAAATTCCAAATCAGCAAGCTGATTTGAAACACCCTTTACTTCAGTCAACAACACCTCTAGTTTGGGGGCTGGCATAAGAACCCGCAAAGAGTAGATAAACTATGGCCCTATTCCCAATCTTGTGCAAATGATTTTGCCCTATTGCAAAAATAGAGAGTATTTGAGAAAATTCTCAATGTATTTTGTTGGTGTAGAGTATAATTATTTTGCAAGTGCAATGATGCAAGACTATTTGCACAAGATTGTGAATTGGGCTTATATATAGTACATTGTAGTACACTTTTAAATATTTTATTGTCCACCAATATTAATAAAAGATATATGACTGAATACCCATTTACGAGTAGATATGTTTAAAATCAATATGCTTTTCAAAATTTGTGCTAAAAAAGTGTTAAAAGGGTTTTAAAAATGTTTGTAAAAGCGGCGACCAAATCGTTTTTGGTTCTGTTCTGTACTTGAAAACACATGTATAATTGTAGGTATAAGTCCACTTACACCTACAATTCTAAAAGTCCTCTAGTCGCAACAATAGTTTGAAAATCATCCGCTTACATGCTCTAGTCTGCCGGGAACCCTTAATTATTATTTTTGAATAGATTTGGTTGATTTATTTATTCAAAATAATTTCATTTTCTATTTCTTTACAGATTCGAAACAAGCAGAAGCATTCTTCTTCCTCTTCCAGGTAAATAAAAATTATAGAAATTTAATATAACAAAATCGAATTCAAAACATCAATGAAATATTTTCAAAAAGGGTTAACCAGCCAAAACGCAATACACATGAGTACTGATGATGAAAGCGTTACGGCTTTCGAAAACAGCTGTTCTGCTCTGCTTTGTAAGTTGAATAACTAAAACCGGATATTGACTTTGATTTGTGCCTTGGAATATTTATCGTGTCTTTCTGAATTTAAAACAAAAAAATTTCGAACAACTGTACTGAGTTCACATATGCGTTTTTAATTGAAACAATATTCAGTTAATTGACAATATCTTTTTGGTGTTCAAACTCGTACATACTCAATATTGCCAAGACATTAGCATTTGACAACTGAAAAAAATTTAAAATAATTTATTGTTTACATTTTTTCTGTAAAAATCTTGGTTGTTTTTATACCCTCCTAAATAGAATTTGGAGGGTATAATCACTTTGTCATTCCGTTTGTAACGCATCGAAATATCCATCTCAGACCCTATAAAGTATATATATTCTTGATCAGTGATGAAATCTAAGACGAACTGAGCATGTCCGTCCGTCCGTTCGTCTGTGGAAATCACGATTCAGTCCAAACGAAAAGAGCTAGACTCTTGAAATTTGGTAAAAATATATTTTAAAGCTTAGAGCAGGTTAAGTTCGGAGATGGGCTGAATCGGCCAAGGGGGAAAAAGTTCCCCTAAGAAGAACTAAACCAACCTAGAAAAATCAACATAATTTTTAAAGTTTTTTGGTTATTTTGTTAAGCAAATGATATATTTTTATGTCAAATACGGTCCAACGCCTTAAACTTGGAGCCATTAAATAAAATAAAAATATTTTTTGACCCCGCCCACTTTAGTGGGCGTTATTATATGCAAAAATAGCATAAACATTTAACAAATTGTTTTACTTAAGCCTACATTCCTTAAAAATAAAATTTTTAAGCTTTAATGACGAAGCTGAGACGAAACCTGGTACTACTCTGCCCTACCACTTCCTCACCCTTCACCTCCTAAATGACCCTACCAAAAACACAAATTTTTTTAATTTTGTATGTAATAATCCCAAGCATTTATTTTTAGAGTTTTATGACTGCTTGTTTCTGCCCTACCCCCTCCTCCCCCTTTTCTTCGTAAATGACCCTATAAAATAAAATAAGAAAATTTATTTTGTATATAATTATCCCAAGCATTTATTTTTAGAGTTTTTTGACTGCTGATTTCTTCCCAACCCCTTCCTCCCCCTTCACCGCTAAATGACCCTATCAAAAAAAAAAAAAAAAACTTAATTTTGCATACAATTATCCCAAACATTTATTTTTAGAGTTTTATGACTACCGATTTCTGCCCTACCCCATCCTCCCCCTTTGCCCTCTAAATGACCCTACCAAAAAAAACCATTTTAATTTTGTATACAATTATCTATCCTAAGCATTTATTTTTAGAATTTTATGACAAAAGTGAAATGTTGCCCCCACAGCCCTTGCCAGAGCGACCCCGCCAAAATACAGTTTTTATACCCTCCAAAGAGAATTGGACCCCATAAAGTAAATATATTCTTGATCAGTAATGAAGTCTAAACGGTCTAGCAATGCCCATACGTTCGTCTGTGGAAAATATAATATTATCTATATTTGAACCGTGCCCCCTTTAGTGGGCGTTGACGTACGATATTATATAAAGGAACTCTGTCCCACCAAGTTAAACATATCAAATTCACTTACTAAATATTTGGAGGGTATTTAAGATTCGACCCGGTCGAATATAACGTTTTTACTTGTTTATCATAAATATTCATATCAATATTCATGACTCAGCGTGGGGTTGAACTCAGGACCCTCCGCTTCATAGTCTCGTGTTCTACTACTTCAGCCAACAGCACGTACGTTTGATTAGTCAAATTTCAATAATGGGTATTCAATAGATACTTTCGTTGTAAAAGCTTGTTCATTTAGTATTTTTCTTTTCACTGAACACAATTCTGACAGTGTTGCATTATAAATTTTACTCATTATTAAAACAATTATCTCTTAATTGGCAATAACTTAATTTTTATATGAAAATTTAGTCTCGATAATGGCCTTAATTGTTATAATTTGACTATTGCATGCCTATATGAACACCATATAAGCCTATAAATCTTAATTGAATTGAACAAAACGCACGATGTTAATTCTAAAGAAAACAAAAAGTTTTCAGAGAATATATTTTATTATGATACAATGATCTATGACAATTATGTGTAAAGTAAAATAATGGCCAAATGCTTGCCACAGCTCTGATATAATATCTCTATTCTATGGTCCATATATTCAATGACCCTGACAAATAATTGAGGTTCAATGTCGATTTATCTCATTCTTGAGCTCTCGAATAATTCTTGGCTTATTGACTTGCACTTGTTCTTTGAAATATTCTCAAAGAAAAAAGTCCCACGGTGTCAGAGAACATCTCGGATTCGTCATAAAAGCCTATAAATGAAATTTTTAAGGAATGTACTCTTAAGGAATACAATTTGTTAAATATTTACACTAGGCAGAGAAGGATCAGGTTACGACTGAGTTTCGTCACAAAAGCCTGAAAATGTTATTTTTAAGGAATGTAGGCTTAAGTAAAACAATTTGTTAAATTTTTACACGATTTTTTAATATAAAAACGCCCAGTAAAGGCGGCGCGGTTCAAAAATAATTTTTTTTTTTTATTTTATGGGTCCAAGTTTAACGCGTTGGATCTTCTTTGGCATAAAAATTTATCGTTTGCTTGGCAAAATTTCAAAATACTTTGAAAATTATTTTGTTGTTTTGTAGAAAAGGGTTTTAGTTCTTCTTAGGGGAACTTTTTTCCCTTTGGCCCGATTCAGTCCATTTACGAACTTGGCCAGTGCTATCCTTCAGAGATTATCTGTACGAAATTTCAATAGTCGCCCTATTTTCATTTGGACTGAATCGTGATGTCTACAGACGGACGGACGAACATGTTTAGATCGTCTTAGATTTCATCACGGATCAAGAATATACGAGACTTTATGGGTTCTTAGAGGGATATTTCCCTGCGTTACACACGGTATAGCAAAGTTAATTCACCCTACAATTCTTTTTTGTAGGGTATAAAAACTAAGCCGCGTTATATGAATTGATTCACTTTCCCCCATTTCTGGCTCAAATATGTTCAATTAAAAAACTCCGATATGTGATTTTCCGCTATTCACACGCGACTAATTAAAACTTTAAAGAAACTGCAGCCAACTTTCAATTAATGCACATGAAAAATTGATTTGTGAACAAAATTTTCTAAAAGCAAAAAAATTAAAAACAATCGAATCATACAAAATTATTTTCAGCGACTGCATTGAAATGCATTGAGGAAGTCATTATCACAAAGAGAAAATATTAAAAAAAAACAACAACAAATTATCATGGATTTCAGCATAAATATTTTTACAACTTCCACTGCTTTTACAAAGTGAATATTTTTAGGCGATTCAAAAAGGCTGCTGCCAACGCCAGGTAAAACATGTGAAGGAAAACAGAATATCGTAGAAAACATACGATGAGTCATCATGAGGTGGCACTGCCGTGTGTAGAAAAACTTTATTTAACAGTTTTCGTTGATGTTTTCCAAAACAAACTTTCTGATGTTGCAAAACTCATACATTGAAGTAATTTCCTATGAAAATGCACACACTCAGTTGTCGTTACAACGTACAAGCATTCCTTGAATATGCGTGTTTGCATGTATGTGTTCGTGTTAGTGTGCAGTGTACCACTACTTATGCAAACACCACCCTTATTTGCAAAGTATTTTCTCTGTCTCAGGCACAGACAGACAGACGTGGATATTGATGGACGGACACACATAATCAAACAAAAAATTACTACAGCACAAAACCAACCCTTATTAACGAGTCAACATATTTTTTTTCTGTTAATGTTCCTTCTGCATCACGTTTATGTGTTGCACCGTGGAGCAAAAACCTTAAACAAGTATATCATTTCCTTGTTTTAATAGACACGATTATTGTGTTGTGCACGACAACATTTAAAAAAAAAACTGGAGGAATCAAAAGTTGTAATTGCAACTGAGTTTGTGTTTGTGTTGGCGTTTGTGCTTGTGTGTGTGTGCCCTTGTGTGTGAGCATGAGTAATTTGTTGTTTATTTTGTTTAACAAATTTGTTGTGCAGTTAAAGCGTCAATTGAATACAAACCCCTACACTTATGCTGCACATTTTTGGAAATGTTAATCGGCATAAACACATGCATATGTATGAGTGTCGTTACACACACTCACACATACAAGCAAGCCATTGAACAAACTTACAAGCACATGAAATGTGTGGTACTTTATTTGTCGCAATTCCTTTAGGGCACGTTGAAAAACAACGACTTTAAAACTGCATTATTTATTTCTGGCGGGCTATTTTTCGCACAGAGTTGTTTTCAGAAGGGCATTTTTCTGGAGAGGCAATTTTTTAAATACAGTCGAATCCGCTTTAGCGCAACACGCTTTAATGCAAAAAAATCGGATTACTGAAATCGATACAAATCCCCGCACTGATTTTAAACGCAGCTAGTCTTATTCACTTCGTTTTAGCGAAACATCGCTTTACTGAAAATATTATATTACTGAAAACCAAAAGCAAGCCCACAACTACATTTTGTATGAAACTTATTTCGCTTTAGTGAAAAAATAAACAATGACATCGAATCGATTGCATAACTTAAGGCTGAAAAAATTGTGCACGCAGCTAGTCTTATTCACTTCGCTTTAGCGAAACATCGCTTTACTGAAAATATCGTATAACTGAAAACCAGAAGCCCACAACTACGTTTTGTATAAAACTTACTTCGCTTTAGTGAAAAAATAAACAATGACATCGAATCGATTGCATAACTTAAGGCTGAAAAAATTGTGCATGTTTTGTCCGTTAAAAAATTAAATGGCAAAATGTATTTGTACTTTATTGAATTTTTCTATTGACAATGCAAGTGGCTAGACATTTGATATAAAAAATATTGTTTTACTGATTTTAAGCAGTACGCTTAACTGTAACAAATTTCAGTAATACAAACTACGTTTTAGAGCAAAAATCGGATAACTGAAAAAAATTTGGATTTTGGTTATTTCCAGTAAAGCGGAGTCGACTGTAATAAGAATCTGATATTATCCAAAACTGCTTTTTCCAAATGCAATGCGTTGTCTGGCTTCGTAGCCAATATGTGTACCAAAATAGAAACCACATTTGACTACAACCACAAAAGCAGCACGGACAACAACCTACCCCGCAGCCGTGCATATAATCATTTTCATATAAACTCATGTATTCTTTTTTAAAAAAGTTGTATCGGTACGCTGCTGCCGTCTCAGAGTTTATGGCTGCATTGATCCAAACTTTAGCTCCCCAAATAGTATAAAAATGCTGTCATTTCATAGGTCTCTTTAATCTAGAGTATCGTCTGCTAAATCTGTGTAATAAAAGAGATGTTTTATACCCTAAAAAAAATTGCAGGCTATATTCACTTTGTCATTCCGTGTGTAACGCAGCGAAGTACCTCTATATATATTCATGATCAGTGGTGAAGTCTACGACGATCTGGCCATGGTAGTCCATCCGTCCGTCCGTCTGTGG
Source organism: Linnaemya tessellans (assembly GCA_951800035.1). Taxonomy (NCBI): domain Eukaryota; kingdom Metazoa; phylum Arthropoda; class Insecta; order Diptera; family Tachinidae; genus Linnaemya; species Linnaemya tessellans. The sequence continues at coordinate 93,660,132 of OX637534.1, forward strand.
ACATCACGATTCAGTCTAGATGAAAAGAGCCAGATCAGGATAGCAGAAGTCAGGTTTGTAAATGGGCTGAATCGGGCCAGAGGGAAAAAAGTTCCCCTAAGAAGAACTAGACCAACCTCTAAAACAACAACATTATATTTAAAGTTTTTTTTTCTAATTTTGTTAAGCAAATGATATATTTTTATGTCAAAAAAGGTCCAACTCGTTAAACTTGGTGACATAAAATAAATAAATATATTAGCTTTTGTACCCCGCCCTCTTTAGTGGGCGTTATTATATGCAAAAATTGTGTAAAAATTTAAAATTGTTTTACCTGAGCCATTTTTAAGCTTTAATGACGAAGCTGAGACGTAACCTGGTACTACTCTGTCCTACCCTCTCCAAATGAAGCAAACAGGCCTTGTATATCAAAAATCAGAAGTACAGAATCCTTTTAGAACTTGGCCAATGTTTGCCCCTTAATGACCCTATCAAAAAAAAAAATTTTGTTTATAATTATGCCAAATATTTATTTTTAGAGTTTTATGACAAAGGTGAAATGTCTCCCCCACAGCCCTTGCCAGAGCGACCCCGCTAATATACTCCAAAGAGAATTGGACGTCATACAGTATATATATTCTTGATCGGTGATGAAGTCTAAGACGGTCTAGCAATGCCCATACGTTCGTCTGTGGAAAACATGATATTGTCTATTTTTGAACCCCGCCCCCTTTAGTGGGCATTGACGTACGATATTATATAAAGGAACTCTGTCCCACCAAGTTAAACATTTTAAATTCACTTACTAAATATTTGTAGGGTATTTAAGATTCGACCCGGTCGAATATAACGTTTTTACTAGTTTTTTTATTAAATTCTTTTGTAATATTTTATTTTTCCTGAACGCACAATACAAAAAAATTAATCAAAACAATTTGAAAAACTTACTGATGTCTGTCATAGTATTCAACGTACGTCAAAAGTAAGATTTGCGTTGACGCAGAAGTACTGAATGTGGCAACTCACATAAGAAAGAATGTATTTCAACTCAGTTGAAAGAGGCGACGTATAACGTATGGCGCATTCTATGTGTCCCGGCATTTAAAAGTTGACCAACTTTCGTACATTGCGTTGACGCAGAAGTACTAAATGTAACAACTTAGATAAGAAAGCTATCAACTCAGATATCAACTGAGTATAGCGACGTATGAAAGTTATGACACATTCTATGTGACCCGGCATTTAATTGTTGGCACATTTTCGTACTTTGCGTTGACGCACAACTACTGAATGTGACAACTCACATAAGAAAGATTGTATTTCAACTCAGTTGTTAGTTGACCGAAGCGACGTATAACGTATGACGCATTCTATGTGTCCTGGCATTTAAAACTTGGCTAACTTTCATACTTTGCGTTGACGCAGAAGTACTGAATGTGGCATCTCACTTAAAAAAGCATATATTTCAACTCAGTTGTCAGTTGAAAGAGACGACTTTTCTTTCTTTGTGTTTTGGCCTTAAGGCCTTGTAAAAGGCGCTTTTCGTCTCTGCTCTCTGCCATTGACTTGCAGTTGTTTTTCTGCATTAAACACAAACATTCAAACACACTTACACATTTTTCAATACAAATTTCTATGATTATTTTAATAAAACATGTTTTCCTGGCTGTTTCAGTTTCTGTTTCTGTACAATCGTCGTATTTCAACCGGTTGTTTGATTAAAAATATATATTTTTTTTTGTGTGAAAGTTGTGTCAAATTTTAAAGTGGTGGTGTTGGCGTAGTTCAAGTGATGTTGTGTACCTCGCAAACAAAGAAACGACAACAGTGAAATATTTTAAAAATTTAGCCAGAGTAATAATGCAGAGGGAAAAAAACTACCCTTAGGTGGTGGTTGGCTATACAACAGAAGGTGGTCGTGTGTGGTTGTGCGTTATAAGTTTTCGTTTTTTGTTGTTGTGTGGGGATGTATTTCTCTGCCCTTGTTTGTGCTTGAATGCTAGATTACTTGACTGCCAGCCATTCTTACACACACACGTACACACTCAAATTTACTGCAAGGCTGCAGGCAGCGGCTTCTTTTTCGTTACGTCGTTCTCCGGTTTTGCTTTTGCTACACTTCAGGGGTTGTTGTGTCAACTGTTGGCATTGTAGTGTGTATTATTTTGCGTAAAACGTTTGCTGTAGTAAACGATTAAAGTGGCAAAAGAATGTTTCAAGTATTTATTTCATAAAGATACATTTACAACTACGGTGTGTTGTTTTTGTTTTAAATGTTTAGATACATTTTAATATTCAAATAGTGTAATTCAGTTGGACCAAGTAAAATATTGTTTATGTCAATTGGAATATAATCTGTTCTATTGTATGTGATAGTCTGCCAGCTGTGGCCGGATGTCTATGGAGATCAGCACGAGGGATGCCATGGCTCACTTCTGCTACAGCGTAGAGGAGTGCTATTTGTAGGTGCCTTTTAATTGGCCAGATATCAGTGGACAAAAGTTTTATTAATATTAAAGTGACAAACACTTTGCAGATATTTTATTTTGAGCATATAAATTGCCTGATAACTGTGATCTATAGATTTATAGCCACATTGTGTGAAAATTTATTAAATAACTTTGGGTTTCCCTGGTTTTATCTAAAATTAATTGTGCAGAAATGTTCATAGTTTTATGGATGAGCTCTTTGAAATTGTATTCGGTTAGTTAAAGCATAATAATGTCAAAAAAATATGTTTTTTCTTGAATCTGAAATTTTCTTGCACAGTGGGTCAACACGTGTGTTGAACACCCAACTTTTGTACTTAACACGTTATATGTATGTATAATGTCAAAAAATCTTCATTGCAATTAAAGCTCAATTAGGTTAATCGATTAATAGAATTTTTTGGTTTAATCGATTAATTATTCGATTAATTAATCGATTAATTGCTCGATTAATTAATCGATTAATTATTCGATTAATTAATCGATTTATTATTAGTTTAATTAATCGAGTAATTTTAATCGATTAATAAAAATTTATCATAAATAATCAATTTCAATAAATATGCCCGCCACGTCTGGCATGTAGAAGGCTCAATCTGGAACACCAATTTTCAACAACTAAAAAAATCGTTTGTTATAAAGTGGAAGGGCACAACCCCAGTTGCTGACAACGGCAACGAACTGATTGCTTAGGATCATCTTCAGTGCTTTCCTGCACAGCGGTTACAGCTTCTTCAGTTTGCACTGTTCAGCATCTCACGGGATGCACATTATCAGTGACAGTAAAAGTTGTCCAAAAACGATCTCTTGTTCTTCGAATTGCCCGCTCTGAAGGACGATTATAAACGCCATAAAATGGTAAAAGTCCACTATGACTTTGACGAATAGAACAATTATTTTGATTAAAAATTTCAACAATTTGCAGGCGTTGCTCTGATGTTGTGATACTCTAAAAAACACGATTTACAAGTTATTGTACAGATATAAAAGTGCAAATAATTTTTAAAAAGGTTTCATGCAATAACTAAAGGCTAATGAGTTCAAGCTATCCGTCTCAGATTTCTAGAACCATTTTATGGCAGAACAAGAAACAAGAAGTGAAAACGTTATATTCGACCGGGTCGAGTCTTAAATAGCCTCCAAATAGGAGAATCATGGCTGAGACACCTTTCTATCAGCATAAAACCAATCTACGTTATTTTTGCAGTCAGAGTTCTTTTAAGACATTTCTGTGCCCAATTTTAAAACAATATACAGGATCACTCCGGGAAGGGCCATGAAGGAGACATCTCACCTTTCTCGTAAAAACTTAAAAAGTAAATTTTTGTGATGATTAAGTATCGAAAAAAAAAAATTTTTTTATAGGGTCATATAGGCGGCAAATGTAGGGGTGGAGGGGTAAGGCAGGGGAAAATCAGAGAACATCTTGCCTTCGCCGTAAAAGCTTAATTATTTATTTTTTAAGGAATGTGGTCTTAAATAATAAATTTTTTTTTTGCACTATTTTGCTATGTAATATGTGGTTTCAACGCCCACTAAAAAGGGCGGAGTCAAAAAACAGATTTTTCTGATTTTCTAGTTCCAAGTTCAATACTTTGGATCTTCTTTGATATAAAAATATATCATTTGCTTAACAAAATTACAAAAAAATTATGTTGTTTTCTACAGGTTGGTTCAGTTCTTCTTAGGGGAACTTTTTTTCCTCTGACCCGATTCAACCCATTTACGAATTTTATCTGTGATATTCCTCAAAATATATTTATACCAAGTTTCAAGGAACTGGCTCTTTTCGTTTGGGCTGCATCGAGATTTCAAGGCTAGGTCGCCTTGAATTTCTATTCTTTTTCGGAGGGTATAAGATGAATTAATTGTTTTGTTGCCTTTTGTAATAAAATACTGTCGAATCCGCTTTAACGCAATACGTTTTACTGAATAATATCGGATTACTGAAAGCGATACAAATCCCCGCAGTGATTTTAAACGCAGCTAATCTTATTCACTGCGCTTTGGCATAACTCCGTTTTACTGAAAATATCGTATTACTGAAAACCAATAGCAAGTCCACAACTACGTTTTGTATGAAACTTACTTCGCTTTAGTGAAAACATAAACAATGACATCGAATCGATTGCATAACTTAAGGCTGAAAAAATTGTGCACGCAGCTAGTCTTATTCACTTCGCTTTAGCGAAACATCGCTTTACTGAAAATATCGTATAACTGAAATCCAAAAGCAAGCCCACAACTACGTTTTGTATGAAACTTACTTCGCTTTAGTGGAAAAATAAACAATGACATCGAATCGATTGCATAACTTAAGGCTGAAAAAATTTTCCATATTTTGTCCGTTAAAAAATTAAATGCCAAAATTTATTTGTCCTTTTCGCCTTTACGTACTTTGTTGTATTTTTCTATTATATTGTCAATGCAAGTGGCTAGACATTTTCGAGGACTTCGTGAAAAATTTCAAAAAGAAAATGAATAATTCTATGAATAATTTTTTTTTAAATAAAATTTTTACGTTAAATTGACGTAAAAAAATATATACAGATTTGATATAAAAAATATTGTTTTACTAATTTTAAGCAGTACGCTTAACCGTAAAAAGTTTCAACAATCCGAAATATGTTTTAGAGAAAAAATCGGTTAACTGAAAATATTGGGTTTTGGTTATTTACAGTAAAGCGGAGTCGACTGTACTTCAATTTAATACGCAATCTTTAAATTGTGTATTGCTGATAGCCCATAATATAAAACCTCTCATTATCCTACTTCCTTAATGGCCCACTGTGCATGTGATTTATAGCCTTTGAAGATGTGTATGTGTTCATATATTTGTATGTATAACTCTCATACTCTGGCATGTTTAACAGCCGAAGAGATTGTGCACAGAGGACAAATGCAGAGATCAGAAAACCAAAAAGCTTGGTTTAATTAAACAAAAACTACCAGCGGCTAAATAGATGGAAAAAAATTCAAATTCCAAATAGTCATGAAGCAAATATTGCACAAAAACATTAAAACAGACCAGACGAACTTTAAATGCCAGCAAGAACAGGAAAATATGCAGGACACCATAAAAACTATGACAACAAGGACAGCAACAGCAGCAGCAGCACCACCAGAGATGGCCGACAACATTTGGTGTTTCTAAATTGCATTTAATATAGTCTCGTCCATATGGCGTCATTTACTATGGTTTTAATTTGCGTTCGAGTGTGTGTGTGTGAATGCCAGTTGGTGCCCCTGTGCATGTTCCTTTAACTTCATCTCGTCCTCGGAGTGTTTCTGTGTTGGCCCACAACTAAAAACAATAAATAAAGAAATAAACAACAGAACTGTTGTAATGACGATAATAGTAATAATAATAATAATAGTAATAAAAGGATAACAATGTAATAAATTAAATATTTATTGGAAGTAAAAACAAAAAACAAAAAAATACGAAATGTAATTCCTGTTCTAGTATTTTCTTTACAATGCAATCAAAATTATTCATTGTTTTATGACTAGTTTCTAATTGGCTGGGCCAAGTTTATTAAAATTGAATTAAGAACAACAATGTCATTGTTTTTCAAATATATATGTATATGTAATGCATGCATACATGTGTGTGTATGTTTGTATGTATGTATGTATGTGCTTGTGTAATACAAGGGACTTGTTAATAAACTGAATACTAAACAAGTAACGATATATTCGTCCGGGTCGCATCTTAAATACCCTAGAAATATTTAGCAGATAAAAATTCTATTTGGTCGTGGTCGCTCCAGGAAGGGCCAGGAGGGAGACATCTCATCTTCGCCATAAAACACCAAAACGGGATTACCAAGTGTAAACTAAAAAAAAATGATGAGGTCATCTAGGGGTTAAAGAACAGCTTCATCATAAACAACAAAACAAAACAAAAACAACTGTCTATCTTCTCATCTTTTCTAATCTGTCTCCCCTCAATACTATCCCTCGATTTCAGTTGTGGCGCAAAGCATTGCATACATAGGGGTCATCCCCTGAGAGCTGGTCCAAGATAAAAAAAACGCTTAAAAATTTAATTTTTAAGGAACTTAGACTATTGTTGCATATAATATATTATGTCAACGCCCACTAAAAAGGGCGCGGTCCAAAAATAATTTTTTCTGATTTTCTGGCTCCAAGTTCAAAGCTTTGGACCTTCTTTGGCATAAAAATATATCATTTGCTTACGAAAATTACAAAAAAAAAATTAAAAATGGGACATGAAGAAAAATAATCAAACGGTAACACGGGTATTATAACAATAACATGTTAACATCAGCTTGATACAGTTCTCGTATTCTTTTTCACAATAAAATTTGTGTAAACTGTTATCACATTCAACGAAGCCACCTAATAAGTGGTGACAAACACAATACACATTAGTGCTGATGATGAAAGTGTAGCGGCTTTCGAAAACAGCTGTTCTGCTCTGCTATGTAAGTTGAATAACAAAAACTCTCAAAAAAAATTAATAAATAGAATGCAATCACGTTCATTTATTAAAAATAAAAATAAAATAAAAAAAAATAATTTGCATTTTCGCAGATTTGAACCTATAGCCTGTTGGGAAATTAACATCCTGTAATACAATTAACAAAAACTGATGTTGACTTGCCTTTGTACCTTGGAGTATTTATCATGTCTTTCTGAGATTTAAATTAAATTTCGAACAATTAGCCTATAGAATCTTAATTCAATTTAATTTAAAAATTATGTTGTTTTTTAGAGGCTGGTTTAGTTCTTCTTAGGGAAACTTTTTTCCTTCTGACACGATTCAGCCCATTTACGAACCTGACCTGTACTATCCTTCAAGATATATTTATACCAAGTTTCAAGAGTCTGGCTCTTTTCGTTTGGAAAAAAATCGTGATTAACGCAGGCGGGCGGACGGATCAGCAGACATGGCTAAATCGTTTTAGATTTCATCACTGATCACGAATATATATAATTTATAGGGTCGAGGAATATTTCGCTGGATTTTTCAATACAATGGCATTTTATTGCCTCTTTATTTCAGTCAAGTCGTGGTTGTATTAAATTTGAGGTAATTCCCTTAGTTTTGGAGCGTCATTTCATATATTTGTTAAAGAAACATTTCATTAGGGACTATTTATCCGTGGTTTTGAGATGTAGATTAAGTTTAAACTTAGTTTAACCTAGTCTAAACTCGATTTTTTTATTATTTCATTAAAGACCACATTTTAAGCAAAACTGAGCTTTTACATTTAACTTTTATATTAACACTTTATAAAAGAAGAACAAGTCTGTTCTCGGATGAAATAAACCTAGTGTAACTGACATCTGAAAACCCAACTCTATAAGTATCATTTAGTAAAATTTTATTTTTAAATATTTATAAGTAAATGAAATTTATTTGTTGGTGGTCAAGCAATGTCTATATATATAATTTGCTTGACCACCAACAAATAAATTTCATTTACCTATAAAATAGAATTGTGGCAACAATATGTCAAATAACAAAATTTCATAACAGTTAAATATTTATAGGTTATAAATAACGGCCAGGGATGACAGTTAATTTTGTAAAGTTTTAAAAAAATTCGTCCAAAAAAGCCATTCAAAAATTAATGAGCCAGAAAATAAATGTCATGACTAAGTTTAGGGTTTTAAAATGAATTCATAACAAATTGCAAACAATTTAAAACAAATAAAAACGTTTTATTCGACCAGGTCGAATCTTAAATACCCTCCAAATACTTACCCCCTTATTCATAAAAATTATGAGAGTTTAATAACAGCATAATAAAACAAAATTTTATATGAAATTTGCTCTATTACACTCTTATAAGCCTCTCATAATTTTTATGAATAAGGGGGTTAGTAAATATAACCCCTATTTTTATTCTTATTAAAATTTACATTTTTATGGTATTTGGCTTAAGTAAACAAGAAAAAGATTTATTTTATTACGGTCGTTTCCAATGTGGTTGGGAGGAGCATGACTGAGACACCTTTCCGTCAGCAGAAAAACTTACTCAGATAAGTTAAAAATGTTTAAGCTGCTGGGTTACAGTTCCTTAAGACATTTCCGGGCCCAATTTTCAAACTCTATACAGGCTCACTCCGAGAAAGGCCGTGGGGGAGACATCTCACCTGAATCGTAAAAACTTAAAAACTAAAATTTTTGAGGTAGTTAAGTGTAGAAATAACGGGTGTTTTTTTAAAGGTATAAAACTTCGAATTGAAATAAAACACAAGAAAATCGTTTTAATGTTCATCAATTTGGCTTTATTGGAAGGATAATTTTATGCCATTAATGTTTAAATATGATTTCGGGCATGTGGCCGCCGCGGCTGGCTCGAATAAAGCCAATTCTACAGGTCCAATTTTCAACCACTTTTTCGAGCATATGGGGCCGTATGTTGGCAATAGCGCCACGAATGTTGGCTTCCAAGTCCCCTAACGTTTCTGGTTTGTTGGCGTAGACGAGCGACTTCACATATCCCCAAAGAAAATAATCCAATGGTGTCAAATCACACGATCTTGGTGGCCAATTGACAGGTCCATTCCGCGAAATTATGCGCTCATCGAATGTTTCCTTCAATAAATCGATTGTGACGTGCGCTGTGTGGCATGTAGCGCCGTCTTGTTGGAACCACAACTCATCCACATTCATGCCATCCAATTCGGGAACTAAATAGTCGGTTATCATGGCTCTATACCGGTCTCCATTAACGGTAACTGACTCTCCAGCATTATTTCAACACTTTGCTCTACAGCGGCAATTGTTTCTTCGGTGCGCACTGTTCGACGTCTCTGCGGATGCGTATTATCACATAGAGTAAACGTAGTGCGAAAACGATCCATGGTTAACCGAATTAATTGCTCTGATGGACGATTATGTCGACCATAAAATGGACGGAGCTTGCGGTAAACTTCGCGAACTGAACCATTACTTTCGAAATAAATTTGCACGATTTGCAAGCGTTGTTCTTTTGTCAACCTGTTCATGAAATGAAATGGCAAACCAAACTAAATATTAATCACTTGACAGCTGACAAAATGGCCGCCAGTTAAAAAAGTGATGCCAACTTAAAGTTCTATACCTAAATAAAAAACACCCAATAGTATTTTTTTATAAGGTCATTTAGGTGGAAAAGGGTTAGTGGAGGGGGCAGGGCAGGGGAAGATCAGAAAACATATTACCTTCGCCATTGAAGCTTACAAATTAAATTTTTAAGGAATTTAGTTATAAGGAATACAATTTGTTAAATATTTACACTATTGTTGCATATAACATGTAACTTCAACGCCCACTAAAGGGGGCGGGGTGCAAAAATTGTCTATATCGTGTTTTCCACAGACGGACGTAGGGGCATTGATAGATCGTCTTGGACTTCTTCACTGATCAAGAATATATATACTTTATGGGGTCCAATACTTTTTGGAGGGTATTAAAACTCTATTATGTCGGGGTCGCTCTGGCAAGGGCCGTGGGGGAGATGCTTCACCTCTGATATAAAACTCTCAAAATAAATCTTTGGGATAATTAAGAGTAAAATTTATTTTTAACTTTTTAATTTTTTTTTTTCGGTAGGGCCATTTGGGGGGCAAAGACAGAAGAATGGGGTAGGGCAGAGGAGTACGAGGTTACGTCTCAGCTTCGTCAGTTTCAAAATTTTATTTTTAAGGAATGTAGGCTCTAGTAATACAATTTGTTAAATTTTTACCCTATTTTTGCATATAATAACGCCCACTAAAGGGGGCGGGGTCCAAAAATGAATTTTCTGATTCTAAGTTTAATGCCTTGGAACTTTATTAACTTAAAAATATATTAATTGCTTAACAAAATTTCAAAGAAATTTAAAAAATTATTTGGTATTTCAGAGAAGATTTAGTTCTTCTTAGGGGAACTTTTTCCCTTTGGCGCGACGCAGCCAATTCTATCCTTAAAAATTTAGTTATACCAAATTTAAAGGGTGTGGTGTTTTCGCTTGGACTGTATTCGTGATTTGCACAGACGGACGGACGAACATGTCCAAATCGGCTTAGATTTCATCACTGATCAAGACTATATACGAGTATAGTCTATAGGGTCTTAGAGGGATATTTTGCTGTATTACACACGGAATGACAAAGTGAATATACCCTCCAATTCTCTTCTGGAGGGTACAAAAAGAACATAATATTTTATTTGTCGCACTGCAAATTACATGCACCTACAAGAGCATATTTTCGGCTTTTGCTTCTACTTCGGGAAGAATATTACACAATCACAATGAAATATTAAGCAAATTCTGCCTTGAGAAGTCAATACCCAGCAGCGGAGGTTGTAGTACTTTGAAAAAAATCATAATAATAAGCCTTGAATAAATAAATCATTAGAAAGAAAATTTTAATTTGTCAGTATTTGTAATGACAAAACCATGACTTGGCAAAATAAAAAAAAAAAAGTTTATAAATTTAGATTTGCTTTTTTATAAAAGACATTAACGAATTTTTTTTTATTTTATTTTATTATTATGGTTCTTTTTCTTTGAAACGTGTGTAAATTTTTGTTAACGGAAGTAGTAGCTATTTCCTAAATACAAAATGGGAACAGAACTCTGTTGTGTGCCACCAACTCATGCTTGAGTTGAATTTATTACCGGTTTCAATTATTATATTCTCGTTTATATTTTTTTTTCCTTTTTCAATTTCATGTGATTTCGTTTTCTTCTACATTTTTAATAAATCCCTCATTATTGACACCGCATAGAGACGTAAAAGCTTGAAGAATTTTCAACAATGTCATCATTATAGGCATCAGCATGACTTTAGCGTCACGTCATCAGCTTGAGTATTTTTCACATGGAAATGTAGATATAACACGTATCTGTGGCATACATACTTCCGCAGCAAATGACATTTGCGTGCGGCAGAATAAGCAAATGTAAAGAAAATTTATACATTTTTATGCCACCAACAATCCAAGAAAATGAGCCAAAGATTGAAGGAAAATATATTAAGAAAATACTACACGGTGGAGCCAATTTATAAAAAAAAAGCTTTAAAAATCTTTAAACTTTAAGATGACCGAGAGATGCATGTACCAAAAAAAAACTTTAAACTTCCCAACCCTGGAAGTGAAATTTTAATCTTTTTTTTTGTTTTTTTACCAATGCAACTCTTCATGAGGTATAAAGTAGTATTATTTAAGAAAAATTTACAATTTTGAACTAATTTGGTCACCTTCATGTACTATAAAATATTGCACTTTTCCATCCCTGGATTCGAAAATTTATTTTTGAATTTTTGATAGCAACTTTGTTCTTCTTAAATTATAAAATAGTTTTAGTTAGCAAAAAAAAAAAAAAACAACGTCACTTGCTTTTTTGGTTACTTTTATGTACAAAAAAAATTTTCAATTTCCCAGCCCTGGAAGCAAAGTTTAAATTTTTTTAAATTTTCTTTATCAATGCAAATCATCATAAGGTATAAAGTAGTTTTGTTTAAGAAAAACTCGAATTTTTCAACCATTTTGGTTATTACATGTACTACAAACTATTGCATGTACCAAAATAAATTTAATATTTCCAGCCCTGGAAACGAAATTTTAATTTTTTTTTTATCAGTGTAACGCTTCTTGAGGTATAAAGTAGTTTTATTTAAGAAAAATTGCAAATTTTTTACCATTTTGGTAACTTTCATGTACCATAAAATATTGCACTTGTCCATCCCTGGATTCGGCATTTTATTTGTTATTTTTGATACCAATTTTGTTCTTCTTAAATTATAAAATAGTTTTAGTTAGCAAAAAAAAAACGTCAGTTGCTTTTTTGGTTACTTTTATGTACAAAAAAATTTCAATTTCCCACCCCTGGAAGTGAAATTTTAATTAAAAAATTTTTTTTTTTACCAATGCAAATCTTCATGATGTATAAAGAGGTTTTGTTAAAGAAAAACATAAAATTTTTAACAATTTTAGTTATTACTTGTACTACAAAATACGGAATAGACCGAAAAAAAATTTTTTATTTCCCATCCCTCGAAAAAAAATTTAATTTTTTTAGTTTTTAATAGACAATTGGGCCTTACCAAAGCACGAAATAGGTTTAATTTACAAACATTAAAAAAAATAATTGATTTTTGGTATAACAATTGCTTCGAGAAATAGGTGCAAGCTTCCCAGCTCTGGAATCGTACTTCGGATCTTTCTGAATTCCAATACCACTCTGTTTAAGTTAATTTCCAATCCAACGGTCCAAGAATGAAGTCTCTGGCTCTGCTGGGGGCTTGGGAAAACCCCCGTAATTTCACGTACAGACAGACGGACAGCCGGACATCGCTCAATCGTCATCGCTATTCATAAGGATCCAGAATATATATATACTTTATGGTGTCCTATATTGATATCGAAGAAATTACACATGGAATGACAAACATATATTTTTTTGTGAAGGGTATAAAAATGGTGTAATTATTTAGCAAATTGTATTCCTTAAGTCTACATTCCATAAAAATTTAATTTTTGAGGTTTACGATGACGGTAAGATCTTCTTTGATCTTCCTCTGCCCTACACCTCCATCATTTTTGCCATCTAAATGACCCTATCAGAAAAATGCTCAGTCTACACTTAATTACTCCAAATATTTGCTTTTTAATATTTTACGACAAAGAAGAGCTGTCTCTCCCACCGATCCTCCCGTAGTGCTCCTGTCAAAATAGAGTTTTAATATTAGACACAAAAATGTCCTAAAGGAACTCTGACCCGGCAGGTTAAACATTTTAAATTTATTTAGCAAATATTTGAAGGGCATTTAAGATGCGACCCGCTCGAATATAACGGTCTTAGTTGTTAGTAACTGGAAACGGCACTCAGGGGAACAATTGTGTATAAGTTTTACGTAAGCACCCGTCAATCGGACCCCATATCTGACGACGTCCTCAACATGATGTGAAATTGTCATCATCCCTGGTACGACTCATGTGCTTCATCCAGGCGACGCATGGTCGTCCAGGTGGCGGAAATTCCTAGTACATGGTTGACTGTGTCCATGCACTAACATCTTGCTTGAGTGATCGATCCTATCTAGAGGATGCTTGCTACTTCCCTGGCAATGCCACGGAAGCAGATTTTTTTTACTTACAACAACACATAGACAGATGTTACCATCAGCCGAGTCGACGTCCAATCAGAGTCTGATTCTGCTTGGCCTTCAAACCTTATCTGACAAATTTTCCAATAATTGGTTGCAACACAAGGTCACCACGTAGACTCCCGCAGGAGACCTCGTCAATAGCCAGTCGCAGCATATACGACGGTGCTAGTACCGGATCCTGTGGCACCAGTTTAGACTACCGGTGCAGCCTCAGAAGCCAAATCAGTGTAGGTCTTATAAACTTTCTATTGACTTCAGTTTCTTATTTACACCCAGTCTAAGTTGCCCATTCAATTATGCTCTTATTCGGACTTAATAGGCGAACCTCCTTCTTTTAGATTCTTATACGCACCTCACGTTACACTGTTAATCAGAGATTGGGCAATAGCATATAAGTTTTTCTGAGGTACCGGTAAAAATCAAGTCTGAAAATCATAGCAGCCCTTCGAAAGCCAACCACTATAGGTTTTTACTTCCTGTTTACTTGTGATTCTTAACTAGAACCTTCGGCGTGCTTGAGCCTTCTTTGTTATTTCAAATTGGCGTAGGTGGCAGACATGCCCTTCTACTTTAGGTCTTCTTATGTGCAGTAGTTTAGCAAATTTCCCACGGAGACCCGTCCCACGTCCTTTTGCTGGGCTACCAGCAAAGGTTACGTTTGAGCAAACTGTGTCACCCCCAAGAGCAAAACCTCTCTTATTACGTTGGTCCTCTTACGAGAACCAGGCCTCTTCTACCTTCTTTCTAACTGCAGACTATGAAGAGCACAGCCTACGTCAAATTTCCATGAGTGTCTTCGGATTGCCTGTTTTCGCAGTGGAGGTCACCTCTTACTTCAGAGATCCTACTAGGACTCTGGACTATTTAGCAAAGGTGGCCCTACCACTTTTAAATTTCTCTTTGCCCTGCTATTTCAGGGATTGGGTAGGATCAAAATAAGTTTTACCGGTTATCAGCAAAATTGAGGGTTGAAGTGGTTAAAATGAGACTATGAAGCGGAGGGTCCTGAGTACGACTCCGTGCCCAGTTATGAATATTGTGTGGGATTCTTCTGATCAGCATGAGTGCGTGGTTCAGTTAGTTGTTGCTCGGCTGTGTCAGTGATGAAGGCAAAGCACTGGCCACTCAACAAAACTGGCAGCGATTGACACTCTCGTGTACTGAAGAGCAGAGGAGCAGCATCCTCCTTCGTCGGTCCTGTAGCCAAAAATTAGCTGGCGAAGTAAAAGGTCAATTTGGAGGCAAGAATTATTGACATCTGTGTTGATAGTCTGGCAGCAATTAGAGTCCTGGGCTCGGAGATGATAAAGTCGAGATGCGTACTGGCATGCCTTCAATCTCTGGGCAGACTTAGGGGGCATGATGTCAATGTGGTTTGGGTTCCAGGGCATGAAGGCATTCAGGGAAATGAAATGGCGGACGAATGCGCGAGAGCGGGTTCGGCCTTGGATGGAGCAGTATCGCGTAGGGACATTGGCGTTCCCTCAGCTGAGCTGCTGGGCAGATTTCAGGGGTGGGCAAGGAGGGAGGTGACAGTCAGGTGGTCAAGTATTAATACCTGTAGGGTCTCCAAAACTCTATGGTCCTCGCTTAGCACAGCTAGGACTAGGCAACTTCTGTCTTTTGGGAAACAGCCGTTGGCACTCCTGGTAGGGGTCTTGATGGGGCACTGTGCAATTGGGCACATGTCGGAGCGTTTGGGCTTTTCCCATGATGGCCGCTGCAGGAGCTGCTTCGATGAGGAGGAGGAGGAGTCAGTACAGCATTTCCTATGTGACTGTCCGGCCCTGCAGGAGCGTAGGCTTAGACATCTAGGCTCTCGTTTCCTGCGTGATCTTGACTGCCTCAGGGATGCACCGCTGGCTGCCCTGGCGGGCTTTGTGAGAAGTTCTGGGTGGTTCTCAGGAACCACCACTTCGTCTTGAGAGGAGTGTGTAGGGTATAGTCCTCTGGGCGTCACAATGGGCCTTTTGATGGCTTCCGAGTGTTTTTCTCGCTTTACTTGCGGGCAGCCTTTCTAACCTAACCTAACCTAAAAGGTTTAAAAAGCTACAAAAAAATTCTCTATCTCCTCATATTTCTTCATCTATCCCCTCATGTCTATCCTATCCTTTCTAGTTCCTTCACCATGCACTGCATATGGTGGGGGTCACCCCTTGAGCGCTGGGCCGAGTTAAAAAAATCACAGTCTAAGAAAACTGTATAACCCTCGCAAGCAAAACCAGCATAGGTTTTCAGCTTTCTATTGACTTCGGTCCTCTTGGTGCCCTTAAGCATCCTTGAACATTCTTTCTTACATCAGACTATGATGGAGACAGCCTGCGCCATATTTCCGTGAGTGTCTTCGAATAGTTCTACTTCAGAGATCCTACTAGGACGATGTACCATCCAGTGGAGCTGGAGCTATCACATTCATGAATATAAATTTAATTTGAATCGCCATACGATGCACTGGAATATTTTTTGCTTGAATTTAAAAATCAAAATAAAACAATTCAGTTTTAATACGCCACTGTTTCAAGTTGGTTATGCAAATGAAATTGAAGAACGTAAGTAAATAATCACCAATGAAGTTTTTCACAGGGGATGTTTCCCATTTAATAAACACACACAACCAAAATGACGCTGTTAAGGTTGTTGTTGTTGTTCTTTTTTGAATGATACCGGCACACTTGTCCCATTCCGGCAACTCAATCATCAGCATCAACATCAGCATCAGCTCATCCTTAAACCAGAACAGAACCGAACCGAACAGTGAAAAGAATTATACAACCAACCCAAACACAACTCAACCAAATGAGCTCACACACTGCTGCTGGTGTCCTCGATATCCTTGTATTTGCTTTTTATTCCTTTAGCACTCTTATTCTTCTTCTTCTTCTTGCTTACCCCAAAGTGAGTCATATTTTGAAATGTTCATCAGATTATTTTACTTGTTTAGCAACTTCTTTTTTGTTTGTTGGTTGTTGTTGCTGTTGTTGCTTTTACGGCTGTTACGAATGAGTATTCGTTTGTTTAGGATAATTTCTATTTTCTGTTCATGATATTTTGATGGTATTTGTGTGGCCGCGTTATTGCTGCTTACCGCCTCCATGCTGCTCACTGCAGTTGTGTCTGCTGTTGCCGCAAACCCAAGTCAAGAAAGAAAATCAATAATAATTGTACTTGAAAACTTCACAAGAGAGCATAGAAATATTTTTGTACAAACAAAAAGAAGGAAACTTTATTATGACTGAGGACTTGCGTTGATTGGTATAAAGGGAATTTGGAAGGCCATTACCGACTGAATTAAATTAGTTTTTGGAAAGCGCAAAATACGAAAAATTTTTATAACCTCCAGAAGCAAATTGGAGGGCATATTCACTTTGTCATTCCGTGTGTAAAGAAGCGAAATATCTCTCTAAGACCCCTTAAAGAATACATATTCTTGATCAGTGATGAAATCTAAGACGATCTACGAGTAGTCATGTCCATCCGTCCGTCTGTGGAAATCACGACTCAGTTCAAACGAAAACAGCCAGACCCCTGAAACTTGTCATAAATATATGTTGAAGGATATGACATTTCAAGTTCGTAAATGGACTGAATCGGGCCAGAGGGAAGAAAGTTCCCCTAAGAAGAAATAAACCAAACTCTAAAATAACACATATTTTTTTTAAATTTCTTTGTAGTCAAAGACGGTGCAAGGCGTTAAATTTGGAGCCATAAAATAAAAAAAATTAATTTTTGAACCCCACCCCCTTTAGTGGGCGTTATTATATGAGAAATGGTGTAACATTTTAACAAAATTTATTGCTTAAGCCTTCATTCCTTAAATGTAGCCTCTTTAAGCTTTTATGAAAATTGCTGTGTGGTCCTCCTCTGCCCTACCCCCCTCCTCCCCCCTTTGGCCCCTATATGCTCCTATAAAAAAATTACACTTTATTACTGCGTAAATTAATTTTTAGTGTTTTGTGGCAAAGGTGAAATGTCTCCTCCACGGCCCTTGCCAGCGCGACCCCAACCAAATATAGTTTTAATACCCTCAAAAAAGAATTGGAACCCATAAAGAATATATATTCTTGATCAGTGATGAAGTCCAGACGTCCATCTGTGTAAAACACGATATAATCTATTTTGGAACCCCACCCCCTTTAGTGGGCGTTAAAGTTACTTACTATATGAAAAACTTTTGTAAATAATTAACAAATTGTATTCCTTTAGCCTAAATTCCTTAAAAATTTAATTTAGAAGCTTTTACGGTGAAGGTAATATGTCCTCTGATCTTCCGGTTACGAAGAGAAAATTCGGTAATTATGAATGAGAAATGATATTGACTCCGACCACGCTGGCTTCAAAGCCAAATCTTTATGCAAAATTCGCCATGTGGTGGTTTTGGATAATCCCAATTGTTGAGAATGTCGAGGAATTGAGATATTTGAATCTATTTCATCACGACTGCGATGCTTTCAGTTGAACGACCCGGTCGAACATGCGTCTGGTGTTGGCACATTTTCTATGGAGCCTTTCGACTCAATTTTAATGATAAAATTTTTATGTTGGCCGAAAATAGCACGATTTTCGCCAAATGTAATTTTAACAGAACCACTATTTTCATAGTGGATTTTAATTATTTTAATACGATTTTCGACCAAAATTGAATTCATTGTAACAATTGCCAATGCATCTACTACGAATACGTTAAAAAATTAAATGTCAAAACTATCACGTTGGTGGTGTTGCCACGATTAGGAAGCAAAGTTTGAGGGTGCTGTTGGCTGAAGTAGTAGAACACGAGACTATGAAGCGGAGGGCGAAGTAAAAAATTTTGCAATAGTTACAAAAAAATTCTCTATCTCCTTATCTTTCTTCATCTGTTCCCCTGAGTGCTGGTCCGAGATAACAAAAAAAAGTTGTTTGTAGTTAGAATTTTAACGAACATTTTATATTGCGATATTAAATTGAATTAAGATTTTTATAGACTAATTGTTCGAAATTTTAATTTTAATCTCAGAAAGACATGATAAATATTCCAAGTACTTAAGTATAAAATTCAAATCAAAAAAGTTTGACTTAGGTGTGATGGAACAAAAAATTCAGAAAAATGGGAAATGAAGAAAAATAATCAAACGGTAACACGGGTATTATAACAATAACATGTTAACATCAGGTTGATACAGTTCTCGTATCCTTTTTCACAATAAAATTTGTGTAAATAGGAACTGTTATCACATTCAACTAAGACACCTAATAAGTGGCGACAAACACAATACACATGAGCAGTGATGATGAAAGGGTTGCGTCTTTCGAAAACAGCTGTTCTGCTCTGCTGTGTAAGTTGAATAAAACTGATGTTGGCTTTCCTTTGTGCCTTGGGATATTTATCATGTTTTTCTGAGATTTAAATTAAAATTTCGAACAATTAGAATATAAAAATCTTAATTCAAATTAAAAAAGTTGTTGTTAAGAACCCCTTTATTTTTTTTTTTCAAAAATATATAAAAAGTTTTAAGTGCTGCGTTCAGCGGTTTTCAGCTAATTCGTATGTACATTTCATGCCGCATTTACTTTCGATAAAATGTCTTGTAATTTTCAAGCTCTCGGTTCAGTTTCTAATCAACTGAATGAGAAGTTTATATGAATATAAAAGATTAACAGCAATTTATTAATCGCTTGGCTTTCTAATTTTCTTACTTAATAATTTATTTATTTATTTTTTTGATAATAAAATTTAATTAGCTGATGGTTAGATTCAAAGGACTATCGCCTTTCCGAGACGATCCGTTTGAAGTTCGTTAATTCCCTTCTTTTGTCATGAATTAAAGTAGCGAACCTAAGAGGAACATTATTCACAACAAAGCAAAATTCTTGTTATTGCCCCTTATTCTGTAACTATTTGCCGACTTCAACGTCAAGATAATATCAGCAATGGGATACTTAGATAATCGTTGTGGTGTACAATTGAATTCTGCTGCTGGCCTCAGGCTATTATCTAAAGGCTATAAAGTAGCAAGAGGCTGTTCAAAACACACAATTGGTGAAGAAAAAGTGTAAATAATCGTCCTATATTTGTTATTGTCTTGTTGTTGACGTCGACAAATAGTTACAGAATATGGGGGATTATTTCCTAGTAAGAATTTTTAAATTCCATATACAAGTCATCATTTTCAAAAACGCCTTGTTTTAAATTAAATGTCTAGTACATAGAATTGAAATGAACTATTTTCTATGTTTGATGTAAAATATTACATAATGTCTCAATTGCTTTGATGCAGCACTATAAACCAAAATCTCTTCTGTAGTGTACACGTTAAAATAAAAGTTGTATTTGAAGTTAATATCAGCCATATTGAATTAAAAATTTGTTTTATATCTACAAAACACTCTGCACGTAGACACAAACTTCGCATACAAAAGAGCTGCTGAAAGTTTATACAAGTATTAGTGTCGTCCGTGGCTGCAAGAGAGTGTGCATGCATGTGCATGCGTGTGCATTTATGTGGTTAAGTTTGTTAGAAAAAGCCTAGCAAACATACGCTGTCTTACGTGGCAAATGTCTCAATAATTTTTTTTTTTAAAACTTTGAGAAACTTCATTTTCGTTTAAAAGGGATATATTATTATTTTCAAAATTCATTTATAATTCTTGGTCATTTTCCAATCTATGGGCACTGCTACACGTTCAATATATATTGAACGCGATCCAGTATTGCGATATTTATTGAACGTGTAGCATGCAGTATTGATGGATAGCGATCCATATCGCAGAATGGTCTACAATATGAAATCCAGATCGTGGATCGCGTGATAAATATTTAACGTGTAGCATTTTCATGATATTAGACCGCGATACATTAACCCTTAATAGCCGACTGGTCCCGCTAGGAACCAATCAGGCATTTGTTAAATTTTTCAGGTAAATAGAAATTGGGAAGGAAGTTGTAGAGTAAAATATGTTTAGAATTGCAAGTTTTGTAACACTGATTTTTTTCCGGCCCAAAGAAAAAATCAGGCTATTAAGGGTTAATAAGAAGTGAAATAAAACAAATAAAATAAAGACGCAGTGCAAAAAATTTAACAAATAAAAAGTAAAAAAGTTTATTAAATTTGTGTAAAGTTTGTTTTAAAAGGGTAAAGGCAGAAGATAGCGAAAGCGAGTGGGTTCTGCCGGTGGAATCGGAATTAACGACCGAAAAAATTATTTTGAAAGACTTCATTTTTAATTTGGAGGCATTGCCGGACTTGTGGGACTCGTCGGCTAAAGTTTTTTTTTTGGTTTTCTCGCGACATTTTTTTAATAAATAATCCGCACAGCACAAAAATAACGTAGATAGTGACGCGATATATTTTGAACATGTAGCATACGTTCGCGATCCATCAATCAATTAAAATGGATCGCGATCTAAATATCACAATATATATTGAACGTGTAGCAGTGCCCTATAGGAGGCGATATTAAAAAATCAATATCTATCGCTTAATAATCTATTAAGAAAATAATATGAAAAAAAAGAAAATTACTTTCTTAAAGTCATTTCAAATTGACCAAACTTAAACTCAAACACTGCCTTTAATGTTTGTTGGGTAATTGGTGTAATACATCGACAGTACGTGTGACTCTTATAACATAAATGTTTATTTATTTCAATAAAACGTAACGTTGCATTCTATCCATAAAAAATAGAAAGAAAAAAAACCAGATATAAACAAATTCTATATACACACGCAAGCATGAACAGTCATGCAAATACATGCACAATCCCATAAAAAAATGTTTGCACGTTTTTCTTTCAATTGTATTTGTTTAACAATGAACGGTTGTCTGCCTCTGTATGCAACGGACGTATAAATGAAATAAATGTTTAAGTGTGTAGGTGAACGTGGTGTAGAGTGTACTTTTAGGCGGATGTTGATAATAAGGGGTGGTGAATTGACATGCACACGCACGCACACTTACATGCTTAAGTCGTTGTCATACTACAACTTGTTGTAGCACGGGAGTATTGCAAGAAATGAAATTGCATTAAAAAGTAAAATTATTGTTAATATTTTTTTTTTGTGCTTTTACTTTTGCCTCTTTTCGCAAAAGGGGAGCTCGATGTTTGTGTAAATCTCATACATGATGGCCTCCCCTAAAAATTATTATAAAAGTGAAGTGAAAGTGAGTGTCAAAATACTTTTATTTTGCACATTCTTCAAACAGTTAAGGAACAATTTTGTTGTGTTCTTTTATTTTTACCATCCGCCCCCACACTATGGGGCTGGTGCATTTTTGCACAAATACTCGTACATTGAACATGATTTGCAAAGAAGAGCAAATAAAAAAGTTGTCATTATTTAATATCTTGCGGGGGACTTCATCCAACTTTGGTTCTCTCCCCCGTTTCTTACAGTGTAGGATTTCATATGCGAGTAGAATTATTAAAATAATTTACTAAAAACTATAGTTCAATAATGTTTAAATTGAATTGTTATTTTATTAAAAAACTCTACACGACTGCGTAAAGAAATGCATTTTCATAACAGATTTCTTCACCTCTATCCTGTACGCTGTCGTTTACCTTCGAAATAGGCTTTAAAGCACCGGCCCATCATACATGAGAGTTGTATTCCAATTTCGTTCGCTCAGATGAAAGTGTTACATATGATGAGGAGATCACATGGAGTAAAATGCATATATCTGACAACGTCTTAAAAGCCTGAAGAACTTGAATGCTTCTTTTGAGACAAGGAAATTGTGTTCTGTCCATCGAACATCACACGTTATTTTCATGCCAAGAATATCGAGAGCTTCTGGCTCCCCCATACCTACAGCAGCCATAAATATGGATGAGGCACCGCCAGCCACCAAATTCCTATTCGTGAACACCCTACATTGTGTCTTAATTGGGTTCAAATTCACTCTGTTCTCGTGGTCTGAGAGCAGTCACTAGTTCATTCGTTGGTCGTTTGTCGAATAAAAATTAGTAACAAAGGCTGCTTTCATCCGCGAAATAGTAGATATAGTTGAAGGTTAGAAGATCATTTAGAACAGAATCTTGTGGATCACATATGTAGATACGAACTAATCGATTAATCGCTTAACAGTTAACCGTTTTAATACCATATTGCCAAAGTAAAGTTTTATATATGTTATTTAATATTTGTCTGGAAAAAATTCCAGTTTTTTGTTTTTAACGGGCTACTCCTAGCGAAAACAAAAACCTTTTTAACTTCTCGTTAAGAAAATTTAAAATTAAACAAGTAAAAACGTATATTCGACCGGGTCGAATCTTAAATACCCTCCTAATATTTAGTAAGTGAGTTTAAAAAGTTTAACTTAAAAATATCTGAAAGTTACTAGTTCTACCGAGTTCTGAAAAAAATCGCGTTTTCACCAGATCTGCACATTTTGAATTTCTTTTTTTATACCCTCCAAAAATGAAATGGAGGGTATATACACTTTATAATTCCGTTTGTAACGCAGCGAAATATTCCTCTGAGACCCCATAAAGTATATATATTCTTGATCAGTTAAGAAATATAAGACGATGTAGCCATGTCCGTCCTTCTGTGAAAATCGCGATTCAGTCCAACCTAAAAGAGCCAAACGCTTGAAACTTGGTACAAAAATATCGTGAAGGATATTACAGGTCAAGCTCCTAATTGGGCTGAATCGGGCAAGAGGGTAAAAAGCTCCCCTAAGAACAACTAAACCAACCTCTACAAAACAACATATTTCTTAAAGTTTTTTTCTCGTAATTTTGTTGAGCAAATGATATATTTTTATGTCAAAGAAGGTCCAGCGCCTTAAACTTGGAGCCAGAAAATTAACTCCTGGACCACGCCCCTTTAGTTGGCGTTATAACATGCAAAAATGGTGTAGAAATTTAACAAATTGTGTTACCTAAGCCTACATATCTTAAAAATAAAATTTGTTAAGCTTTTATAACGAAGGTAATATGTTCTCTGATCTTCCCCTGCCCTATCCGCTCAACCCCGTTAGCCCACTAAATTACCTTATAAAAAAAAATTTTTTTTTATACTTGACTATACAGAAAATTTACTTTTTAAGTTCTTACGATTTAGGTGAGATGTCTCCCCACGAACTTTCTCGAAGTGACCCTGTATAGAGTTTTAAAATGGGGCACAGAAATGTCTTAAAGGAATTGTGACCCAGTAGGTTAAACATTTTGAGCTTATCTCAGTTTTTTATAATTCATTATGGCAAACAAAAAGAAATTCAAAAGCCTGTTTGATATCAGATCATAGTTGCAATAAAATACTATAGGCCCTAATCACAAAAAAAAACTTATAAACTCCTTATGTGACAAATATATATGAAATGTTTGTCAAATAACCGTTTTAGAGACATAAAATATTTTTTATAGATTTGGCCTTTTATCATCAGGCCCGTTTACTGTTCTCGGTTTAAAAGCATAATCAAGGAGTAGGAACTCTTTGTTTATGTTTTGCTCAAAAACTATGGAAAAAGCAGAGTATTATTTGTGTAGTGCAATTTAATGACTGATAAATATTCATATTGAGTCAACGTGTGACAGTTTTTAGTTAAAAAAACGAAAAAAAAACAAGTGAAAGTACTATATTCGGCTCTGCCGGATCTTAAGTGCCCTTCTCAGATGTATTTCTTTCTAAAACAGAAAATAGGTTTAATTCACCGAAAAACAAAACAAAAATTAGGAACTTATTTGGTTACTTTTATGTATCAAAAAAATTTCGATTTTCCAACCCTGGAATCAAATTCTTAATTCTTTTGGTTTTTAATACCAATATAATTCTTCCTAAAGTATAAAATAGGTTTAATTCAGTGAGAAAACCATTATTAGGAATTTATACGGCTGCTTTTATGTATCAAAAAAATTTCGATTTTCCAACCCTGGAAAAATTTTTTTTTTTATATTTTTGGTTTATTATGTCAATTCAATTATTGCTGATGTATAAATAAGGTTTAAGGTTAAGGTTCAGCTGTTGGCTGAAGTAGTAGAACACGAGACTATGAAGCGGAGGATCGTGAGTTCGAGCCCGCGCTGAGTCATAAAATATTGTGTTGAATTCTTCTGATCAGAGTTAGTGCTGATCGTTGGCCCTGTAGCAAAAATTAGCCGGCGAAGTAAAAGGTTGAAATAGGTACAAAAGAAACTGTCTATCGCCTCATCTTCAGTTCCGGCGCAATGCATTGCATATATAGGGGTCATCCCCTGAGTGCTGGTCCTACTCCTAAAAAAAAAAAAACACCAAAAGTAGCGACCTTTTTTTTGATTATTTTATTTTTTTCGTTTTCTATCCCTGGATTATTTCCGTTTTCTATCCCTGGATTAAAAATAATTTTTTTTATTTTAATTTTGAATAGCAAATGAAGTATAAAATAGTTTTACTTAACAAATACATATAATTTTTAACTTTTTTTAACACTTTCAATCACCGAAAAATATTACAACTTGCCAACCCTGTAATCGACATTTTGTTTTTTTTTTTAATGTCAATACTAATATTTTTTCTAATATCTAAAATAGTTTTAAATAGGAAAAAGAAATTTTTGCTTGTGTACCAAAAATTTTTTTTCCATTTCCCATCCCTGGAATAAAAATTTTTATTTTCTTAGTTTTTAATAAAAATTCGATTCTTCCAAAATAATCAAATAGTTTTAATTAACAAAAAAAAAGTAATTGGTTTTTGCTTATTCATTTTGTGACCACAAATATGTAAGTGCTTTTCCCAGCTCTGGAACCGTATTTTGGATTTTTCTGAATTTCAATATCACTCCATTTAAATTCATTTCCAATTTATCAGTTCAGGAATGAAGTCTCTAGCTTTTCTAAGGGCTTGGGAAAACCCCCAGACAGACGGACAGACTGACATCGCTCATTCGTCATTGCTATTTATAAGGATCCAGAATATATATACTTTATGGGGTTCCATATTAATATCGAAGAAATTACACACGGAATGACAAACCCTTTAACTTTTTTGTGAAGGGTATAAAAATATTATCTGAGCAAAGTGCAGCACTTTTAATATGCAATTGTCCTGTACCAATAATTGTCCTGGCTTTAAAACTTAAACATGTTAATGCTTTTATTCTAGCCTGACAGCACGTTCTCTTATTTCTGTTTGAATTGGCAACGTGTTGTTACAAATTAAATAGTCCGACTGCAGCTGAACGGAATGCATTAAAAATACATGAAAAAGTCTGTTGGATTGTTCTTTTGTTGTTGGTTTGTGTGCCAGATTTTCCCCGTTTAATATCTGCTTTAAATATATAAACAGAATACGTGCCTACAACGTGATCATTTTCAAATCGTGCCCGTGCTCGTGCCTATTTGAAAAGGTGTTAATGTGTGTGTCTGTTTGTTTTTCTTTTCAATGCCAAACTAGAAACTTCTGTGAAATATCCTTTTGGTTGTTTTTTTTTGTTGATTTCAAAATCAGTTTATACATCGGCAATAAACTTGAGGTTTTTTATTTTGTCGTTTATAAGGAAAAGTGATAAGCAGTTTTCTCTTCATTTACTTGTTCTTTTCTTTTATAGATAAAGACTTTAATAAATATATTCGTACAGCAGTAATTTTGTGTTTGTTTATAAATTTCTTCTGCACAAGGGTAGTTTCCTGGCATTTATAAGAATGTATGCGTGCATGTGTGTGTATTCATGTTTGTTTGCTTGTCTAGTTAATTTGGGGGTGACTCTGTGTCTGCTGCTGTCTGCAAAGGTGAAGTGGATTTGAAAATGATTACGGTTTAACAGACTGGTGGCACTCTTTTGTGCTTGTGATACGACACGTATTTGGGATGAGCATGGAAAATATCTAAAATTATTACTTTAATTAATGAATTGGCAATAAAGATAAAGAAATATTTACTGCTTTAATTTGGCGTTAAGGAAAAATAAAGGTGTTTTTGTGGCCATAAATTCAAAAGATTAGTTCAGTTAAAAGTTAATTACTTATATTTTCTAACAAACGAAAATGAGTCATATATTTCACAAACATTTTTGTATAGAATATCACTATGGTGTTTTATTTTCAACAAACATGTAATACATTTTTGCCTATTTTCTTAAAAATTTCCAGCTAAATTCAATTTTAAAACGGAAATTTATTTTCTTAAGGTATGGTGGAAAAATTTCTAATAAATTCACTGTTTCCAAAATACATAATATAGTAATTTGTCTGTAAAAAGGACAAAAAGTTGCACTTTTTTTTTTTTAGAAAAGAACACAACATTAAACATTATTTATTAGAAAAATTTCTAATATATTCACCGTTTCCAAAACACATTATATGGTAATTTTTCTCTGAAAAGTGCAAAAAATATTGCACTTATTTTTAGAAAAGAACACAACATTGTTATTTGTCAGCAAAATGTGTAATAAATTCAGCGTCTAAAAAAGACATAATATGTTAACTTGTGTCTGGAATGTGCTAAAAGGGTTGCATTTATTTTTTTAGAAAAGAACACAACTTTGTTATTTGCCAGCAAAATGTCTAATAAATTCACCGTTTCCTAAAGACATAATATGGTAATTTGTATCTGAAAAGTGGAAAAAGGTTGCACATATTTTTTAGAAAAGAACACAACCTTTTTAATTTCCAACTAATTTCTAATAAATTCACCGTTTCCAAAAGACATAATATCGTAACTTATCTCTAAAAAGTGAAAAAAAGGTTGCACTTATTTTAGCAAAGAACACAACATTGTTATTTGCTAGCAAAAGGCATAATACTCGTATGGTAATTTTTCTCTGAAAAGTGCAAAAAATATTGCACTTTTTTTTAGAAAAGAACACAACATTGTTATATGTCAGCAAAATGTCTAATACATTTAGCGTCTAAAAAAAACATGATTTGTTAACTTGTGTCTGGAAAGTGATAAAAAGGTTGCACTTATTTTTTTAGAAAAGAACACAACATTTGTATTTGCTACAAAAATTTCTAATAAATTCACCGTTTGCAAAATACATAATATCGTAACTTGTCTCTGAAAAGTGCAAAAAAGGTTGCTCTTTTTTTTTAGAAAAGAACACAATATTGTTATTTGTTAGCAAAAGACATAATATGGTAATTTTTCTATGAAAAGTGCAAAAAATATGGCACTTTTTTTTTAGAAAAGAACACAACTTTGTTATTTGCCAGCAAAATGTCTAATAAATTCACCGTTTAAAAAAGACATAATTTGTTAATTTGTATCTGAAAAGTGCAAAAAAGGTTGCACTCATATTTTAGAAAAGAACACAACATTATTATTTATTAAAAAATTTTCTAATC
Source organism: Linnaemya tessellans (assembly GCA_951800035.1). NCBI lineage: Eukaryota > Metazoa > Arthropoda > Insecta > Diptera > Tachinidae > Linnaemya > Linnaemya tessellans. The sequence goes on from OX637534.1 coordinate 93,687,960, forward strand.
TATTCACCGTTTCCAAAAGACATAATATGGTAATTTTTCTCTCGAAAGTGCAAAGAAGGTTGCACATATTTTTTTAGAAAAGAACACAACGTTTTTGTTTACCACAAAAATTTCTAATAAATTCACCTTTTCTAAAAGACATATTATCGTCACTTGTCTATGAAAAGTGCAAAAAATATTGCACTTTTTTTTGAAAAGAACACAACACTGTTATTTGTTAGCAAAATAGATAATATGTTAATTTGTCTGTGAAAAGTACAAAAAAGTCTGCACTAATTTTTTTAGAAAAGAACACAACATTTTTATTTACTACAAAAATTTCTAATAAATTCACCGTTTCCAAATTACATAATATTGCAATTTGTCTCTCAAAAGGGCAAAAAAGATTGCACGTTTTTTTCAGAAAAGAACACAACATTATTATTTATTAGAAAAATTTCTAATCTATTCACCGTTTCCAAAACACATAGTATAGTAATTTTTCTCTGAAAAGTGCAAAAAATATTGCATTTTTTTTTTAGAAAAGAACACAATATTATTTCTCCAACTTTATTTTGTCGTGGTCGCTACGGGAAGGGTTTTATAATTTTATAATTTTTATTCCCTGAAGATGTTAACAAGCTGTTAAGGAAATATTGAGTAAAAATTAAACGAAATAAAATTATATAAAAAACGACCACAAGCTTGATTAATATTACAATAATAAACTTTAAAAATTATGTAGTTTTTTTTAGAAGTTGATTTAGTTCTTCTTAGGGTAACTTTTTTACTCCTGGTCCGATTTAGTCCATTTGCGAAGTTGACCTTCAAAATTTTGTAATATAAAATTTCAAGGATCTCGCTCTCTTCGTTTAAACTGCATCGAGATTTCCACAGACGGACGCACGACAATGGTGGGATCGTCTTAGATTTCATCACTGATCAATAATGCATTAATTTTGCAGGGTCTTAGAGGAATTTCGCTGGCTTGCACACGCAATTCTTTTTTTGGAGGGTATAAAAAGCCTGTTGCCTGTTTAATGTTGTACGTGCTCTAGAATTTAGTTTAATCCTTAAACAAATATGCTGTAATATTATAATTTATTATGCACTAGTGCAGCGTCACGGCAACACTAAACGGTCGCGTAATTAAAAGGAGTTCGTTGGCCACCGTGGCCATGTCTGCTAAACACATTATTGAATATTATTTAATTGCATGCAATCATGGATGGCACACCCTCACGTGCCAAAGGTGGTGGATATTGCAACATTGCAACACTAACAGATTTAAGGGAAGAAAGTAACGTGCCACAAGTCACAAAACAAACAGCTGCCAAAAGTTATGGTTTTTTATAACAATTTTTAAACATGTTTACCTTTCGTGTTTTTTAATTACGTTCCGTAATCAGTTGGCATGTCTGAAACCGTGAAATAAAACTATAATAAACTAGACAACAACAACTGCTTGACCCGATAGATATAGATAACGATTATTAAGAAGTTAATACACACTGTAATTACCCAACGGGATATGTTGTATCAAGTGTCATATTCACTGTAACTGCCCTTTAACTGGTGCAAATGGGAACAATGCAAAAAGTTCCAGAGTCGTGAGTAGTGAAAAGAGCGCAGGTCAAAACACTATATTAAAAGTGCTTACAAAATTCCCTCCCTCTGCATAGCATCGGAAGATTTATATTTCATTTTGGAGAATATATTCACTTTGTCATTCCGTGTGTAATGCAGCGAAATATCCCTCTATGACCTTAAAGTATATATATGCTTGATCCGTGATGAACTCTAAGACTATCTGAGCATGTCCGTCCGTCCGTCTGTAGAAATCACGATTCAGTCCATACGAAAAGAGCTAGAGTCTTGAAATTTGCTATAAATACATCCTGAAGGAAAGTACAGGCCAAGTTCGTAAATGGGCCGAATCGGGCTAGAGGGAAAAAAGTTCCCCTAAGAAGAACTAGATCAGCTTCTAAAAAAAAACTACATAATTTTTAAAGTTTGTTATTGTAATATTAATCAAGCTTGTGATAGTTTTTTATATCATTTTATTTCGTCTAATTTTTACTCAGTATTTCGTTAAGAGCTTGTTAACATCTTCAGGGAATAAAAATTATAAAATTATAAAACCCTTCCCGTAGCCACCACGACAAAATAAAGTTGGAAAAATAATATTGTGTTCTTTTCTAAAAAAGTGCAATATTTTTTGCACTTTTCAGAGAAAAATTACTATATTATGTGTTTTGGAAACGGTGAAAAGATTAGAAATTTTTCTAATAAATAATAATGTTGTGTTCTTTTCTAAAAAAAAGCAAGTGCAATCTTTTTTGCCCTTTTGAGAGACAAATTGCAGTATTATGTATTTCGGAAACCGTGAATTTATTAGAAATTTTTGTAGTAAATAAAAATGTTGTGTTCTTTTCTAAAAAAATTAGTGCAAACTTTTTTTGCACTTTTCAGAGACAAATTAACAAATTATGTCTTTTGCTAACAAATAACAGTGTTGTGTTCTTTCCTAAAAAAAGTGCAATATTTTTTGCACTTTTCATAGACAAAAGACTATAATAGTCATTTAGAAATGGTGAATTTATTAGAAATTTTTGTGGTAAATAAAAATGTTGTGTTCTTTTCTAAAAAAGTGCAATATTTTTTGCACTTTTGAAAGAAAAATTACCATATTATGTCTTTTGGAAACGGTGAATAGATTACAAATTTTTCTAATAAATAATAATGTTGTGTTCTTTTCTAAAAAAAAACAAGTGCAACCTTTTTTGCACTTTTCAGAGACAAATTAACATATTATGTCTATGTCCAAACAACAACATAATTTTAAAAGTTTTTTTTGTAATTTTGTTTAGCAAATTATATATTTTTATGTCAAATACGGTCCAACGCCTTAAATATGGAGCCATAAAATAAAAAAAATAATTTTTGGACCCCGCCTCTTTTAGTGGGCGTTATTATATGCAAAGATAGTATAAAAATTTAACAAATTGTTTTACTTAAGCCTACATTCCTTGAAAATAACATTTTTAAGCCTTGACGACGAAGCTGAGACGTAATCTGGTACTCCTCTGCCCTAACGGCTCCTCCCCCTTTGCCCTAAATGACCCTATAAATTTTTTTTTTTAATTTTGTATTTAATTATCTTAAAAATTTATTTTTAAGGTTTTATGGCAAAGGTGAAATGTTTCCCCCACAGTTCTTGCTACAGCGACCCCACTAAAATACAAATTTAATACCCTACGAAGAGAATTGGACCCCATAAAGTATATATATATTCGTGATCAGTGATGAAGTCTAAGACGATCTAGCAATGCCCATACGTCCGTCTGTGGACTACACGATATAGTAAATTTTTGGACCCCGCCCCCTTTATTGGGCGTTGAAGTTACATATTATATGAAAAAAAACAGTGTAAATATTTAACAAATTGTATTACTTAAGCCTACAATCCTTAAAAATAAAATTTTTAATCTTTTTTTTTATCTTGGACCAGCACCCAGGGGATGTCCCCTATGAAACTGAAAACGAGGGATAGTATTGGGGGGACAGATTAGGAAAGATGAGAAGATAGACAGTTTTTTTTGTAGCTAATTCAACCTTTTACATCGCCGGTTAATTTATTGCTACAGGGCCGACGAAGGCGAAGTTAAGATATCCTCCGATCTTTCTCTCCCCTACCACCCATCTTAACCCTTAAATGGCCCTATAAAAACAAAATATTTTTACAGTTAATTATCTCAAAAATTTTCTTTTTAAGTCTTTAGGACAAAGAAGAGATGCTCTTCCAATGGTCCTTTCCGGTGTGACCCTGTCAAAATAGAGTTTTAAAATTGGGCACTGAAATGTCTTAAAGGTACTCTAAGCCAGCAGCTGAAACATTTTTAATTTATTTTCTAAATATTTGGAAGATATTTAAGATTCGACCCGGTCGAATATATTATTCTTACTTGTTTTTTATTCCTGCTGCCCTCGCATTACCTTTGAAATAAGTAAAAATATGGCTTGGGCATGTTATCAAATATTTTTTTTCCAAAAATTTTTTGAAAATTAATTTTTTTTTTAAATTTTAGCAGACTTGTTTTAATTTTGTTTAGTTTACAAAAGAAAAGTTTCAGAAAAAGAAACTAATCTACCAGGCTTGTATTAATTGTGGTGTCCAGTTTTTACTCGGACCGGCACTGCGGCTATTAGTCCTTCTCGTGCCTTTTTGTGCCGTGGGAATGTGAGGCAGGGTATTGTGTTGAGAGGACAACATTGAGAATTTCATTCTTTACCTTGCCGGCGAACTTTTTGTTACAGTTAAGACGCAAGAGGCGACTGGAGGGTCCTCCATAGTTTATGATGTTTTAAACTTCTGTCGCTAATGTTCAGCGTCCAGTGCTGATAACTAACAAGACCATGCGATAATACAGATCAGACCTACTACATATATTTTCCCATTTCTATGCACTTAAGCTTTGAAATATTTCCAATTGTCGTTCCTTTAGTAACATCAGCTTTCACACACGCTATAATTATCAGGATAAAAGGATAAGAGAGCATATTATCGGCTTAATGTGATTCTTTTCTTTGCAATTTATTCCTTCTTTCGCACAACGTAAACTTAATGCTGAAGTGCTTAAATGATAAAGAAGGAAATCGTGCAAGTGAATAAATAAAACAACTTGTGTGTTTCTACCACCCCCCTCCCCCCAAATGTGACTAATGAAATTTGATGTACAACAAATACGAGTTTGCACAAGTGTTTTCATAAAATGCACACACACACACACACACACATATTTTAATATTTCTTTAAAATATTTTGCAATAAATTTCCAGCTGCCAGGCTACTCTTTTGTTGGCCGAGTTGTTGCCGAGAAAACAATTTTGTAGGTTTTGTAATTTATTGCCTTTTTTTTCTCTCAGCATATTTTTCCTTCTTCCGATTTAACAATATTGACCATTTAAAATGGCCAGAGCAACAGCAATAATAATAAAATTAATATATTAATGTTAATTTATTATTTATAGTTTTTTTATTGCCTTGGATTTTCTTGCTTAACGAAAACATTAAACAAGATTTAAGCCGTCGAGTGCTTATGAGTGTTATTTTAAGCCATAAATTATTTATTTGTGTCAATAAAACAAGAGAAGAAAGAGAAAACAAGAGCAATAATTAAAATGTTAAAAAAGAAGATATATTATAAATCAAATGCCCTGTTGGAAATGCAGGACAATGAATGAAGGGAATATTAGAGAATATTTAAGCCTAGTCATAAAATCTAAAAAAGTAAATTTTTAAGAAATGTAGGCTTAAGGAATACAATTTGTTAAATATGTACACTATTTTTTCATATTAAATGTAAATTTAACGCCCACTAAAGGAGGCGGGGTCCAAAAATAAACTATGTCGTTTTTTCCACAGACAGACCTATGGGCGTTGCTAGATCCTCTTAGACTTGACCAATGATCAGGAATATATTTACTTTATGGTGTCCAATTCTTTTTGGACGGTATTAAAACTGTTTTTTTGGCGGGGTCGCACTGGCAAGGGCCGTGGGGGAGACATTTAACCTTTGCTACAAAACACTAAAAATTAATTTATGCAGTAATAAAGTGTAATTTGTTTATAGGAGCATATAGGGGCCAAAGGGGGTACCAAGGGGGTAGGGCAGAGGAGGACCACACAGCGTCTCAATTTGCCATAAAAGCTTAAAAAGGCTACATTTAAGGAATGAAGGCTTAAGTAATAAATTTTGTTAAAATGTTACACCATTTCTCATATAATAACGCCCACTAAAGGGGGTGGGGTTCAAAAGTTTATTTTTTTTATTTTATGGCTCCAAGTTTAACGGCTTGCACCGTCTTTGACTACAAATAAATGTAAAAAAAGTATGTTGTTTTTAGAGGTTGGTTTAGTTCTTCCTAGGGGAACTTTTTTCCCTCTTGCCCGATTTAGCCCATTTACAAGCCTGTGCTATCCTTCATGATATATTTTTGCCAAGTTTCTTTTCGTTTGGACTGAATCGTGATTTCCACAGGCAGACGGATGGACGGACATGGCTACATCGTCTTAGATTTAATCACTGATCAAGAATATATATATTTTACTATATATATATATACTTTAAAAATATCCCTACAGGGATATTTATAAAACTAATTGAATGTAAATTTTATTATTCGAATTTACTTCTTTGCTTTTAATAAGAATTTTTTTATTTAATAAATAATTTGCAGATTGCTGATTTGAACTCAAGCCTAATAAAACTGTGCAACAGTGCAAAAAATGCAAGGTCGTGACTATATGGGTTCGATTCTACTATCAAATTGTAGTAAAACCCTTTACTCAGTTGGGCCAATTAGGCGATCGTTTTATTTTTTTTGGGCCTCCAAAGTTTCCCAATATTACCATGATGCCCAAAAAAAAGAAAAAATTCTATTATTTATATTAAGATTGGAATATATTTAGAATATTTTCAATAATCAGCGATCTTAAATAGTCCCAAAAAATGCTGTGCATCTAGCGAAAAGTACTGAAAATATAAGGAAAATGTTGAAAAGTTCCAAATTTCAAAATTTTGGATTTTTTTTCTTTATTTTTGGGAATCGTAATTGCAGAATTTAAAATATTTATTTTTCTTTTTATTACTTTATTTGTAGTCCTTTCTACCTAAATGAGATTTTTTATCTTAAAATATTGATAAACAAAAAGTTTATAGCATCCTTTTCTTCTAGACTTTTTTTGTATTTTTTTCTTGAATTTATGTAAAAATATAACTTTTCTTCTACTGAAATTCCAGTAGCAAGCAAGTCTGAAAAGGCATTTAAATGCAGTATGAAATTTTGTTGCAACTAGACCATCCATTCATAATGCTGATTAGCAAACGCAGGGATGTGTCCTACAAAGAGGCTTAATGAATAAAAACGTATATGTTGGGTTAATGTTTCACAATGCATTCTTATCATATAAGCGTTTTTTCTTTCAGCGAAATATCTCCATAAAGTGTATATCAGCCCCATAAAGTATACTATATATCAGTGATGAAATCCAAGACCATCTAGCCATGTTCTTCCGTCCGTCTGTGGAAATCTCGATAGGGTCGGAACGAAAAGAGCCAGACCCTTAAAATTTGGTATAGATACAGCTTGAAGGATAGCACAGGTTAAGCTCGTAAATGGACTAAATCGGACCAGAGGGAAAAAAGTTCCCCTAAGAAGAACTTAGCCAACCTCTAAAAAACTACATATTTCTTAAAGTTATTTTTTTTAATATTGATAAGCAAATGATATATTTTTATGTCAAAGAAGGTGCAACGCGTTAAAATTGGAGCCATAAAATTAAAAAAAAAATTATTTTTGGACCGCGCCCCCTTTAGTGGGCGTTTTTATTTGTAATTATATTAAACAAATGATATATTTTTATATCAAAGAAGGCACAACGCGTTAAAAATGGAGTCATGAAATTAAAAAAAAAAAAAATTTTGGGCCCAGCCCTCTTTGGTGGGCGTTGAAGTTATATATTATGTCAAAAAATAGTGTAAATATTTAATAAATATTCCCTAAAAATTTAATTTAAAAGCTTTCACAACGAAAATGAGATATTCTCAAATCTTGTTCTGCCCTACTCTTCCACAGTCCCTCCCCTTTGCCACATAAATGACCTTATAAAAAAAAAAACTTTTTCTACACTTAACTCCCCCGAAAATTTAGTTCTTAATTTTTACGATTTAGGCGAAATATCTCCCCCGCGGCCTTTCTCGGAGTGACCCTGTATAGAGTTTTGAAATTGAGCACAGAAATGCCTTAAAGGAACTGTGACCCAGCAGCTTAAACATTTTTAATTTATCTCAGTCCTTTTTTTGCACGTTGCTTTAAAGTAATACGTAAACTGCTTTTATGCTGATGGATAGATGTCTCGGTCATGCTCCTACTGAAATTTGGAAACGACCGTATTAAAATCATTTTTTTTTCTTGTTCACTTAAGCCAAATACCCTAAACATTTATGGTTTAATAAGAATAAAAATAGAGTTTATATTTACTAAATATTTGGAGGGTATTGTAGATTCGACCAGGTCGAATATAACGTTTTTAGTTGTTAGATTTTTATAGTCGGGCCCTCATTCAGGGGAAATATCCTACTTATGCAATGCATTGAGGTGAACCTATGAAAGGATATTGTTTAGAGAGCAGATGAAAAAGGATAAAATGGAAGAGAATTTGTCAGTCCCTTTTTGGACGTTGATATAAAATAATAATACGTAAGTTTTTATGCTGACGGAAAAGTGTCTCAGTCATGCTCCTCCCAACTTTGGAAACAATCGTATTAAAATAAATGTTTTTCTTCTTTGTTTTCTTAAGTCAAATACCATAGAAATGTACACTTTAATAAAAACAAGTAAAAACGTTATATTCGACCGGGTCGAATCTTAAATACCCTCCAAATATTTAGTAAGTGAATTTAAAATGTTTAACTTGGTGGGACAGAGTTCCTTTATATAATATCGTACGTCAACGCCCACTAAACGGGTCGGGGTTCAAAAATATACAATATCATGTTTTCCATAGACGAACGTATGGGCATTGCTAGACCGTTTAGACTTCATCACTGATCAAGAATATACATATTTACTTTATGGGGTCCAATTCTCTTTGGAGGGTATAAAAACTGTATTTTGGCGGGGTCGCTCTGGCAAGGGCTGTGGGGGAGACCTTTGTCATAAAACTCTAAAAATAAATGCTTGGGATAATTGTATACAAAATTAAAATTTTTTTTTTTTTGGTAGGGTCATTTAGGGGGCGAAGGGGAAGGAGGGGGTAGGGCAGAGTAGTACCAGGTTTCGTCTCAGCTTCGTCATTAAAGCTTAAAAGTGTTATTTTTAAAGAATGTAGGCTTAAGTAAAACAATTTGTTAAATTTTTATGCTATTTGTGCATATAATAACGCCCACTAAAGAGGGCGGGGTCCAAAAATTAATTTTTTTATTTTATTGCTCCAAGTTTAACGCGTTGGACCTTCTTTAATATAAAAATATATCATTTGCTTAACAACATATTCAAAAAACTTTAAAAATTATGTTGTTTTTTCTGGGTTGGTTTAGTTCTTCTTAGGGGAACTTTTTTCCCTCTTGCCCGAACTTAACCTGCTCTAAGCTTCAAAATATATATATGCCAAATTTCAAGAGTCTAGCTCTTTTCGTTTGGACTGAATCGTGATTTCCACAGACGGACGGACGGACGGACGGACATGCTCAGTTCGTCTTAGATTTCATCACTGATCAAGAATATATATACTTTATGGGGTATGAGATGGATATTTCAATGCGTTACAAACGGAATGACAAAGTGAATATACCCTTCAAATTTTTTTTTGGAGGGTATAATAAAAATAGCGTTTTTATATATTGAAATTTGGAGGGTATTTAATATTCGACCTGGTCGTATATAATGTTCTTACTGATTTTTAAATGGGATTGACAGTCAGGGGATAGCCCCTTCTCATGGAGAGAGTTGTTCTGGAACTGAGAAAGAAGTGTGTACTGAGACAGTGTTAAATTTAGTCTTGCTGCCGCCTTAGTCCTTGTCTGGGGTGCCGCCATTTCTGATTTACAAAATTCTGCTCATTGTGATTCAGTCGTATCCTTTAGGAAGTCTGTTCAAAAACTAAGGTTAATTTAAATTTTACTTAAAATATTTATAGTTAATCGTCAATACGATGGCATGATTACAATCTTTTGTTTGGCTAAAATATTGCTGTTTTTAATCAAAACTTTCGATGGAGCTTCTCTACCACATGAAATTGATCAGAGAATTGAGAAGCTCATATGTTTCCAAAGATATTTTTATTATGGGTATCTTCAATTTATTCTGAACATTCTATAAATGGTAACCCTTTTATTGTGGGTGATATTAAAATCGCAATTATTCTTGGGAAAATGTTTCCAATACAAAATTTGTTTGACGTCATTACATATTTTCAATTCTAATGCTAGAGTTAATGTCGACGTCGTCGACGGCGTCAAATGTCAAAAAAAAAAAGTTGAATCGTATGAAATTGTATGAGAGCAGTTAATCTCAACGCGTTGCAACGCCGTAAAAGTTCAATCTACTTCAACTTTTTCGGCGTTAAAACGCCGTCAACGGCGTCGACATTAACTCTAGCATAAAGTTTTGAAATCATGGCGCCCTAGGCCCGGGCATTGCGAGTCTAGACGTAAATCCGCCACTGCACCGAGGAGAGATGGCGAAAAATGAGTATAGGGTCCGCCAAATATTTTTTTAAAATGCTATAAAAAAACCACTGAATATTTTCTAAAATTTCTTTTTTTTATTTGAAAGTACAATCCTTTCGGTTAATAATGAAAAATAATTTCATACAAATGGCTGCCTCGGCTGGCCATGCAGTAGCCTACACGATCGGTCCAATTTTTAAGCACATTATCGATTGTGCGCAGCTGTATTTCACCAATGGCTTCAATATCCTCCTCTTCAATTTTTGTGAACAAAAATTCGTTCAACATGGCCCGATAACGATCGCCATTGACTGTAACGGCAACTCCTTGTCATTTTCGAAGAAAAATGTCCCAATTATGCCTCTGGACCAAAATCCGCACCAAACAGTGACTCGTTTTGGGTGCATCGGCTTTTCAATGTATGCGTGTGGGTTTTCTGTGCCCCAAATGCGACAATTTTGCTTGTTTACATACCCGCCAAGATCAAAATGAGCTTCATCTGAAAAGATGATTTTTTTTGGCAAAATCGGCATCTTCTGTATTTCGATCACAGGCCGACTTAGCGAAGCGAAAACGCATTGGATGGTCAACCATATTCGTTCAGCGGAAGGATAAAACTGATTATCTGTCAAATCAGACATGAGCTAAGTGTTACCATTCACGAAATAAGCACTAGTTGAAAAAAAACCGTTAGATGGCGGACCCTTTAAAAGTTGTGCCAGTAATTTTTACTTTGACGGTGTAGTTTTGTTGCAGTATTGACAGGATCGTACCAGGGATCTTCGGGTTATGCACTATACGCGTTAACTATTTCAAGTTTCAGCACCCAAAAGTCGCTTGATAAGATCCAGTGAGCTAAAAAGTAGGCCTTATTTAATACTTCTGCAACTGCCTTCGTATGAGTGCAAAAAGTGTGTGAATAAGTAAAAATGAATGGATTCGCATTTGTTTGTGTGTATGTGTGTGTGTGTGTGTTAAAGTAAGTCCCCTAAGAGTCGTGTATAGTCGATTTTGTGTAGTTGTTGTTTTCTTTTTAATGGCGTTCCTTGTATTCACCGTTGTTGTAGTACAACAAACATTATTCGTGTTTTTTTCTAATGTCGGCCTCTGGAGGTGATTAACCTTTTAGTTGTTTATGTTTTCTGTTTTTATAGCTTTTGTTTTTGTTGCCATGATTTTTTATAGTTTTTCTTTTCTGTTCCTCTCGTTCTATTATTCTTTCTATTGTTTTGGCGTTCCTACAAGAGAACATTTTTCCGTTTAGTGTTTCTTTTTTCTTTGCCAAACAATGTGACTTTGGAAAAACGAGTGCGAAATGGAAAAGAAATAAAATAAGAGGGAATAATTAATCGTCATGTTAACAGTGAAATTCCAGTAGGAATTAACTTTAAAATATTTAAATCATTTAGAACTAATTTGAACATTAAGGTTATTTGCAGATTTAGATTTGAGTGAAGAAAAAAGAAACCTTATAAAATTCGCTTTAAAAGGTGCGATATATATATTTAACGGAGATTATGTGAAAGGGAAATGATTGGAATGCTATTAGAAATTTTCATGCATGTAAGTGAATTGGATTTTTGTATCGAGAATCTTTAATTCCTTAAACTCTATGCATGTCAGCTGAAATAATTACTCTTCTTCTGTAACTATTAGTCAACGTCACATCAGGACAATAACAAAAATACGACACTTCTGTTCTCTTTTTCTTCACAAATTGACAATTTCCAACAGCCTCTTTCTATATCCATTTAAGGCAGCTGAGAATAGTAAGAGGATGTCAGAATTAGTTAATTGTGTTATGCAACGAGTAGGCATGTGTCTCATGTTTTGACATTGTCTTGACGTGACGTTGACAATTAGTTACAGAATAAGGCTAGGAACACAACTGGGACGGACGACGAATTCCGTTCAGTATGACGAATTCGTGGGTAAAAATTCGCTCTATAAATTCGTTGTATGAAACACAATAACGATGAATAAATTAAAATAATGAACAAAAAAATTTTAAATTTTTTTTAAATCTTTGTAATCCTCTGATGCCACATTGTGTAGATATTCAATAATTACCCCGGTGGTGTCCATTTTTATCCAGAACAAATTCCTTTTTATACCCTCCAAAAAAGAATTTGGACGGTATATTCACTTTGTCAATCCGTTTGTAACGCACCGAAATATCCATCTCAGATCCCATAAAGTATATATATTCCTGATCAGTGATGAAATATAAGACGAACTGAGCATGTCCGTCCGTCCGTCTGTGGAAATCACGATTCAGTCCAAATTAAAAGAGCTAGACTCTTGAAACTTGGTATAAATATATTTTGAAGCTTAGAGCAGTTTAAGTTCGAAGATGGGCTAACTCGGGCAAAGGGGAAAAAAGTTCCCCTAAGAAGAACTAAACCAACCCAGAAAAAACAACATAATTTTTAAAGTTTTTCGGTTATTTTGTCAAGCGAATGATATATTTTTATGTCAAATATGGTCCAACGCCTTAAACTTGGAGCCATAAAATAAAAATAAAAAAAATTTGGACCCCGCCCACTTTAGTGGGGGTTATTATATGCAAAAAATAGTGTAAAAGTTTAACAAATTGTTTTACTTAAGCCTACATTCTTTAAAAATAACATTTTTAAGTTTTAATGACGAAGCTGAGACGAAAGCTGGTAGTACTCTGCCCTACCCCCTCCTCCCCCTTCACCCCGTAAATGACCCTACCAAAAAAAACTAATTTTGTATACAATTATCCCAAGCATTTATTTTTAGAGTTTTATGACAGCCGATTTCTGCCCTACCCCCTCCTTCCCCTTCGCCCCCTAAATGACCCTACAAAAAAATAAAAATTTTAAATTTTGTATATAATCATCCCAAGCATTTATCTTTAGAGTTTTATGACTGCCGATTTCTGCCCTACCCCCTACTCTTACTTTGCCCCCTAAATGACCCTATAAAAAATAATTTTGTATGGAATTATCGCAAGCATTTATTTCTAGAGTTTTATGACTGCCTATTTCTGCCCTCCTCCCTATTTGCCCCCTAAATTACCCTATAAAAAAAATATTTTTAATTTTGTACATAATCATCCCAAGCATTTTTTTAGAGTTTTATGACAAATGTGAAATGAGTCCCCCACAGCCCTTACCAGAGCGACCCCGCCAAAATACAGTTTTAATACCCTCAAAAGAGAATTGGACCCTATAAAGTAAATATGTATATTCTTGATTAGTGATGAAGTTTAAGACGGTCTAGCAATGCCCATACGTTCGTCTGTGGCAAACATGACATTTTCTATTTTTCAACCCCACCCCCTTTAGTGGGCGTTGACGTACGACATTATATAAAGGAACTCTGTCCCACCAAGTTAAACATTTCAAATTCACTTACTAAATATTTGGAGGGTATTTAAGATTCGACCCGGTCGAATAAAACGTTTTTACTTGTTGTATTTATTTTCTGATTTTTTTTCTGTAAATAAACTATTCTTTTCATTTGACAGCTGATGAGGTGACCATATGAAAAAGTAGGAAATAGTAAGAAATACTATATTATAAAAAGTGTTCAATTGGTAAATTGTTGAATTTATTTTTATTGTGCACTGAAAATGTTCGTGCTACATGCAACTATACAGTAGTGAACTATATTTTTTCATAAAAAACAAATTTGAGTATATGAAACCTGGTCACCTGATACTGTTTTGTTCGTCGTTTGCTGTCGAAACAATTAGAAATAAATCTATTTCAACTTTCGCTAAGTATGACGAAATTCGACCAACACCACGATTGTGTGCATTTTCACGAATGTGTTTTATTTTTGGCGACGAATATTCGCGACCAAAAATTAGTCGTTCTTCGCAGTGTTGTTCCTAGCATAAGAGCGAATATTTTTAATATGAATAAATTACATTGTGCTCTATTTCTGTTTGTGCACCTGAGTTCGAAATAGTGTACATATTTTATCCTCTGTACACACAAGTTTACATCAACATCTTTGAAAAATATAACATTGAAAAACATGACATTGAAAAATGTATGCATGCCTCACTTTATACACAAATAAATCTTCAGTGTACAGTACTGTGCATCGAACCTCAAGTGTATACATTGAAGACATTGAAAACATTGAATTCACTTTATGTATGTATGCACATTTGCGGAGATGAGAACATTGTATTTGTTCAAATTAAAAAAAACATATACACGAGATGTACACGAGTGCACTCATAGTTATACACAAGTAGAAGGTGTACACGATGAAAGAAAGTCAATGTCTATAGTGTATTCAAGGTGTACATTGTATTAAAGGTGTTCATTAAATTTTGTTATACATTTGTGAGATCTCTGATACCCACATGTATTTAGTATCCATTTACATATTCGTATTGAAACATATTCAAACAGAAATATCAAAGCAAAGAGAGAAAAAATTCTAGTTCAATGAAATTGTATTTATTTGCCTCTGGCAAATAACTTTGACCAGCAGCTCAATTTCTCGGTTAAAAGAAGTATGTAAATAAGCGTATAATTGCCAACTTCTAGTTTTCAATGAACCTCATTTAAGGAATATTTGCTGTATAATAAAAGAAGACAAGAAAACTAATTGTGTAGCTGAAAAATTATTATTCAAAACTTTATAACATTTTGGATTTCTAAGGCTTGATTTGCTGCCTCCCCTTGTATTTTTTTTTTTTTTGTATACCAACAATTCATCCTGCATATCAAATGTCGTTAACTTTGGGAACATCTGCAGCATGTTATTTAGATAATTGGCAAAATGGAAATGTTTCCATAGACTAATTTAATAACATGTTTAACTCATGCCGAAAATGATTGGTTCCATGAAACTGTTGATATGCATGAACATGTTTGCCGAAATCAATTACAAAAATCAAACAGATATGATCATAATCATTTGCATAGATTGTTAAAATCATTTGCTGTATCAAATAAAAATTCTGTACAGCATTGTGTACAACAAAACCAATTCTGAGTGGCAAAGGAATAAGCAATTAAAATAAAATCCTTCTCTAATATCTGGCAGTAAGTGTATTGGTGATGGCTCCATTGCATGTACTCGCATGTGTATGTACAAATTAACATTATGACCTCTTTTGGGGGTGAAAAGAGATAAATTAGTTGAATTTATAGCACATCGAATTGTAAAAATAAAAATTTTGAATATCATTATACATCCTGTTGTCTGGGTGTAACTTAGGGAGGGAAAATTATCGATAATGTTACTATGGAAATATATCGATAGTTTAAAAGTCAAGTGAAGTGCATTTACTAACCCTTAAATTGCAAAATAATATATATTTTAATAAAACAAAACAGAGAGCTAATCACGGCATTTGTTATCGAATCAAATTTGTATATCAATTGTATTGAAACTTCCATAGATATCGAATGCCGAAATTATTTGTCCAGTTTGGCTGAATATATTTTTATAAATTTAACGATTTTGTAGGCTAATGTTGAAAAAATGTTTTCAGCACTGTTTAACTCTTGCTATCGAATAATAACGATTGTTTTTAAATATTAATCGATTGCAAATTAAAAGTATCGATAGAATCGACACTACCATCGGTAGTTTTCTACCTTTGTTGTAACGTTTTTTCTTTTTCAAATGAAAATAATATTAAGGAGTATAGCTAAAGTAACGTTCAATACTTTTGTAAGTGCATTTCATTGTTTTCTTTCCGATCATACACAATAAATTGAATAACATATTGAATTAAGTTTAATAACACTTTAACAATTTAAAATTAATTTCTTAATTATACCCAAATCAAATAAAATCTATTAAAAACATTAAATTCCTGTGAGTTAAAATAATAGGAAAATTGAGTTTGAAATAGATGGGAAGTTTTAAAATAAATATTGGATCATAAAAAAAATAATTCAAATCTATTGGTAACGTTCGATACATTCGAATTCAATTAGTAGAGGAATTGAAAATAATTTAAATGAATAACGTTTTAATTTTTTACAAATGAATCCTATATTAAACAAAAATCAATTAAAATCTGTTGGTAACGTTCAATACATTTGCACTAAAACAATTGAAAAATTTTATAAAAATATTTGTAATGAATTACTTGCCAATAATTTACCAAAAAAACAAAACAAAAATGCCGATTTATACAAAAATCAACTAAAATCTTTTGGTAACGTTCAACACACTTGAACCAAAAAAAGTAGAAATAATTGGGATGAATAACAGTCTAGATATTTAGAAATAATTTCTGCGTTATACACAAATCAGTTAAAATTAGTGGGTAACGTTCAGTACATTTGAATTAAATACTTAAGAAATTGTAGAAATTTAAGCAAAATAATTGAGAAATTAAAAGAAAAATAACCTTTGTGAATAACATCATTCTGACATATAGCTTAAAAATAAATTAACCTGTAATAGATGAAACTCTGTTGGTAACGGTCAATACATTTGAGTTAAAATGATTGAGACATTGAATTCAAAATAATTGAAATGAATAACGTTCTAAGAATTCTAATAAAAATCCTGAGTTATACAAAATTCATTTAAAATATGCCGGTAACGATCAATACATATTAAACAAAATAATTGAGGAACTCAGTGATATATAATTCATATGTTAAATAACGTTCTAATAGCTTAATACTAAATCCTGCATTGATTTTAAATCAATTAGAATCTGTTTGTAACTTTCAATACATTTTAATTAAAATAGTTAAGAATAATTGGGATAGATACCCATCTAATAATATAGAAATAATTCCTCAGCTATACACAAATCAATTAAGATTGGCTGGTAACTTTCAATACCTTTGAATTAAAATACTTAAGAAATTGTATATAAAGTAAATGGGGTGAATAAAATGATCTTATAGTTTGAATATATATCTTGAATTATACGCAAATCAGTTAAAGTTTTTTGGTAACGTTCAATATATTTGCACCAAATTAGTTGTGAATTTTAATTAAAATATTTGAAATGTATAACGTGACAATAATTAAAAAAAATTTGAGATTTATACAAAAATCAACTAAAACCTTTTGGTAACGTTCTACACACTTGAGCCAAAATAAGTAGAAATAATTGGGATGGATAACAGTTTAAACATTTAGAAATAGTTTCTTAGTTATACACAAATCAATTAAAATCTGTTGGTAACGTTCAATGTATTTGCACTAAAACAATTGAAAAATTTTATAAAAAATATTTGTAATGAATTACGTGCCAATAATTTACCAAAAAAACAAAACAAAAATGCCGATTTATACAAAAATCAACTAAAATCTTTTGGTAACGTTCAACACACTTGAACCAAAATAAGTAGAAATAATTGGGATGAATAACAATCTAGATATTTAGAAATAAATCATGAGTTATACACAAATCAATTAAAATTCGTGGGTAACGTTCTGTACATATGAATTAAAATACTTAAGAAATTGTATATAAAATAATTGGGAGGGATAAAATGATCTCATAATTTGATATAAAGCCTGGATTACACACAAATCAATTATAATCTGTCGGTAACGTTCAACTAATTTGCACTAAAATAGTGAAAAATTTAACAAAATTAATAATTAAATAATTTGATATAAATCCTCAATTATACTCAAATCAATAAAAATCTGTTGGTAACGTTCCACACATTTGAATTTAAATAATTGAGAATCAAAAATGTAGGTGCATAATGTTCTAATAATTTAAAAATAAAACCAAAACTATACACAAATAAAATAATATGGATAATTTAAGTAGAAGTTGTAGGCTCTTTATTCTAATGAAAATGCATTACAGTTTCGCTTTGCAGGGTGAAGTGAGTGCAACATTTTACTGTTAGAAGCGTATTTGCAACATAATAAAGTCGTTGAGTATGCCTTTGGGATATATTTTACATGGTTGTACTCTCTAGAGTAAAAAGTGTATGAAAACACAGTTTAAATTATTTATTTTATTTATTTGAAAAATATATTGATGGATATATTTTAAACAAAATAATAATTCATTTGCAGGATCTATAAATATTTATGCTTAATTATTGTTAATAATGTAACATTGCTTTTTGTTAAAAAAAAAACATTAATTTAGCATGAGTTCAATTGAAAAACAAAACCTTTTAAAAGTGGGCTTATCATTTAAAGTTTAAAGTAAAATTAGACAATTAAATAAGTGTGTTTTGATAGAAATCATAAATCTAGATGTAAAAAAAGGAAATTTAATTTTATATAATAATCCTTGTGTTATGGACTTGAAGCTGTGAACTGTTAAAGAATTGCTTCGTGTGACCTGGCCTTAAATCCAATAACATTTTATATTTTGCTCTTTTCTTCCCAATCATATGAGAAAATACATCCTTTTGCAAAAATCTTTTTAAAATAAACTCAAGCCCTAAGGATTTTTGGAGGCCAACAAAAACTGCAAATTGAATACATTTTACGAAAAGAAAAGGTTGTAAGAGCCAACAAGCCAACAAAGGATTGAAAGCAAAACTAACAGCGAAAAGAAAATATAAGACTTAAGCCAACTTTTTTTTCAAATCCAATAATACACAAAGTAAATTTTCCTAAACTATGGCTGCTCAGTTTTTGTCGTATCAACATAAAGAATTTATATGAATTTAAAATGGTTTCTAGATATTTACTCTCGACATCGTCATCCTCATCATCATCATCATTATCGTAATAACGACTGTCTCTTTCACTCACGCATGTCCTTAAGAAGCTCAAGATGCTTAAATGTATACAAAAGATATTATTCCGTATATGTTTGAAGTAAATAACTAGAAGCTTTTATAAATACATTATGTACTTAATTTATATGTATAAATTTAGTATATACTCGTAAGCACATGGCATGCGTATGAATATGTGTCTTTGCCAGGAAACGAAACGGGAGACATTTAAATCTAGTTTTTTATGTTTTTTAAATGTTTAAGATGTCGAAAATTTTCCTTCAAAAATGATATCAAATATTTAACGTTCACAGCCAGACAGACATTCATTTATGGCAGCAGAGATATTTAAAATTATTAGGAAAGAAGAGTGTGCACCACAGCCGAAGGACGCTGCCAGTAATTCAATACATTCTTTAGAAATGCCAAATTCGTGTGTATGTGTGTGTGTGTAATGCTATTTCGGCATAAATCTTAGAATTTTCCTAAATATTCGCATGCCAAAGATATAAGTGTACAACAATTTGAGAGAAATACCAAGTGCGTATAATAACAACACGCTTAAACAGCTTTGGTTTTGTAAACTTAAACGCCAACTCAATTCTATTTGGAGTTTGAATTGAAAATTAATTACAACAAAATGTAGTATTTTGTGTGAGTGTGTATTTGGGCGTAAGATCAAATTTCTTTGAACCCCACAAATAAATACGAGGACCGCGTGGTAACTCCATCACTTTTTGAATAGCCCTCGCAGCAACTTTAAGAGTTCAACCCGGTTAAAATCAACCACCATTTATTAATTGTCTGATTAGCGTATCACTGTTTAAAATTGATATTAATAAGGATTTAAAAAACAAGTAAAAGCGTTATATTCGACCGGGTCGAATCTTAAATAGCCTCCAAATATTTAGTAAGTAAATTTAAAATGTTTAACTTTATTTTAAATGTTTCCTTTAAGACATTTCTGTGCCCAATTCTAAATCTCTATTTTGCGAGAGTCATTCCGGGAAGGGCCTTGGGAGAGACTTTTCACCTCTGCAAGTTCTGAGAACATCGCAGCTTCTTATAGGTTTAAGGAATCCAAATTGTTCAATATTTACACTATTTATGCATATAATATCGTACGTCAACGCCCACTAAGAAGGGCGGGGTTCAAAAATAGACTACTTAATGTTTGCCACAGACGGACGTATAGGCATTGCTAGATCGTCTAAGACTTCATCACTGATCAAGAATATATTTAATCTATGGGGTCCAATTCTCTTTTGAGGGTATTAAAACTGTATTTTGGCGGGGTCGCTCTGGCAAGGGCTGTGGGGAAGACATTTCACCTTTGCCATAAAGCTCTAAAAATAAATGTTTTAAAAAAAAATTTTTTTTATAGGGTCATTTAAGGGACAAAAGGGGAGGAGGGGGTAGGGCAGAGTAGTACCAGGTTACGTCTCTGCTTCGTCATTAAAGCTTAAAATTTTTAGTTTCAAGGGATGTAAGCCTAAGTAATACAATTTGCTAAACTTTTACACAATTTTTGCATATAATAACGCCCACTAAAGGGGCGGGACCCAAAATAAATTTTTTGGAATTTATAACTCTAAGTTTAACGCGTTGGACCTTCTTTGGCATTAAAATATAGCATTTGCTTAACAAAATTACAAAAAACTTTAAATATTGTGTTGTTTTTTAAAGGTTGGTTTAGTTTTTCTTAGGGGAACATTTTTCCCTTTCGCCCGATTTAGCACATTTCCGAGCTCAACCTGTGCTAGCTATATTTCTACCAAATTTTAAGAGTCTAGCTCTTTGTGCTTGGGCTGAATCGTGATTTCCACAGACGGACGGACGGACGGACATGCTCAGATCGTCTTAGATTTCATCACTGATCAAGAATATATATACTTTATGGGGTCTGAGATGGACATTTCGCTGCGTTACAAACGAACTGACAAAGTGAATATACCCTCCAATTCTTTTTTGGAGGGTATAAAAAGGAATTGAATTTCAAAATATATTCAAATTAATAAATCCAATTACTAATTTCAATTAAAGTTGATAGACTGATTGTACGAAAATGTTTTTTAAATTCCAAAAAAAAAAAACAGCAGATGTGCTACACCAGTGTGACTTATCCAGCTTACACAGCACAGCAGAACAGCTGTTTTCGAAAGCCGTCACACTTTCATCATCATTTCTCATAAGCATTTTTCTTTATCACCAATTATTATTTTCTTTTTACGAAATAACCGCTTAAAGCTACACTTTCACATCTATCAAATATTTGACGAAATAATCATAACCTAAATTAATATTTTATAACTATAATTTTTAATTAATTTTTTTATAATTATAATTTATTATCACAATTAATTAATTTTTTATAATTAAATATAATTTATTATCCCAATTAATGCCATTATTGAATTCAATTAACCATAGAAAATTTTAATTAAATAATTGCTCAATTAACACTTAATTGTTATCAAATCGAGTAAAATTGCAAATGCACCACTGCTAAAAAGTGTGTTCCGTGAGCAAAATACACACAACTTACTGAACAAAGTTGGTCGAGACTTAGCACGTAAAATTTAGAAAAAGTTAAAAAGTGGGTGCTGTTGGCTGAAGTAGTAGAACACGAGACTATGAAGCGGAGGGTCGTGAGTTCGAGCCCGCGCTGAGTCATGAAATATTGTGTTGAATTTCTTCTGATCACCATTAAGTGCGTGGTTGTGTTAGTTGTTGCCAGTCTGTTTCAATGATGAAGGCATAATCACTGGTCACTGAACATAATTGGCGGCGACTGACACGATCATGTACTAACAAACAGAGTAATAGCACCCACCTTCGTCGGCCCTGTAGCAAAAATTAGCCGACGAAGTAAAAAAGGTTGAAATAGCTACAATAACAACTGTCTATCTTCTCATCTTTCCTAATCTGTCCCCTCAATACTATCCCCTCGTTTTCAGTTCCGGCGCAATGCATTGCATATATAGGGGTCATGCCCTGAGTGCTGGTCCAAGATAAAAAAAAACCATAAATAAAATATTTCGAGGCATGATAAAGTTAAGTTGTTGATATTAAATTTATTATTAATTATAAAACTAGCAAGTAAAAAACAGAAAAATTTTCAAATAACTATCCTATAAATCTTAATTCAATTTAATATATCAATTTCGTTAAAAAAATACTTGCATAAAAATAAAACATTTTCTGAGTGATTGCAACAAAACCTAAAACTACTTTTTTGTGGGTGTGCTCATTAACGTTTATTATTCAGTGTACGCGTTCAGTTACAATCCGGTCTTTACACTGAGAAAAAAAATAAAATATGTTCAACTTCTGCTAGCGTTTTTTACCTACGATGCCACATAGGCATGGGCTGACTACAGTAGGAATTAAGACCTTCAGCCGAGGGACCCAATATTCCATGCGTATAATCCGCAGCATCAGCTGTTTGCCACCAGAAATTAAGATCAGATCTACGAATTCTAACAGGATCGTAAAAGGACTTAATAAAACTTTTACTCTGAAAATATCCTATTTAGCGAGTTGTTGCAAATGGTTTCCAAATAACTCATTCCCATAATACACGCGACAGGAGTATTCGAGAAGAATTTTATATGTTCGTTGTTTAGGGTTGTTTTTCTATAGAGTGGCACAATTTTAAATGATAATAAAACAAGTAAAAACGTTATATTCGACCGGGTCGAATCTTAAATACCCTCCAAATATTTAGTAAGTGAATTTGAAATCTTTAACTTGGTGGGACAGAGTTCCTTTATATAATATAGTACGTCAACGCCCTCTAAAGGGGGCGGGGTTCAAAAATATACAATATCATGTTTTCCACAGACGAACGTATGGGCATTGCTAGACCGTCTTAAACTTCATCACTAATCAAGAATATACATATTTACTTTATAGGGTCCAATTCTCTTTTGAGGGTATTAAAACTGTATTTTGGCGGGGTCGCTCTGGCAAGAGCTGTGGGGGAAGCATTTCACCTTTGTCATAAAACTCTAAAAACAAATGCTTGGGATAATTATATACAAAATTAAAATTTATTTTTTTTGATAGCGTCATTTAGAGGGCATAGGGGGAGAGGGGGTAGGGCAGAAACAGGTAGACATAAAACTCTAAAAATAAATGCTTGGGATGATTATACACAAAATTAAAAAAAAATTTTATTTATTTTTAATAGGGTCATTTAGCGGGCAAAGTGGGAGGAGGGGGGTAGGGCAGCAACAGGCAGCAACAGGCAGCAATAAAACTCTAAAGATAAATGCTTGGGATGATTATATACAAAATTAAAAAAAAATAATTTTATTTTTTTGGTAGGGTCATTTAGGGGGCGAAAGGGAAGGACGGGGTAGGGCAGAGTAGTACCAGGTTTCGTCTCAGCTTCGTCATTAAAGCTTAAAAGTGTTATTTTTAAGGAATGTAGGCTTAAGTAAAACAATTTGTTAAATTTTTATGCTATTTTTGCCTATAATAACGCCCACTGAAGTGGGCGGGGCCAAAAAATATTTTTATTTTATTTAATGGCTCCAAGTTTAAGGCGTTGGACCGTATTTGACATAAAAATATATCATTTGCTTAACAAAATAACCAAAAAACTTTAAAAATGATGTTGTTTTTTCTGGGTTGGTTTAGTTCTTCTTAGGGGAACTTTTTTCCCTCTTGCCCGATTTAGCCCATCTTCGAACTTAACCTGCTCTAAGCTTTAAAATATATTTATGCTAAATTTCAAGAGTCTAGCTCTTTTCGTTTGGACTGAATCGTGATTTCCACAGACGGACGGACGGACGGACGGACATGCTCAAATCGTCTTAGATTTCATCACTGATCATGAATATATGTATATACTTTGTGGGGTCTGAGATGGATATTTCGATGCGTTACAAACGGAATGACAAAGTGAATATACCCTCCAAATTCTTTTTTGGAGGGTATAAAAATAGTGTAATTATTTAATAAACTGTATCCTTTAAGTCTACATTCCTTAAAAATTCAATTTATAAGATTTTACGACAATCTCTGATTTTCCGCTGCCCTCTTCCTCCACTCCCCTTGGCCCACTAAATGACCTTATCAAAAAAACAATTTTTTTACACTTAACTCCCCGAAAATCTAGTTCTTAGGTTTTTACGATTCAGGTGAGATGTCTCCCCCACGGGCTTTCTCGCAATGACCCTGTATAGGGTGTTAAAATTGAGCACAAAAATGTATTAAAGATGCTCTGACTCAGCAGGCTAAAAAAATTTTAATATATCTCCGTTCCATTTTGTGCGCATTGATATAAAATATTGACTGCAAAAATAACGCAAAATACTTTTATGCTGATGAAAAGGCGCTCAGCCATGCTGCTCCTATTCGCAGGGTATTTAAGATTCGACCCTGTCGATTATAACCTTCTTGTTTTCTCTTGCTTTTGTGCGTGGTTGAGTTGTTAAGCGTTATAGATATTAAAAAAATTATAGTGATTTAAAATTTTTATTTTTTTATGGGCCTGACTTAAAGGCCTTATTGCACTGCTCCGCCTTTGGAAAAAATTTCCCAGTCCCAGCTTTTAGTTTTAAATCAACCGCATTTCCTGTATTGAAGTTGAAATATTCTTTGCAATCTTTTTTTCGCGATTGCCTCACTGTGTATTGAATTTTTCATTCGTGCGGGATTACACGGCGTATGCGTGTTATGTGAAAGTGTAAATCTATTATACGCAATGCAATCATTGTGCTAAACTCAAATATGTATTTCAAAAAATATTCTTAAGCGGCATGGCCACACGTCAAACTGATGCTTCAAGCTTGTGTATGTGTTGGTAAAATTCAGTTTCTAAATTGTTTTGATATTCTTCAAACTCACATCAAACCATACGTGTGAGTTCTTTTCACTAACACTATCAAAGAAAAGCAGAGTTTGAAGCGTCAGTTTGATGTGTGGGCATGCCGCTTTACAATCATTGATGTCATGCAAGGAATTCCAATAAGTTGATTTTATGTAAAAGAACCCTGTTATCAAATTCAATAAATTTATTCGAGATATTCTTAGAAATACAAATTATGCAAAAATTTTTTTATTTTATACCAACTGAACCGGCAAACGATGTTTTGCCTTCAAATGTTATTTAAACTGAAGTGTGTAAAAATATTTGAAAAGAGAAGAATAATTATTTTGGAATGATCAAGTCTGTGAATGGAAACCGGTTCGTACCGATACATTTTGAGATATATAATAAAATAAATAAAAAAAAATTTAAATAAAATTGTTTTTCATGTGGTTTTGTAGAATATCTTATATCGATTTCAAAAACTAGTCAGCTCTTAACATTCCAAGTCGATCGCCACTGACAGGGTCAACATTAGATATGTAAGCGTAATTACAGTTAAGGTCACGATCACGCACGATCACCATACTTAAAATTTTTTTCACGCAAAATTTTATGCACTTTTTAAAGAAAAATTACCATGTAGTAAGAATTTCAACGAACATTTTTATATTGCTATATTAAATTGAATTAAGATTCTATAGGCTAATTGTTCGAAATTTTTTTAATTTAAATCTCAGAAAGACATGATAAATATTCCTAGGCACAAAGGCAAGTCAACATCAGTTTTTTGTTATTCAACTTACACAGCAGAGCAGAACAGCTGTTTTCGAAAGACGCAACCCTTGCATCATCAGTGCTCATGTGTGTTGTGTTTGTCACCACTTATTAGGTGGCTTAGTTGAATGTGATAACAGTTCCTATTTACACAAATTTTATTGTGAAAAAGAATACGAGAACTGTATCAACCTGATGTTAACATGTTATTGTTTTAATACCCGTGTTACCGTTTGACATGAGCACGGATGATGAAAGGGTTGCGTCTTTTGAAAACAGCTGTTCTGCTCTGCTGTGTAAGTTGAATAACAAAAACTGATGTTGACTTGCCTTTGTGCCTTGGAAAATTTATCATGTCTTTCTGAGATTTCAAATTAAACTTTCGAACAATTAGCCTATAGAATCTTAATTCAATTTAATATTGAAAAATTACCATATTATGTGTTTCGAAAACTATTCAATTGTAATTTTTGTTTTTGTTTTTCGAAGATATGCAAAAATTTTTGCACTTTTCAAACAAAATTGTCATGTTATGTGTTTCAAATAAATGTTCTATTTAAAACTATTGTATTGTAATAGCTGTTCTCTTTTCTAAAAAAAGTGAACAATTTCTTGCACTTTTTAAAGAAAAATTGCGATATCAGGTCTTTTGAAAACAGTGCATGTATTGGGATATTGTTTATCTTATAAGCAAATAAATTTTTTATATAAAACTACTGTATTGTAATTGTTATTTCCTTTTCTGAAAAAGGTGCAAAATATATTGCATATTTTTAATATAAAATTTCCTTATTGTCTCTTTTGAAAACAGTGAATTTATTAGGAATGTATCTACCGTGATTTAAAACTATTGTATTTTAAACATTGTTTTTTTTTTTCAAAAAAAAAAGTGCAAAATTTCTTGCACTTTTTAAGGAAAAATTGCCTTATTATGTTTTTTGAAAACAGTGAATTTATTAGAAATTTCTCTACTATCCTTTAAGCAAATAATTTTTTTTTCAAAACTATTGTATTGTAGTTGTTGTTTCCTTTTCTAAAAAAAAATGCACGGTTTCTTGCACTTTTTAAAGAAAAATTCCATTATTAGATCTTGATTTTATTGGGAAGTTGTTTATCTTTTAAGCAAATAAATTTTTTATATAAAACTACTGTATTGTAATTGATATCTTCTTTTTTTCACGAAACTATTATGGCATTTGAACATCTATAGTCGAAATCTGTTGATGCGCTCGTAAGATATCGTGAACGAAGAAATTCGAAAGAAGTTTTTTTTTTCAAACTCAGCACCGTAACTCCACGTTGCGATGTAATTGAAATTAGCGGAAAGTTGCAGAGATGGTCTTTAGTTTCAATCGTTTTCTATATTAATTTTTTTAACTCGTACCAGCACTCGGGTGATGACTCCTGAACTAGATACGAGGGAGATGGTATTGAAGATAGAGGATTTTTTTGTAGGTATTTCAACATTGTACTTTGCCACCTTTATTTTTGCAACTGGGCCCATGTAAGAGGGCGCTGTTATTGTACCCTTTAGTATATGATTGTGTCAATCGGTACCAGTTACATCCTGTGCCCAGTGCTATGCCATCGTCACTGTAACTGATCTGGAAAATTCGATACGATATTAACAACTGAGCACGGAGTCGTGAATTCCGGCTTCAGATCGTCGTGTTAGTTACCTCAGCCAGCAGCATCTTAAAGTTAGAAAATAAAAAAGAACGTGATTCTCTTAGCTTTTGCTTTAACTTTGATACACTTTTGACCTTTTGTGTAGAAATTTGAAATAAAATCTCTAATATTTCTAAGAGATGGCCCCAGTGGAGTGCTCATAGGATCAACCTAGAAGCCCCTAAAATGATCATTTTAAATATTAACTTGGGAGAACAGCACAGTCAAATGAAAATTATTGAAAAATAATTTTGGTTTGAGTTTCTATTAAAAGTTTTTTAAAGTAAAATTTAGTTTTTTGTGAATATGGGGCACTTATACCTTAAAGAACTTGTTAGCAAAATAATTTTATTAATTTGAAATTTTCCACTTTAAAAACCTTTTATTACTTTCCCAAAAAAAAAAAAAACTTTATATGAGTATTATGCATTTGATTAAATAAAAAATTCGTATATTGCCTGACGTTATGTTTTCATATTTTAATCTAATAATACTTTTGCATAAATTAAAAACGCATCACTGCACATTCGGCAGCCAATTTACAACATCAACATGATGTTGGCGTTAATGATGTTCATGCTGATGATAATGAACATTGTGAAGTTAATAAATGAGTTTTTCGCATTACATGAAGCTTAAAAAGTCATTAAGTGTTTAATGAAAAGTAAAATTTTTTTCACAAATATTTTCCTTAGTTGTACGAGTAGTAGAAATACAATTTCACATGTTTATATATTAATTTTCCACCGAATTGTTTTATTTTTTAATTTAAGACTAATGAACTAAAACATATTTAATTAAATAACCAAACCAAAACACATGATTGCATGAATGAATACATTTTACTAAAATATTGAGTAAAAAGTTTAAAATTTTATAAGGTTTTGTTGCGAGTAGTTGAACAAAATGGGGGGGAAATTGTGTGGTAAATTGTGCAACTGAAGGTAATGGAAAAATACGAGTGGTTTTAAAGTAGGTCACGAGGATACCAAAAGTGTTGCATGGTAATTGTTTGTGCCAACTAAAGCTCTTGATTGAATTATAAACCATCAAATAACAGTTTGACAATAATATTGAAACCAAAGTTTAAAATTATACAAAGTAAAAGGGAATCTTTGTTTTTATTTTTAATGTGAAATGTTCAGTTAATTTGTAATGGAAATAAAATATAACTGAGAAGAGCTTGAATTAAGATTTTAATTTTTCTAACATGAATCAATTACAATTCTGGTTATTTAAAGAAAGTTAAAGAATTAAAATAATATCATAAAAAACTGTAGCAGTTTGTTTGAGAAATGCCTCTGGAAGATATAAATCTTCCCTCTAGGTAAGAAACTAATACTTAAAATTGAAATTCATTTTAAAGACAAATTTAAATATGTTGGTTTCTATATTGTTTAAATCATAAAGACGTGCCAAAATCTACTGTTGCATTGTCATTTTGTGTTTTTTTCAAAAAAAAAGTGCAAAATTATTTGCACTTTTTAAAGAAAAATTTTCATATTAAAGAATGCATTTATTACTAATTTGTCTACTATCTTTTGTGGAAAAATTACCGTCTTTTAGAAACTTAAATTTATTAGGAATTCATCTATCCTTTAAAGTAATAAATATTTGATTTCAAACTGTTGTATTGTATTCTTATCCAAAAAAAAGTGCAAAATTTTTTGTTCTTCTTAAAGAAAAATTACCGTGTTTTAGAAACATGAATTTATTAGGAATTCATCTATCCTTTAAACTAATAAATATTTGATTTCAAACTGTTGTATTGTGTTCTTTTCCAAAAAAAGTGCAAAATTTTTTGCACTTTTTAAAGAAAAATTACCATATTATGCTTTTGAAAACGTGAATTTATTAGGAATTTATTTACCTTCCTATAAGCAAAAAAAATTTCGATTTTAAACTATTGTATTGTAATTATTGCTTCCTTTCCTAAATAAATATGCAACATTTTCTGCACTTTTTAAAGAAAAATTATCATACTATGTCTTTTAGAAACATGAATCTATTAGGAATTCATCTATCCTTTAAGCTAATAAATTTTTGATTGCAAACTATTGTGTTGTAATTATTGTTTTCTTTTCTAAAAAATGGGCAAAATTTATTTGCACTTTTTAAAGAAAATTCCTATATTATGTGTTTTGAAAATAGTGAATTCATTAGGAACTTGTCTACCATCTCTTAAACCACAATTTTTTGGATTTAAAACTGTTGTATTGTTATTGTCGTTTTTCTTTTCTAAAAAAAATACAGCATTTTTTGCACTTTTTAAAGAAAAATGTCCATATTATATGTTTTGAAGGTAGTGAATTCATTAGGAATTCGTTTACCATCCTTTAAGCAAAAAATTTTTTGATTTGAAACTATTGTATTTTAAGTGTGGTTTTATTTTCTAAAAAAAGTGCAAAATTGCATGCACTTTTTAATGAAAAATTAACATATTATGTTTTTCAAAAACAGTGATCTTACCTGAATGGTATTTGTCTACCATTCTTTAAGGAAATAAATATTTCTTTTTTGTTCTCTTGTAAACAATTTTTTGCACTTTTTAAAGGAAAATACCCATATAAGTCATAAATACTTATTTTATTAGGAGTTTGTCTACCTTCTTTTAAGCAAATAAATTTTTTATTTAAAACTCTCAAAAAAAGTGCAAAATTTTCTACACTTTTTAAATAAAAATTACCAATTATGTATTTTGGAAACAGTGATTTTATTGGGAAGTTGTTTATCCCTTAAGCAAATAAATTTTTGATTTAAAACTATTGTATTGTAATTTTTGTTTTCTTTTCTAAAAAAAAGTGCAAAATTTTCTACATTTTTTAAATAAAAATTACGAATTATGTATTTTGAAAACAGTGGTTTCGTTGGGAAATTGTTTATCCTTTAAGCAAATATATTTTTGATTCAAAACTATTATTATTTTCTTTTCTTAAAAAAAGTGCAAAATTTTTTCGACTTTTTAAAGAAAAATTTCCATATAACGTCTTTTGAAAATAGTGAATTTATTAGGAATTTTTCTACCATCTTTTAAGAAGTAAATTTTTTATTCAAAACTATTGTATTGTAATTGTTCTTTTCTTTTCTAAGAAAAGTGCAAAATTCTTTGCACTTTTTAAAGAGAACTTGCCATTTTATGTCTTTTGAAAGAACTTAATTTATTAGGAATTTGTCTACCATCTTTTAAGAAATAAATGTTTCAGTTAAAACTATTGTACTAGAATTGTTGTTTTCTTTTCTAAAAAAAAAAGTGCGTACCTTTTTGCACTTTTAAAGAAAACAGTGAATTTATTAGAAATTTTTCTACCCTCCTTTAGGCAAACACATTTTTGTTTTAAAATTGAGTTTTACTATAAAATAAAATAAAAATAAGTAAAAAAAAATGTGTTGCATGCTTGTGGATAAGAAAACATCATTCGATAACGTAAAAGTTGCAGGAAAAGTTGACATAAAAGTTGGGCACAAGTCTTCATTCATAAAATAAAATGAGGCAGAATAAATCATAATAACAACGGTCAATAATTTTCCACCTTCAAAGGACGTTTTTCCAAAAACAATATAAATAACAACAAGATGTATTTGCATCTAAAAACTCTACAACTAAATAGAAAACACACAAATGAAACGTGTTGTTTGCCTGATTTTAAAGATTAAAATACTATTTGCCACAATAATTCAATTTTAAACTACGCACAATAAAATCCTTTGAGGCACGTTTCATAACATTTCAAACAATACGCAGCCAATTAATTATCAGAATAGCAAATTTGCAAAGCATGTGATGCAAACGGCTATCAATTGCACACAAGAAAATAATGAAAATCAATACAAACATGGAAATCATAATATTATTTTTAAATATGTTTTCCTTCCATTGTTCCATTATCGCTGCTTTTTGCTGAAAATTGTCAACAATTTAAATTGCAATCAAATTAAATGTTCAATAAAATACTAAAACATATTATCGCCATTTTGCTGTAGTGTTTTGGCATGGGAAAAACTCTTGTTAGTATGTGTGCATTTATGTCATTTGCTACACTGCAAGAAATTAATAATTCCTCACGCAGTTCGATTGCAATTTCAATGGTATAATTTTTATTCTACAAAAGGAAGTTTAATGAATCAATGGCTCTCATTCAGCACTCTTAGCAATACATCTGTGCAAGACTGAAGTCACTAGTTTTTCTGGGGGTTGCAGAAAACTGATTTCACGTACAGACAGGCGATTCTCGCTTATACGACTTCGCTATTCAGCAGCACCGCACAAATACATCTATATTTTCGTTTTTATCTGTTGTTTTGTGTTTTCAGTTTAAGTTTCATATAACAAAAAAAAAACACTCGATATAAAGTTAGAAGTTACCTGCAAATAGTTGTTGTGGTCCCTGCAAAATATTTGATAAATATTTACCAGAAAAGAAATTTTATTTCTGACAAATATTTCCATGGAAACTTATTTAGTTAAAAACATTTTTCTTATTACACCAGAGCAAATTTTTTCCCCAAATGGAAAATAAAATTATTAGCAGTTGTTATTATTTTTTATTTACCTTATGGAGCACATTTTCATAAGACTTTAATTTTATTCGAAAAAAAAAAAATCATCCCAACCATACGAACAAATTTAATCAAATATTGTCTGTATGAAAATTATTTGAAATAAAATCCAGTTACATTCTCAAAGCGAAAAAAGGAAAAACAAAAGGAAAACAGAAAACAAATATTATGAAATTAATACGAGCATTTTCAATAAAAATGGGGCTCACATGTGGAAAAAAAACGTGTGCAAATTCATTCATTTACATCTGCAAAAAGCCTAAAAGTAGGACGATTTAAAAGTTTTCATATTATTTCGCTTTTGTAATACAAGATTTATGTAAACGAACAGCAAGTTGAAGTTATTTGGAATTATGACTCCTTCTGACGACATCGACTTCACAGCAACTGGTCAGTAAAAAACAGTCCCTCACTTGTCTACTATCGATCACAATTAATTACCACTGACAATCTCTTAGTATTCTTTTAGGCATATGATATTGCTGAAGCAGTTGCTGTCGACAAAGAGTAGACAAGTGGAAATATGTTGCTGCCTTATTTATACGACATCGATGCTGTCATTCCGTCATAGAGGAGATTAAGTGAAATTATAAAAAGTTTATATTCATGTGTTTTGCGCAAATTTAATATTAACAATTAAAAACGTTATATTCGACCGGGTCGAATCTTAAATACCCTCCAAATATTTAGTAAGTGAATTTGAAATGTTTAACTTGGTGGGACAGAGTTCCTTTATATAATATCGTACGTCAACGCCCACTAAAGGGGGCGGGGTTCAAATATATGCAATATCATGTTTTCCACAGACGAACGTATGGGCATTGCTAGACCGTCTTAGACTTCATCACAATTCTCTTTGGATTCTATAAAAACTGTATTTTGGCGGGGTCGCTCTGGCAAGGGCTGTGGGGGAAACATTTCACCTTTGTCATTAAACTCTAAAAATAAATGCTTGGGATAATTATATACAAAATTAAAATTTCTTTTTTTTTGATAGGGTCATTTAGCGGGCAAAGGGGGAGGAGGTGGTAGGGCAGCAAGAGGCAGTCATAAAACTCTAAAGATAAATGCTTGGGATGATTATATACAAAATTTACACAAACATTTTTTTTTGGTAGGGTCATTTTGGAAGAAAGGAAGAGGGGGGGGGGGGGGAGGTAGGGCAGAAATCGGCAGTCATAAAACTCTAAAGATAAATGCTTGGGATGATTATATACAAAATTTAAAAAAAAAATTTTTTTTGGTAGGGTCATTTAGGGGGCGAAGGGGAAGGAGGGGGTAGGGCAGAGTAGTACCAAGTTTCGTCTCAGCTTCGTCATTAAAGCTTAAAAGTGTTATTTTTAAGGAATGTAGGCTTAAGTAAAACAATTTGTTAAATTTTTATGCTATTTTTGCCTATAATAACGCCCACTGAAGTGGGCGGGGTCAAAAAATATTTTTATTTTATTTAATGGCTCCAAGTTTAAGGCGTTGGACCGTATTTGACATAAAAATATATCATTTGCTTAACAAAATAACCAAAAAACTTTAAAAATTATCTTGTTTTTTCTGGGTTGGTTTAGTTCTTCTTAGGGGAACTTTTTTCCCTCTTGCCCGATTTAGCCCATCTCCGAACTTAACCTGTGCTAGCCTTCAAGCTATATTTATATCAAATTTCAAGTGTTTGGGTCTTTTCGTTTGGACTGAATCGTGATTTCCACAGACGGACGGACGGACATGCTCAGTTCG
Source organism: Linnaemya tessellans (assembly GCA_951800035.1). Lineage (NCBI taxonomy): Eukaryota > Metazoa > Arthropoda > Insecta > Diptera > Tachinidae > Linnaemya > Linnaemya tessellans. The sequence goes on from OX637534.1 coordinate 93,721,385, forward strand.
TCTTAGATTTCATCACTGATCAAGAATATATATACTTTATGGGGTCTGAGATGGATATTTCGATGCGTTACAAACGGAATGACAAAGTCAATATACCCTCCAAATTCTTTTTTGGAGGGTATAAAAAGAAAGAACGTTATATTCGACCGGGTCGAATTTCAGATACCCTCCAAATATTTAGTAAATAAAAACTCTATTTGTATTCCTATTAAATCCGTATTATATCCGTATTAATATTTTATATCAACTTGCAACAATGGGCCTGATATAAGTTAATGTTTGACCTGCTGGCTCACAATTCCTTTGAGACATTTCTGTGCACAATTTTAAAACTCTATACACGGTCACTGCGAGAAAGACCGTGGGAGAGACATCTCACCTAAATTGTAAAAACAAAAATAAATTTTTCGGAGTATTTAAATATAGATAAGGTAATTTAAAGCGCAAATGGTGTGGAGGGATAGAGGAGAGGAAGATCCGAGGAAGATCAGAGAACATATTAACTTGTAAAAGCTGCTAAATTAAATTTTTAAGGAATGCCGGCTTAAGGAATACAATTTATAATTTATTAAATATTTACACTATTTTATCAATATGTAAATTCAACGCCCACTAAAGGGGGCGGGGTCCAAAAAAACTCTATGTCTTGTTTTCCACAGGCGGATGTAAGGACACTGCTAGGTCGTCTTACACTTCATCACTGATCAAGAATGAATATACTTTATGGGGTCCAATTCTTTTTGGAGGATATTAAAACTGTCTCTCCGGCAAGGGCTGGAGGGGGAGAAATTTCACCTTTGCCATAAAACATGAATAATAAATTTTTGGGATAACTAAATATGTTTTTTTTTTGATAGGGTCATTTGTTGGGCAAAGGAGGAGGCGGAGGGGGATAGGGCAAAGGAGGATCCGGTTAGGTCTCAGTTTCGTCATAAAAGCATTGTAGCCTTAAGTAATACAATTTGTTAAATGTTAACGCTATTTTTGCATATAATAACGCCCACTAAAGTGGGCGGGGTCCAAAAATATTTTTTTTTATTTTATGGCTCCAGCTTAAAGCGTTGGACCGTATTTTACATAAAAATATATCATTTGCTTAACAAAATAACCAAAAAACTTTAAAAATTATGTTGTTTTTTCTGGGTTGGTTTAGTTCGTCTTAAGGGAACTTTTTTCCCTCTTGCCTGATTTAGCCCATCTTCGAACGTAACCTGCTCTAAGCTTCAAAATATATTTATACCAAGTTTCAAGAGTCTAGCTCTTTTCGTTTGGACTGAATCGTGATTTCCACAGACGGACGGACGGAAATGCTCAGATTGTCTTGACCTTCCAATGCGTTTTCGCTTCGCTAAGAGGGCCTGCGATCGAATTACAGAAGATGCCGATTTTGCCAAAAAAAAAAATCGTCTTTTCAGATGAAGCTCATTTTGATCTTGGCGGGTATGTAACTAAGCAAAACTGTCGCATTTGGGAACAGAAAACCCGCACGCATACATTGAAAAGCCGACGCACCCAAAACGAGTCACTGTTTGGTGCGGATTTTGGTCCAGAGGCATAATTGGGCCATTTTTCTTCGAAAATGAGCAAGGAGTGGCCGTTACAGTCAATGGCGATCGTTATCGGGCCATGCAGCCATTTGCATGAAATTGTTTTCCATTATTAACCGGAAGGATTGTACTTTCAAATAAAAAAAGAAATTTGAGAAAATAATCAGTGGTTTTTTTATAGCATTTTCAAAAAAAAAAAAGTTATTTGGCGGACCCATATAACAAATAGTTTACCTAACAGGAATATAATTTTGTATACTCGAATGAAAAACTTATAACCCCATTTATGACAGTTTTGCTGTTAATACAAAATTTTTGTTAGTAAAACAGTTACTAAGTTATTCAAAGATTTTAAAAACCTATTATCGCTGCGTTACAAACGGAGTGACAAAGTGAATATACCCTCCATATTCTTGTTTGGAGGGTATAAAAGTTAGCAACAAGAACACTCCTACGTAAAATAGTTTCTGCTTTTGAAACCCTGTTTAAACAAGTTCTAACATGCTCTCACATATGATCCAGCTGTTGAACGTGACCTCTAAAACTATATGAGCATTAAAAGGCAAAAGGATAAATTGCTTCTAAATAAAATCAAATTCATATTAATATTTTAAACATTTGACTAGAGCTTTAAAAGCCATTCAGACTTAAAGAAACAGTTTTCATAAAACTAAGTGGCATTTAACAAAAAAAAAAATTTAAAACTGATGATATTTTTTAGTGGCTGGCAAACCCGTAGCCCCTAGTCAATCTAGTTCACTAGGGCATGCGATTCCTTTTGGTATAATGAAATGTTTTTACGAGCTGAAAATTATTCATCATGAAATATTCTTTTATTTTTTTTTTGCTAGAACATGTGGTTACGTTTATTTCTTCTGGCATTTCCAAAATGCACAGTGGGGTGGTTTAACATATTCAAAGATTTTAAAAACCTATTATGGGTGTTAGTGAGCCTTGCTATCAATATTTTTCTATACAGCGACATTTTCTATTCATTTCTTTAAAAGACTGCAGCATGTCCAAAAAATTTATCTGACAGCCTTCGTGAATTGCCCATTTGTGTACAAGCTTAACTGTCCGTAATTTCACTGCTTTGAAAATATAAAAAATTTTGTGAAATGCCGAAAAAAATATATTATTCGTGCATGACTACACACACACATTCACGTTTTTCATTTAATAATCCTTGTGCAAAAATTCCTTCCAAAGCAGGCACTCCAAAGCTTGATGCATTCATTTGGCGCTGACCATATGGCGTACAAAATATTTGTATGTGAAAATGCACTCTTATTAATATTGTCGTTTGTGTACACACACCATAGAGTCAAAGCTGTTAGTGATTTTGTTTAACGCATACGAATACAACAACACATACTTCAGTGACCTGTTTGTATTGGTATTTCTTGTGTTAAAAATAATTTTAATTGTAAAAAGAACTATACAAAAAATTACATATTAATCCAAATAATTACAGAAGACGAAGCATGTTATAGAAATTTATATGACAGTTAAAACTTTCTTTCAGGTCCTGGAACAACCGTCTTGTTTATATCAATAACACAATCGTCAAGGATTTGCATATTTATATAATTTAACCCATTTCGCCCCAGTGTTCGATATTTCGGACTGTAAATTTCAAGCATTTACAATTTTTTTTCTCTGTTTAGGAAAGACTAAGAACATATCTTTTTAAATGAAAATTTAAAAAAAAATTTTTAATGAAAATTTTTAAAAAACATTTTAATGAAAATTTTTAAAAAACATCTTAATGAAAATTTTAAAAAAAAATTTTAATGAAATTTTTTTAAAAAATGTTTAAAGAAAATTTAAAAAAAAAATTTAATGAAAATTTTGAAAAAAATTTTTAATGAAAATTTTTTAAACAATTTTTAATGAAAATTTAAAAAAAAAACTTATGAAAATTTTTAAAAAATTTTTAAAAAAATTCGCACATCTGATTCGTGTCTTCTGGACCCAAATTACCAAAGAAATCTTTTGGACGATATGGGTTAATATCCAAAGAATGTGAGAATATTCAAAAAAAAAAAAAAAATATAGATTTCCATTTTATAGATTTCTATTAATCTTACAATTTAGGCAGCAAATTCTTGATCAGGCTAAGAGAAGCTTTTCAATCCTCCAAATTCTATTCATATCACTTTTCATAACACTGAAGTTAATTTGTTATATAAACCTTTCATAAGTCTTTGATAAATTTTCCTGAGTACTTTACGACTGTTATTATCGTTGGTTTCTATTAACAACATTTAAAACTTTTACACTAATTTCTCAGTTGCATGCTTAAACTCCGTGGCTGTGGGTGCATGTGTGTTCCATATTTTCAAGTAACTTTTTTACTTTCAGCTTCAACGCTTGTTATTTGTAGAGAAAAACAAGTAAAATCGTTATATACGACCGGGTCGAATCTTAAATACCCTCCAAATATTTAGTAAGTGAATTTAAAATGTTTAATTTGGTGGAACAGAGTTCCTTTAAGACATCTCTGTACCCAATTTTAAATCTCTATTTTGATAGAGTCATTCCGGGAAGGGCCGTGGGGGAGACGTTTCCCCTCCGCAAGATCAGAGATCATCTCAGCTCGTTCTAGGCTTAAGGAATACAAATTGTTCAACATTTACACTATTTTTGCATATAATATCGTACGTCAACGCTTAGTGGGCGGGGTCGAAAAATAGACTATATCGTGTTTTCCACAAACGAACGTATGGGCATTGCTAGATCGTCTTAGACTTCATCACTGATCAAGAATATATATACTTTATGGCGTCCAAATCTCTTTGGAGGGTATTAAAACTCTTTAATGGCGCGGCGCGGTCACTCTGGCAAGGGCTGTGGGGGAGAAAAAATTTACCTTTGCCATAAAACTCTAAAAATAAATGTTTGGGATAATGAAATACAAAATTAAAAAAAAATTTTTTTATAGGGTCATTTAGGGGACAAAGGGGGAGGAGGGGTTAAGGCAGAGAAGTACCAGGTTACGTCTCAGCTTCGTCGTTAAAGCTTAAACATGTTATTTTTAAGGAATGTAGGCTTAAGTAAAATAATTTGTTAAATTTTTACACTATTTTTGCATATAATAACGCCCACTAAAGGGGGCGGGGTCAAAAAAAAAATTTATATTATTGCTCCAACTTTAACGCGTTGGACTTTCTTTCATCTGCTTAACAAAATTTCAAAGAAACGTTGTTTTTTAGAGGTTGATTTAGTTCTTTTTAGGGGAACTTTTTTCCCTCTTGCCCCATTCAGTCAATTCACAAACATAACTTGTGTTATCCTTCATGATATATTTATACCAAATTTCATGAGTCTAGCTCTTTTCATTTGGACTTAATCGTGATTTCCACAGTCGGACTGACGGATGGACGGACGGACATGCTCAGATCGTCTTAGATTTAATCACTGATCAAGAATATATATTCTTTATGGGATCTGAGATAGATATTTCGCTGCGTTACAAACGGAATGACAAAGTGAATATACCCTCCATATTCTTGTTTGGAGGGTATACAAGTAAGCAACAAGAACACTCCTACGTAAAATAGTTTCTGCTTTTGAAACAACAAGTTCTAACATGCTCTTACATATGATCCAGCTGTTGAACGTGACCCGTAAAACTATATGACCATTAAATGGCTACTAAATAAAATCAAATTCATATTAATATTTTAAATATTTGACTAGAGCTTCAAAAGCCATTGAGACTTGAAGAAACAGTTTACATAAAACTAAGTGGCATTTAACAAAAAAAAAATTTAAAACTGATGATATTTTTTAGTGGCTGGCAAACCCGTAGCCCCTAGTCAATTTAGTTCACTAGGGCATGCGATTCCTTTTGGTGTAATGAAATGTTTTTACGAGGTGAAAATTATTCATCATGAAATATTCTTTTATGTTTTTTTTGCTAGAACATGTGGTTGCGTTTATTTCTTCTAGCATTTCTAAAATGCACAGTGGGGTGGTTTAACATATGCAGCAAATAATCTAAAAACTAAGTTGCTTTTTATCGAATGCTATAATCTAATTATCATTTATTATTATTTTAATTGATTGATATTGAAACCATTTCGCCCATACGGTAACGACACCATTTAAACTGGGGATACCGATAAAAATCAAGTAGAATCATATTTTTATTAGACACAAATTGCCATATATTATATTTTTGCTTAAAAATTATATTAATAACTTCCCGCTATGAAAATTTAAAATTTCCAAAAAAGTGAGAACTGCTTTTAGCCCGTTTTAAAAATGTATGTGACCTGCTTCTAACTTTTATTTGGAGTTTTATTTGGGAAAATTTTTAAAAATAAAAAAGAAGATTTTTAAAATAATTTTTTAATAATTCTTAAACGGCCTTGACATTGAAAAACCACGTCGATCATTACAAACCGGTTAAAAACCGGTTCAAACCCGGTTCATAACCGATTCATCCGTTTCGTAGGTATCGTGAAAGAAGAAGAAAAAAAGTGATTTTTATCAAAAAAAAAAAACATTTCGAAATAATATATCTCATCAATTAGTGTTCTCGATTGTGTTATAGGACTTGAAAAACAAAATGCAATACAATAACAAAAAAATTGCTGCAGTTGTGCCCCACTGTGTCATGGAAATGTACTTACACTTCACATAAATTATACGAGTACTTGTGTGAATGCATGCAAGTCGACAAGTGCATTTCTGTCTCTTCTCTTCTTCTTTTTTTTTTTGTTGGTGTGTTTCAACAATTATTGCTGTTTATGCTTGAAATCATTTTCCCACACTTTAAGTACTGCACTGCCTGCCGCTTGTTGCATAAACATGCAATTGAAAATTTTTAAATATAATCGTACAGGTAGTTTTGCCACAAATAAATTTCTTCATAATTTTCTTTTATTTGTTTCATATGAGAAACTGAAGAAATGAGTAATTTTTTCCATTAAAGAAAATTTTGCCTTTTTTTCTCACACTTAATGTGGAAAATTTTGTGTTTAAAGAACTACTCGTATATTTATTGTTTCTCTGAGTGGCATATTGGCTTTACAGGCTGGCATGAAATTAAGTGTACAAGGACTGGAAACTGGGTAAAAAATATGAATGAAGCCTGTTGTATCTACTATAACGAAATATCTGTTTTTTTTTAATTAATTGAATTCTAAAACATCTGAAACATTTTACAAACTGCTGAAATATTCACCACAATATTCGATAGCCTTAAATCAAGAGAAGATCAGAAAACATCTCAGCTTTGTCAGAAAAGCTTCAAAATTTAATTATTAGACTTAAGTAACACAATTTGTTAAATATTTACAACATTTTTGCATACAATAACTTACGTTAACGCCCACTAAACGAGGCTGGGTGAAGCAAGGAAAAACATTATATTCGACTGGGTCGAATCTTAAATACCTTCTAACTATTTAGTATATAAAAAAGCTTCTAAAAATCAACATAATCTTTAAAGATTTTTTTTAATTTTGTTAAGCAAATGATATATTTTTTTATATTAAAGAAGGTACAACGCCATAAACTTGGATCCATAACATTAAAAAAATAATTTTTTCGATCCCGCCCCTTTAGTGGGCGTTATTATATGCAAAAATAGTGTACAAATTTAACAAATTGTATCACTTAAGCCTACATTCCTTGAAAATAAAATTTTTAAGCTTTTGTGACGAGGCTGAGATGTAGCCTGCCCTATCCCCATCCTCTCCTTTTGCCCCCTAAATGACCCTATAAAAAAAATTTTTTTTAAATTTTGTATTTAATTATCCCAAATATTTATTTTTAGTGTTTTATGGCAAAGGTGAAATGTCTCCCCAACGGCCCTTTCCAGAGAGACCCCGACAAAATACAGTTTTAATACCCTCCAAAAAGAGAATTGGACCCCATAAAATATATATATTCTTGATCAGTGATGAAGTCTAAGACGGTCTAGAAATGCCCATATATTCGTCTGTGGAAAACATGATATTGTCTATTTTGGACCCCGCCCCCTTTAGTGGGCGTTGACATACGTTATTATATGCAAAATAGTGTAAATATTGAACAATTTGTATTCCTTAAGCCTATAAGAAGCTGAGATATTCTCTGATCCTGCAGAGTCTCGCAACGTCTTCCCCTCGGCCCTTCCCGGAATGACTCTGAGGGATTTAAAATTGGGTACAGAGATGTCTTAAAGGTACTCTGTTCCACCAAGTTAAGCATATTAAATTTATAATTGTAAAATTTTTACACCATTTTTGCATATAATAACGCCCACTAAAGGGGGCGGTATCCAACATTTTTTATTTTATAGCTCTAAGCTTAACGCGTTGGACCTTCTTTGGCATAAAAATATAGCATTTGTTTAACATAATTACAAAAAAACTTTAAAATTTTTGTTGTTTTTTAGAGGTTGGTTTAGTTCTTCCTAGGGGAACCTTTTTCCCTCTTGCCCGATTTAGCCCATTTCCAAACTTAACCTGTGCTATCCTTCAAGATATATTTGTACCAAATTTCAAAAGTCTGACTTCTTTCGTTTGGACTGAATCGTTCCAGACGGATAGACATGCTCAGTGCGTCTTAGTTTCATCACTGATCAATAGTATACATATATACTTTATGGGATCCTATAGGAATATTTCACTGCATTACACACGCAATGACAAAGTGAATATACCCTTCAATTCTCTTTTTTGTAGGGTATAAAAATAATAAATTCCAAAATTACTTGCCAACTGCAGGCAAATTGTCAAATACACACAAGTGGCAAGAATACGAGGGAATTTCCCAAGCAATAAATATTTATTTATAATTAAAATATAGAAAAATATGCCAATAAATACAATTAAATACATTTTAAATATTTTATCAATAATAATTGATGACAACAAGAACTTTAAGTTTATCCTGGTCTTTGCGCAAAAAGAAAACTGATCAATTGTGGGCAAAAATTGTGTTTGACAAAATTTTAATTGTGGCTAAATTTAAATATTAAACAAACATGTCTATAAGATTATTTAGTTTTATTGGTTTTTAATAAATAAATAATTCAAAAATAAATACGTGTGTGTTTGTTTGTCTGATTCTGTGTTTAACAATTATTATACGTTTTCAACCGTCCGGAACATGAAATGTTTTAAAATATTTAATTTGTGCAGGATTAAATATGCACGTTCATGAGATGCTCTGCAAAAGTGTTTGCACAGCCTGAGGCTTTTCCCAAGTCAAATATGTACAACAAAAACAGCAACAAAAAATTATAACAAAAGACAATATCAGCAGACAAATAAATGTTTAAATATTTTATTATACTATGGAGTTTATTTAACCCTAAATGATAATAAACAAAGATAAAGGGACGAGATGTAGAAAATAGTGGTGGGAAGAGGGTGGGTTATGCTTCAATTGTTATACTTTTCTCTCACTGCTACACATTAACGTGAATGACCAGAGATGAATAGAAATTTCTTAGTGTAACAAAGTATTTTTAATATACTAATTAATATAAAAGATAACTTCCATAAAAGTTAACTTTTAAAAAAGATTACTAAAAGTACTTTTTATAAGAATTTTTCGATATTAAAGTCAAGTTTCTTGCAAAGTACTTTTTATAAAATCTGCTTAATATAAAGATTATTATTAAAAAGTACTGTTTAAAAAATTTACTTTTTTACTAAAAGTACTTTTGTTAAAATGTACTTTTTGTAAAAAGTACTTTTGTTAAAAAATACTTTTTGTAAAAAGTACTTTTGTTAAAAAGTACTTTTGTAAAATGTACTTTTGTTAAAAAGTACTTTTGTTAAAAAGTACTTTTTCCAAACAGTAATGTTTTTAACCCATTTCGTCCCGGTGTTCGATTTTTCGAACAGAAAATTTCAAGCATTTAAATTTTTTTTTCTCTGTTTAGGAAAGACTAAGAACATATCCTTTTAAATGAAAATTTAAAAAAAAAAATTTGAATGTAAATTTAAAAAAAAATTTAATAAAAAATGTTTACCAAATTTTGAATAAACATTTTTAAAAAAATTTTTAATGAAAATTTTTTATGAAAATTTTTAAAAAAATGTTTAATCAAAATGTTTAAAAAAATTTTTAATGAAACTTTTTAAAAAAAATTTTAATGAAAATTTTTAAAAAAAATTTTTAATGAAAATTTAAAAAAAAATCGGACATCTGATTCGTATTTTCTGGAATCAACTACGAAGTTTTATAAAATTATTTGAAAAAAATATCTCTGGGACGATATGGGTTAAGGTAATGATATTAGAATTTTTATTCTTTTCAAAATGTTCCTTTTTGTGAAAGGTACTTTTCATGAAAGGTTCTTTTAATAATAGCTTCTTTATGCAAAATGTATTTATTTTATATAACAACCACTTCTTGAAAATACTTTTTTAAGATACTTTTTATAATAAGTACTTGTTATGAAAAAGGTACTTTCACAAAAAGTACTTTATATAAAATTTACATTTACATGAATGCATTTGAAAATTATTGAAATCTTTATTTGTATGAAATCTTTATTTGAATCGATAGAACGATTTATATAATTCAATGTTTAAAAATTATTTCATGTAAATTGCTCATACGCTGAGTCCAAATTTGTCATTCTTGCTCCAACATATCGGCCAGTATCTCATAAATAAGTTCTTCATGTTAGGACTTGTCCTTGCAGGCATGAATCTAAGCATCGCCCCACAAGGAATAGTCTGAAGGCACTAAATCGCACGATGTAGGCGGCCACTTGGCCTCTTTATTGTACAATTGTCTTGTTAAAACCACATATCAGCCAAGTCCACCTCTTACATTTTGGGCAACAACAAAAAATCGTTATCATCGAACTTCGTCGTCTTTAAAAAATGATGCCACCTGCCCATAATCCACACCAAACAGTGCATTTTTTCGTCTTCTATTGGCAGTGTGTCTGCCTGCTATTCACACCACATACAGTAATTTTGCTTGTTCACGTACTCCAGCCTAAATAAGCGTCATCGCATCAATTTTGATCGACAAATTCAATAACCTGTCAGCGTTGTTCGTTTGTAAGTCGATTCATGGTTAAATTATGGACCAAACTGAACATGCCTAACAGTAAAATACAGTTTCTAAAAGTCACGCTTTATAGGTGGAATTAAGTCACTAGTGACTCAAACGTGAGTGATTTAAAACCATAAAATGCTTCTTAGACTAGCAGTTTATTCTAAGAGCTACCAATATTATATTTAGTAACTATTTTAATTGTCAAGATATGAGTTGATTCACAAAAAAGAACTTTGACCCCACTGTGCGACATATAACTAAAAAAACAACTACAAAAAGGATGTATGTTGGTGATTAAATTTTTTTTTTTTTCTTTTTTAATAACAAAAAATTTGTATGTCAAGAAAGCTGCTATTAGTCGACAACGCTTCGTAGCCTTAATTAAAATTGTATTGAACGTTACCCATAAAATTTAAATTAATTAATTTTTGTTTTATAAGTAAAAATTTTTCAAAATTATTTTGCAGATAATCATTTACATTTTGTTAGTTGTCAAAACAGATACAACATACATAAAATAACATAATAATAGATATATAATGAACGTTACTTAAGTAAAACTTTTAAATATATTTTATCTTGAAATTATGGAATAATCAAATACAATCACAATTGCTATAAAGTGAAACTGGCACTCGGTAATCATCTTTTAAATTTACTCGTATTTTAAAGAAATTTTATTTTATCATGAAACTCTTAGGGTTAATAATAACAAAATTTTCTTGTTTTGCAAACGATCTTAAAAAGCCTTTAATTATTTTTATTTCATTTCTATCTTCTTATATACTTTCAGGACATCAACAGTGTGTCGTATGGATATGAAATAATTGCGTAAGTTTAAATACAATAAAATAAAGTAAAACGCTATTAAAATTTTTTCTTTGTTGTATAAAACATCAAACAATTGTGTAGCCCTTTCATTGTCTGCTTTATTTGACAAGAGTCCTTTGGCAATAATATTAAAATAATTTTTCTGGTTACAAAAGAAAAGAAAATGAAAATTTTAAAATAAATATAGTCGAATACGCTTTAGGGCAACATGCTTTACTGAAAAAAATCGGATTACTGAAAACGATAGAAATACCCGCACTGATTTTAAACGCATCTAGTCTTATTCACTTCGCTTTAGCGAAACATCGCTTTACTGAAAATATCGTATTACTGAAAAGCAACAGCCAGCCCACAACTACGTTTTGTATGAAACTTACTTCGCTTTAGTGAAAAAATAAACAATGACATCGAATCGATTGCATAACTTAAGGCTGAAAAAATTTTGTATGTTTTGTGCGTTAAAAAATTAAATGGCAAAATATATTTGTCCTTTTCGCTCTTACGTACTTTATTGTATTTTACTATTATATTGACAATGCAAGTGGCTAGACATTTTCGAGGAATTCGTGAAAATTTTCAAAAACAAAATGAATAATTCTTTGAATAATTTTTTTTTAAATAAAATATACAATTCAATTGAACAAGTTTTTAAACCGTAGACGTAAAATTACCTTTGCAGTGATAAATTACAAGTCCGTAACATTAATATATAAAGCATTTAACTAATAAAGTTCTTCAAAATTGCCTCACTGTGGATTCTTCCAACAAAATGCCTACTATGCACTTCTCATACTTGCACTTAGGCTCAGTAAAGATTTCTATTTGTTTGTTAGTGATTGTATTAGTTACAATTTCTGTTTTTGTGCCACATTATGAATTCCACCGTGAAAATGCCTACTATGCACTTCTCATACTTGCACTTAGGCTCAGTAAAGATTTACAATTGTTGTTTAGTGATTTTATTAGTTACGATATCTTTTTTTGTGGCACACCGTGAATTCTTCCGTCAAAATGCCTACTATGCACTTCTCATACTTGCACTTGGGCTCAGTAAATATTTCTAATTGTTTGTTAGTGATTGTATTAGTTACGATTTCTGTTTTTGTGCCACATTGTGAATTCTTCCGTGAAAATGCCTACTATGCACTTCTCATACTTGCACTTAGGCTCAGTAAAGATTTCTAATTGTTTGTTAGTGATTGTATTAGTCAAAATATATTTTTTTGTGCTACACCGTGATTTTAAGCAGTACGCTTAACTGTAAAAAATTTCAATAATCCGAAGTACGTTTTAGAAAAAAAAAATCGGATAACTGAAAAAATTCGGTTTTGGTTATTTCCAGTAAAGCGGAGTCGAAATGTACAATTCAATTGAACAAGTTTTTAAACCGTAGACGCAAAATTACTTTTGCAGTGATAAATTACAAGTCCGTAACATTAATATATAAAGCATTTAACCAATAGAGTTCTTCAAAATTGGCTCACTGTGGATTCTTCCAACAAAATGCCTACTATGCACTTCTCATACTTGCACTTGGGCTCAGTAAATATTTCTAATTATCTGGTAGTGATTGTATTAGTTACGATTTCTGTTTTTGTGCCACATTGTGAATTCTTCCGTGAAAATGCCTACTATGCACTTCTCATACTTGCACTTGGGCTCAGTAAATATTTCTAATTGTTTGTTAGTGATTGTATTTGTTAAAATATATTTTTTTGTGCTACACCGTGATTTTAAGCAGTACGCTTATCTGTAAAAAATTTCAGTAATCCCAAGTACGTTTTAGAAAAAAAAAATCGGATAACTGAAAAGAATTGGGTTTTGGTTTTTTTCCAATAAAGCGGAGTCGAAATATACAATTCAATTTAAAAAGTTTTTAAACCGTAGACGTAAAATTACCTTTGCAGTGATAAATTACAAGTCCGTAACATTAATATATAAAGCATTTAACCAATAGAGTTCTTCAAAATTGCCTCACTGTGGATTCTTCCAACAAAATGCCTACTATGCACTTCTCATAATTGCACTTAGGCTCAGTAAAGATTTCTAATTGTTTGTTAGTAATTGAATTAGTTACGATTTCTGTTTTTGTGCCACATTAGGAATTCCACCGTGAAAATGCCTACTATGCACTTCTCATAGTTGCACCTAAGCTAAGTAAAGGTTTCTAATTGTTTGTTAGTGATTGTATTAGTTAGGATGTATTTTTTTGTGCCACACCGTGATTTTAAGTACTACGCTTAACTGTAACAAATTTCAGTAATCCGGATAACTAAAAAAATCGGATAACTAAAAAAATTGGGTTTTGGTTATTTCCAGTAAAGCGGAGTCGAAATATACAATTCAATTGAACAAGTTTTCTAACCGTAGTCCGTAGCATTAATATATAAAGTGAAAATGCCTACTATGCACTTCTCATACTTGCACTTAAGCTAAGTAAAGATTATTGTCGTCTATGAAGATAAAAATTAGTTTAATTTGACTACAACCACAAAAGCAGCATGGACAACAACCTGCCGTGTAGCCATGAAAATAATCATTCCCTTATAAATTTTCTGACAACAGTCCGTAGCCTGCTGTCGTCTATGTGTTTAAGTTCAGTTTTTTTTTTTTCACAAATAAATTTTTCACTTTAAACCAATTATAAATTCTTTTTGCTCAAACTAAATGAAATGATTTGTCAAATGACAAAGTAAAAGAAAACGAAAATTTTTTAAAACATATTTTTCTGTGTAAAAATTCATCCTAAATGGTTATTAGCTTTATTTTTCCGTTCTTTTAGCTTATTTTACTTGTTTGTGTATAAAATATTTTTAGTATCAGATAGCCTTATCTCAAAATTGTAGCAACTATTTCATCTCCTTCAATGTCCATATGCCTGAGCAAATTTAGTGTGCAAACTTTATTAATGGAAATTTATATAGAGCATTTTCTAGTAACTTTTTTTTATTGCAAACAGTTTCTTTGTGATAAGTCTTATTTCCTTAAAAGTATCACCTTAGTGAAAACAACTTTAAATTAAACCCTTTTTACTGTTCATTAAAAAATAGTATTTTAAAATGATATGACGCATAGGGCAACATATGGAATTCCCTTTTTTGCGATAGAGTATAAAAAAGTATATGAAACCTCTTATATGTGTCCTCTTAACTTTTTGCCATGGGAGACTCATAAATTGTTGGAAAATTAAAGTAACAAATTTTTCGCTTAATCTTTCCAAGTGTTGAGAAGAAAATTATAGGGAAACACAAAGTCTTACAAATAAGTATGTAAATTAAGCAAGAAAGAGTTCTGTCAAAGGATGTAATATTTTACAATTTCTGTTTTCAGTAATTATAAATTTGGGTTTAATCTTTGGCCTTAAAAGTGAGCTGTAATTTTTTATTCGTAAGATTTTTCCATTAACTAAAGCAATGAAAATTTTTTATCACACTATATTTAATTATTTATATGATTTTTTACATCACTTTTATAATTTTTATGTAAAAGATATGTATATGGATATTATTAAACAACTTAAATTGCAATAGCTTAATGAAATATACTTTCTTAACTCTTGCGCTACAGGTTTTTTACTGGGTTGCTAAAAAATTTAATATTTTGGATTTTGTTAGAATTGGGCCCAAAAACAACAATCAATTTTAAATGAATAGGTTTTATTCCAATAGTTTTAGTTATTCAACATACTTTTATTCCCCCTGATTGTGTAAGGCGTTGGCGTTTCCGCCTCGGTCGTATTTAGTGGCACATTAAAGAAAACTGCGTATGTGTTTCTTTAATCTTGTACAAAAAACGCCAACGCCTTACACAATCAGGCCGATTATCTTTTATATACTCACACTTCGTAATAAAATTCTGTTGGTTTTTTATTAAAACAATCTATCCGAATGTTCTAATCCAATTCATTTCAGTTAAATAATTTTTCTTCGAACTAGATTTATTAGTATAAAGTTTTAATAATTTTTATTCGAATAATTTGTTTTCGAATAATTTTTAATCGTATATTTTTTTAGAGTAATATTCATTTTAGTCTTTTCGTTACATAATTTTTTTATAGTGTTTATTTATTCGAATAATATTTATTCGAAAAACTTTTTATTCGAATAAATTTTATTTTAAAAATTTTTGCTTTACTAACTTTTACAGTTATAATTTTCGCTTAAATAATTTTTATGTGAGTAGTTTTTAATCCAGTCAGTTTTATTTTAATAACTGTTATTCAAATCATTTTTATTTTAATAATATTTATTCGATTAAATTTCTAACTTTTTTTCAAAAAATTTTATTTTATTAGATAATTTTTACTCGAATAATTTGCACTCAATTGCATTTTAATCTAATAATTTTTATTCGAATCACTTCTTTTAATCATTTTCATTTTTGTGTATTTTATTCGAAAAATTGTTTGTTTTTGTAATCTTTATTTTCATGATTTTTATTCCAACAACTTTTAGTTGTATAATTTTTAAGCAAATAATTTTTTCGAATAATATTCATTTTAGTTTATTTCGTTTCATTAGTTTTTTATAATTTTTATTTTAATTTCATTGACTTTTTAGTCGAATAATTTTTAGTCGAAATATTTTTGCTTGATTCATTTTTGCAGGAATCATTATCGCTCCAATAATTTCTATGAGAATAGTTTTTATTCCATTAACTTTTATTGAAATAATTTGCACTCAATTACTTTTTAATCGAATAACTTAGGTTCGAATAACTTAGATTCGAATAATTTGCATTTTCGTGTATTTTGTTAGAAAGATGTTTCTTTTATTATTTTTATTTTAATGATTTTTATTCGAATAACTATCTTGAAATAAACATTGTGTTAATATGTTATATTCGAATAATGTTTATTCGAAAAAATTTTTCTCGATTGATTTTTATAGGAATAATTTTCACTCAAATATTCTCAAAGTGCGAATAATAGTTTTTATTTTAGTAGTTCTTATTAAACAAAAAATGTATTAAAAGGTTTGTGAGATTGAAAATTTTCAAAATTTATAAAAATAGATATTATATTGGGATACGCATATATAAATAAATATGTATTTTTCATGCAAATAAAGTACACAGCAATAAGGAACTGAAAATCGGCCGATATTGACCGAAGTTATCACAGTTCCCAGGATTTGCAACAAAATTCTCGGAAAGCGGAAAAGGAAATTAGTTTTTGCTGTTGCACATATTTTGCAGCCAAAGCACAGAATTTTTTACATTATAAAAAAGACTTTTGCGTAACAAATATTTTTGCAACACCCTGTACACATACCTCGCATATTATATTATGTTTTCTCAGAGCTTCAAACGAACACTGCTGCAGTAAGTGGCAGCCAAAGTACTCGCTGTGGTAGTTAAAAGTGCCAGTCAATTGTTGCAAGTTAGCTGTTTTAGTCACAAATATTGGCAGTACGATGTTCTGTACTTTGTTAGCCGGATTTCATGTTTTAACAGAACTACTATTTGTTGTGGCTGCAGTCATTTTTGCCAACTTTGAACAACGCAATTGGGTAGTAGAGTGTGTGCATGCGTGTGTGTATGGAGAGCAGCGTACTCGTAATTGTAGACGAGTTGTGTAGACTGTTTACTGTCGTTAGTACTCGCCTGGTCAATGACCCATGAACGTGTGGAATTTTTTAAATTTTCTTGTTTTTCTCCAGTCAAATTTTAATTAATCACAATTTTATGTACACTTAGATTGTTATAACGTTGTGTCGGTTTTTATTTACTATTTCTTGGATTTTCTTCTTTTACTATGAATTGTTTTGTAAACCCCATTGGAAATGCAGAATATGCAATAAACAAATTATAATACATTAATATTTTTTTTAATATTTTGCATGTTGGGACAGTGTTTGAAATAAAATAAAATAAAATAAAACCAAGTAAATAACATTTGCCTTGGCCATTTTTCGAAAAATGTAAATAAATATTCACAAAATTTCTATTTGGAAATGGTGAGAAATTTACAAAAAAAAATTTTGCCAGAGCCGAAAAAGTTAGTTCTGATGCAATAATTATTTTTTTCAAATAATACTTATTCGAAAAATTTTTATTCCAATAATTCTAATAGAATAATAATTATTCGAAAAATTTTTATTCCAATATTTATAATCGAATAAATTTTCTTTGAATAATTTTTTTTGAATAGTTATTATTGGAACAAATTTTAATAAAATAATCATTGTTCGAATAATTCTTATTTAATTATATGTATTCGAATTATTTTTATTCGAATAATTTTTGTTCGAATAATTCTTGTTCGTATCATTCTTATTTGAATAACGAAAAAATTGGCCAGATCCGATAAAGATTGTTCTGATGCAATGATTTTTATTAGCATTATACATCTTCGAAAGATTTTTATTCGAATAATTCTAATCGAATAAACTTTTTTTGAATAATTTTTATTTGAATAGTTATTATTGGAATAAATTTTTATCAAAAAATTTTTGTTCGAATAATTTTTATTCGATTATTTTTGTTCGAATAATTTTTGTTCTCATCATTCTTATTCGAATAACGAAAAAAAATTTGGCCAGAGCCGAAAAAGTTTTTATGGTGCAATAATTTTTATTCGCATTATACTACTTTGAAAGATTTCTATTCGAATAATTCTAATCGAATAAACTTTCTTTGAATAATTTTTATTTGAATAGTTATTATTGAAATAAATTTTAATCAAATAATTTTTGTTCTAATAATTTTTTTTCGATTATTTTTGTTCGAATAATTTTTATTCGAAAAATATTTATTGGAATAATTTTTGTTCTCATCATTCTTATTCGCATAACGAAAAAAATTATGGCCAGAGTCGAAAAAGTTTTTATGACGCAAAAATTTTTATTCGCATTATACTACTTTGAAAGATTTCTATTCGAATAATTCTAATCGAATAAACTTTCTTTGAATAATTTTTATTTGAATAGTTATTATTGGAATAAATTTTAATCAAATACTTTTTGTTCGAATAATTTTTATTCGATTATTTTTATTCGAGCAATTTTTATTCGATTATTTTTATTCGAAAAATTTTTATTCGAAAAATACATATTGGAATAATTTTTGTTCTTATCATTCTTATTCGAATGAGGAAAAAAATTTCGCCAGAGCCGAAAAAGTTTTTTTAATGCAATAATTTTTATTCGAATAATATTTATTCAAAAAATTTTTATTCGAATAATTCTAATCGAATATGTATATTTTTGAATATATATTATTTGAATAGATATGAATGGAATAAATTTTAATCAAATAATTTTTCTTCAAATAATTTTTATTCGATTATTTTTATTCGAATAATTTCATTCGAATAATTTTTATTGGAATGGTTTTTGTTCTCATCATTCTTATTCGAATAACGAAAACAAATTTGGCCTGAGCCGAAAAAGTTTTTCAGGTGCAATAATATATATTCGAGTAATATTTATTCGAAAGATCTTTATTCGAATAATTCTAATCGAATAAATTTTCTTCGAATATATTTTATTTGAATAGTTTTTTTTTCGAATAAGTTTTTCGAATAGTTTTTTTCGAATGCTTTACCCATTATTACATTAAAGCTGCTATTCTGTTAGAGCTGTGAAATTCGCTTAAACTCTAATTTGCTGCTTATGGCAGATTTATTGCAATTACGATTAATAGGGCTACTGACAATAAATTTTGTATTTCTGAGTTAAAAAAGAAGATTTAAATTCGTACATCAGTTAAATTAAAAGAAATAAATTTGTTGATCTCTACCCAAGGAATGCATTAAGCCGGAATTATCGAAAGGAGTGGATAGCCTTGAAGGGGCAAATGGTAGACGAGAAAGAGAGCACTACGAGTATTTATTATTTTACGCCATGTAATATTTTGTCAACAAATAGTATTTAGTTTCCAATCCCAGCTCATAGGTGGACTTTTTCAGCCTTTTGTTCCCATGCCGGCAAATTAAATTTTTAATTTAGCCTGAAAGTCTTTTTGTGTTGGTAATCAAACAAAATATTCCAAAACCATTACGCAATTTATGTTGCGTGCTCCAAGTATTTATTTATAGTCTTTTTCCTGGCTTAATTTATTATTTTAAGTACAGCAGTATTTTATTTTATTTTATACAATAAAGACTCAACCTTCGAAGTTGTGAGCCATCACATGCCAATTATCTTTGACTTCTCAACTGATCATTAAATTGTAAACTGTTGATGAACAATCGAAGAGAGAAAGAAGGTAAGATAATTGCCATTTAAACTGATGTTAATTCTATGGTAGACTTAAAACTTGTTTTAATTTATTTTAATGAATATTTTCGTTTATTTTTGGGGTGTGATTTAAGATCTTGCCTCACTTTGAAGTCTGCGTCTGCTGTTACCGCAATTAGAGCATTTTTTTCCATACAAGACAATATGCAAACATTTAATAAAAAAACTTTAAAAATATTATCTTCGACTGCATTAAATCTAAAATTGCCTCCATATGCGTACACTGAAAATTTTGATAACTAATTGCTTGAAGTTACCTATTAAAAATATTCAGATGTACTCGTATTTTTGGTTATACATATATTTTCTTTAGTTTTTTTTTCAAAATATATATCGCACTGGTTCCTCTAAAGACAGTCAACTCAAAATTTTACATTATTTTAAATAAAAGGCAATTAAAATAAAAAAATATTTATATTTAGTGCTTTTTTCAAAAATTACGCGTTTTTTGTCCGACTTTAATGCTTTTCAAAATTTCAAAGTTGACAACGCTGGTTTTAATATCCTCCAAAAAGAATTGGATCCCATAAAGTGTATATTCTCCTGATCAGTGATGAAGTCTGAGGCGATCTAGCAATGCCCATACGTCCGTCTATGATACAGTCTATGTTTGGAACCCGCACCCTTTAGTGGGCGTTGAGGTTACTTATTATATGAAAAAATCGTGTAAATATTTAACAAATTGTATTCCTTAAGCCTACATTCCTTACAAATAAAATTTTTAAGCTTTTACGACGAAGGTAAGATGTTCTCTGTTCTTTTCTTTCCCTGCCCTATACCTCCACACCCTTTTGCCCCTTAAATGACCTTATCAAAAGAGACGTTTTTTTCTACACTTAACCGAAAAATTAGTTTTGACTTCAGATGTCTCCCCCGCGGTCTTTCTCGGTGTGACCCTGTATAGAGTTTTCAAATTGGGCACAAACATTTCTTAAAAGAACTGTGACCCGGCAGTTTAAAAATTTTTATCTTATCTCAGTCGCTTTTTTGCACACTGATATAAAATACTAGTACGTGATGCTGACGGAGGGCTGTCTCCGCCATGCTCCTCCCAACACATTGGAAAGGACCGTATTATAATACGTTTTTTTTCTTGTTTACTTAAGCCAAATGCCATAAAAACTTAAATGTTGATAAGAATAAAATTAGAGTTTTTATTTACTAAAGGGAGTTTTTTTTTATAGAGTGATACAACTTTGAGTTGGCATCACTGCTTTACTTGATAGTTCCTTTTTGTTTAGTTTGCTTTGACATTTCATTATGGATCGACTTACACCAGAGCAACGCATGCAAATTGTTGAAATTTTTAATCAAAATAATTGTTTTATTCGTCAAACTCATCGTGCACTTCTTCCATTTTATGGTCAACATAATCGTCCTTCAGAGCGGCGCGGCTAATTCGAAGAACAATAGATCGTTTTCCCACCACATTTAATGTTACTGTGATAATGCGGACTGGAGAAGCTGTTGCCGCTGTACAGAAAAGCATTGAAGATGATCCTAATCCATCAATTCGTCGCCGTTCTCAGCAACTGGAGCGTGTGTCCTTCCACTTTATGGAAGATTTTTTAGTTGTTAAATATTGGTGTTCCAGACTGCGGCTTCTACGTGGCAGCCATGGCGACCACATGGCCGAAATCATATTTAAACATTAATTTCATAAAATTGTCTATCCAATAAAAGCCGTTTCATTGATATCAAAAATATATTACTATGTTTTATTATGATTTAAACTTGTATCACTCCATAAAAAAAACACCCTATATATGTTTGTAGAGTATTCGTTAGATTCGTTTTTACTTGTTCATATTAAAAATGCTCTGCTATGCAGTCTAATAGATGTTTCCCTGGTTTTATTTTAATAACACAACACGATGGCTACTTTTCACTAAAACCGCAAAACTTCACAGAATTTGCTAAACCAAACTCATTAAAGCAGTACAGTTAACGTAATCCTGTTGCAGTATTTCAGAAAATAAAGCGAAACAAGTTAGAGAGCAGATGAAATACAATACAACAGATAGATATTTGTTGCAAAACCAGCAATAAATAAACACAATTTTGTTGCAATTTGAAAATTAACAAGCAAATAAGGAGCACAGAAAAACGCTACAGAACGCTAATAGTCGTATTTATTAAAAAAAAAACAACTCTGAAAAACAAAACCAAAATATTAGTGGCACAAAGATAATCCTTGGAATTGTACTGCGAGAGAAAATATGGTTGCGTTTTATCTTAACGGGCTTTTTTGCATCGTTGCTTAATTAAGAAAAAAATGTTTTAATTATTTTTTTCTAAAGGAAGGTGCAGTAGTCTTTATTACACTTTGTTTTTGGCAAATGAAACCAAATAAAATTTTGTTGCTGGCAACAACTTACCAAAGATGTCCAAAACAGTCCGGTTTTACAATGTGGCCAAAATTGTGTTGCATTTTGCCGTATGCGTTGCATTTTTTGTTTTCGTCTTTCTCGTAAATGAGATAAAATTGAATTTGTTTCTGTCAAACTTTAACGAGGGTAAATAAAGTTGGGGATTTTTTAGTTAAATACAAGTACTTTTAACAAAAAAGTACTTTTGTACAATAATTTTTTTTTAAATATATTTTTTCCCGAAAGTTGCACACAATTTACGTTTTAAAAATCTACTTTTTAAAAAAGCTGGTTTTTCACAATAAATACTTTTTATAAAACACATTTACTTTAAATTAATAAAACTTTTTATAAAGAAGTTATAAAAATTATACGTATTAGAACATATAATTTTTATAAAAGGTACATGTTCTCTTGACTAAACCTACATTCACATCTATCAAATATTTGACGAAAAAAGCGTTACTAATAATTTCTGGTTTAACTTTTTATAATTTTAGGGAGATATTTTTAAAATGAATAAGTGTCTGTTTGGTAAAAAATTCTGTAGTCAATAAGAATTGTCTTGTCGTTTCTTTTGTCGGTCATACAGGCGAAATGTTAAAAAAAATGATTGACAAAAAATAGTGGTTACGCTTATTTCATCAAATATTTGTTAGATGTGAATGCAGCTTAACTGTTTATTGCTGCTGTGTAGTAAACTTGTTTGCAACTCGTTAATTCGGACGTTGTTGGCAAGAATCTATGAAAGGTTGTTTTTTTTTTATCTTGGACCAGCACTCAGGGGATGACCCCTATATATGCAATGCATTGCGCCGGAACTGAAAACGAGGGGATGGTATTGATGGGACAGATTTAGGAAATATGAGAAGATAGACAGTTTTGTTGTCAAAAACGAGCGAGTGAACGAGTTCGACTTTAGTCTACTGTTTAGAAAAGGTACTTTAAAGTACTTTTTATGCAAGGTACACTACTCCAACAAAAGAAAGTATTTTGCAAAAGAAAATTATTTAAAAAAATACTGGCCTAAAAAGGCTCCTTCTATAAAAGCTAATTCGCAATGCATACTTTGTTTGTTTTAAAAGTACTATTTAGAAAAGGTACTTTCTGTACAAATAACCTTCTTTAAAAGGTACTTTTTTCGAGATAATTATTTTAAAAGTACATTTTTTAAATGTGCTTTTTACACATTTTTTTTAAATGTGCTTCCTACTGAAATCTACTTTTTACAATAGGCAAAAGAAACGGCACTTTCCAGGAAAGGGACTTTTGTGAACACATTTCTAAAAAAACTTACTTTTTCAAAGGTACTTTTTATAAAAATTACTTATATAAAAGGTACTTTATTTTAAAAAAATGGTTTGTGTAAAAAAGGTACTTTTAATAAAAATTAATTATACAAAAAGTACTTTTTATGAAAATTACTTATAGTAAAGCTTTTTTTCTTTAAAATTGCTTTTGTTCATTTTAAAAAAATTACTTATTGGGAATATTAATCGTCAGGGTTGGGGAATTTCGTACTAACCAAAAAGGTAATAACTTAAAAATATGAATGTGGGAACTTCTCATATTCAATTTTCGTTAAAATATTGGTTAAATAGTTGATATTCCTACTAACTAGCACCACTTGCAAAAGTGGAAAAGTTGAACAAAGAACGCTGATGAGATGGCGTAGCGGCCTCGAAATCAGTACTGATCCGTTCTGCTGGTTTGATGATTATTGAAAATATTCTTAATATTCCAATCTTAATATAAAAAATAATAAGTTGAATTTGAAAAAATTCATTTATTAATAAAATAAAAAAAAATCATTTGCAGTCATGCAGATTCGAACTTAAGCCCAAAAAAATTAACAATTTACATTACAAAGTTCGACTAATAAAAATTCATACATAATTTAAAAAATTACTTACCTAAAAGGTACTTCTTCCCTAAAAATTGGTTAGTGTAAAAAAGGTACTTTTTATGAAAATTATTTATATATTATATTCCCTGTTTATAAAGAGTACTTTTCACGAGAGCTACTTTTAGTAATGAACTTTTTTACAAAATGTAGTATATATATGTTACAGTATTTCTTTAAAAACTATTTCTGATGAAATGAACTTTTTATAAAAATTATTTAATATAAAAGATACGAAAAGAATTATTCAATATTAAAGGCAACTTTCTGGCAAAGTACTTATTATAAAATCTGCTTAATATAAAGATTATAATCTTTATATTAAAATGTGCTGTTTAAAAAACTTACTTTTAATATAAAGTAATTTTTGTAAAAAAGTACTTTTGCTAAAAAGTACTTTTGTTAAAAAGTACTTTTGCTAAAAAGTACTATTGTTAAAAAGTACTTTTGTTAAAAACTACTTTTGCTAAAAAGTACTTTTGTTAAA
This sequence comes from Linnaemya tessellans, assembly GCA_951800035.1. Classification (NCBI taxonomy): domain Eukaryota; kingdom Metazoa; phylum Arthropoda; class Insecta; order Diptera; family Tachinidae; genus Linnaemya; species Linnaemya tessellans. The sequence continues at coordinate 93,745,783 of OX637534.1, forward strand.
AAGTACTTTTGTTAAAAAGTACTTTTGCTAAACAGTACTTTTGTTAAAAAGTACTTTTGCTAAAAAGTGCTAAAGGTACTTTTCATGAAAGGTACTTTTAATAATAGGTTCTTTACACAAAATGTATTTTATATAAAAACAAATTCTTTTAAAAATTACTTTATTGAAGACAGTTTAATTGAAAGTACTTTTTTGAGATACTTTTTATAAAAAGTACTTGTTATGAAAAAGGTACTTTCACAAAAAAGTACCTTATATAAAATTTCTCTGAAATTTAGAGAAATCTGAATTTGTGTGAAATCTTTATTTGAGTCGATAGAACGATCTATATAATTTAATGTTTAAAGATGATTTCACGTAAATTTTGACCGTGATCACGTCTCATCCGTCATTCATGCGCTGAGTCCAAATTTGTCATTCGCTTTCCAACATATCGGCCAGTAGTTCATGAATAAGTTCTTCAATTTAGGCCTTGTGCTCTATAGGCATGAATCTTGTTCTTACAGGCCCCACAAATAATATTCTGAAGGTATTAAATCGCACGATCTAGACGGCCAATTGACCGACCGCAAACGTGAAATAAACTGTTCACCGAACTCGCCTCTTTATTGGACTATTGTTTGGCGTATCATGTGGCCTGCGGCACAGTCTTGTTAAGACCACATGTCAGCCAAGTCCAGCTTCTATATTTTGAACAGAAAAACAGGACAAATCGTAATGATTGCTCTTCATCGCCTTTGAAAAATGATGCCACCGGATCATAATCCACACCAAACAGTTCGTTTTTCGGGATGCAATGGCAATGCGTCTGGCTGCTCTTCATACCAAATACTGCAATTTTTGCTGTTCACGTATACACTCAACCCTAAATAAGCTCCATCGCTGAACACAGGAACTGCACAGTCCACGATCTTAACCGAACTTGAATTTTCATCATAAAGTTCAATAATCTGGAATAATAGACCAAACTGAGCATGTTTTACAGCAACATGTTGCACGGAAACAGCTGATCTGCCAAAAACAGTGATGCCAGAAAGAAAGTTGCCAAACAATTAGACTTTATTTGATATGATTTTTATTATAGACACTTTTTACAAGAGATATTTTTACCAGAAACAACTTTTAATAAAATGTACTTTACTTCTTACTTCTTAAAGTTTTTTTTTCATAAAATTCTTTTTCCATAAAAATACTTTTATAATTAATAAAAAGTTCCTCATTAAAGAAATACTTTGTTTAGCTCTAAGTATTTGTTTATAAAATTAAACCACCCTCGTTTTTTATTATTCATTATTGGAAACAGGTAAGCAGCAGCGGAGTGCTCCACTTTGTGATTCTATTCATGCACTTTAAATAGAATGCAAGAAGCAAAACTAAATATAAACTAAACTTCCTGTTCTATACGTGATTCCTGCCGTCAATCATAAGCGCTTTTCTCCCTCTCTCTATCTCACTCTCTCTTCAGCTTTGGAAACATTCTGTTTAAAAACGTAATTAAAATGTTGATGATGCTGGAGTTTTGCAACAAGATTTGCCTGAACAATGAAATTTATCTGGTTGTAAAACCAGACGAAATAAAAGCCAGCATTTTGGAACATCGCAAACAGAGATTTGAGAAATAATAACAGATTGAGTATTTGAATGACCTAAATTAACTGCTCGAAAACGCAAAACACAAAAAAGACTCTGTGCACTTTTCTTAAGTATTTTTGGGCATGCCGCACTATGCAGGATTAATTTTGCTACAAAGTGGCCTGTTTAAAACTCTTATCTCAGTTCTTTACATCAATTTTACTTTTGCAACATTCTTTTAGAGCCCCGAACGCCATAAATTCTTGAAGAAACTATTCGTTGTGTGTGTGTGACCAGTAGAAATTATTAAGAAACTTTTTGTGTTATAATTTTTTTTGTAATTTTTTTTGTGTTGTTTGTATGTTGTTGTTGCATAAAAGGTTTAAGATGCATAATAGTACAGCCTGCTTTGGACACACTTAAGTCAGTCACCGAAAGACATGCACTACTGCTGCCGCGTATGAGTGTGAGTAATTGTCACTTTTTTTTTTTTTTGTTTCTTTAAAAATGTATCTTCAACGTTTTTAGCACCACGTAAAATGTTGTTATTATATTCTTCCTGCTGCTGCTGTTGTTTGTTTGTTTGTTTGTTTGCTTATCTCTTCTGTTGTCTTGTGTTCCATCTTTTGTTTTTTGGCCTTTAAGAACAACAGGCGCTTTATTATTTATGAAATGCATGTTGTTGCTGGTTGGTAGTTTAAAAATTATTATGGCCAGATAAACTTGCTAACAAAATGAACAAATTCTTTATGTTTCTTGTTACTCCGTTTTTATTTTTTCTACGTATAAAATGGCAGGGAAGTACACGGCCAATTTCAAGGTGCGAGTTTTCTTTTTATTCACCAGAGACGGTCGACGTTTATCTACAAATTCTTTGGCTCGATTTTATCTGGAAAAGGTGAGCGTGCAAAGTTTACGATGCTTGTAGAACACAAGGACTGAACACGTAAATTTTTTAAATGTTGCAAGAACTCAATTCATTAATAATCTTTATATTAAAATGTACTGTTTAAAAAACTTACTTTTAAAATAAAGTAATTTTTGTAAAAAAGAACTTTTGTTAAAAAGTACTTATGTTAAAAAGTACTTATGTTAAAAAGTACTTTTGCTAAAAAGTACTTTTGTTAAAAAGTACTTTTGTTAAAAAGTACTTTTGTTAAAAAGTACTTTTGCTCGAAACTTTTCCCTTTTCCCTAAAATTGCAATCATGAAAATATTCCCCGTGAATGATTTCACGCTAAAATTAAATTCCCCTGATCGTGAATGATTTGTTTCCCGTGAGTTTTTTCACTTTTCCCTTTAATTTATTCATTTAGTTGTTAGTGGGGAATGGAGTAGAAAATGTGGGTATTTTCTATTATAATTCGAATATTAGAGTTTGCAAATTTTATTTTATTGGCAAGACCCGTTAATAAAACACAAACTTATATTTTTTGCAACAAATAAATTGCCTGCGTCTTTGTAAAACTTGTTGCTCAAATTCTAAAGATTAAGAAAATTTTTAATTTGTCTTGTCTGGTTTTCAAAATGTATCCAAATTATTTGACTACTAAATATTTAGTCATACTTTTTTAATTTTTTTTTTTTTTAAATTATTGCAGTAACTTAAATTTTTCAACACAAATTCTTTGATTTTTCATGTTGTTTTCGGCTTCTTCTCTTTTTTTGCATTCACTGAGAATTGATAGCGGGAATAATTTCACACGGGGGATTCACGATACCATTTTTCCCTTCGAGTGGAATAAAAATTTCATGTGAACAAAAATTCCCCTTGTTATTCACGATTGGGGTGAATAAATAGTGATCAAGCCAGAACGAATGTTGTTAATTGAAAAAAAAAAAGTTTTCCGAGAATTATTTTAATATATTTTATTATGATAGAAGGATCTATGATAACACTGCTCAGCAGCAAAATCCTTTCTTTAAATAAAACTATGTGGACTATATGGATTTTGGATTGGATACCTGCGGTAAATTGACAATAAAATCCACATTTTTTAAACGATTATTATTATTTATAGCTGATTTTATTTTTAAGATATATGCAAAATGTTGAATATTTGCTTTATCTTTTTTTTAATTAAATTTTTAAACAGAAAAAAATTACGAATTTTGAACGAAAAAAAAAATTTTTTTCCATTAATTTCTGAAGAATTCCAAAACGATAATAAAGGGTGTTTTTTTATGAAGTTTTTTTTTATACGAATCACTCTGTTGTCTGACAGCTGTTTTGACAGTTTAATGTGACGTCTCTACTCAGTATTGTTTGGCAAATCATCATGAACAGGTTAACTCCAGAACAACGCTTCCAAATCGTGGAAATTTATTTTCAAAACCAGTGTTCAATTAAAAATGTTTATCCGCTTTTTTACCGCAAAATTCTCTTCAGTGATGAGGCGCATTTTTGGTTGAATGCACATGTCAACAAGCAAAATTGCCGTATTTGGAGCAAAGATAATCCACACGCCGTTCAAGAATTACCAATGCATCCCGATAATGTACTGTTTGGTGCAGTCCATGGGCTGGTGGAATCATCGGTCCTTATTTCTTTAAAAATGAGGAAGGACGACTCGTTACGGTGAATGGAAATCGATACAGAATCATGATCAATGAATTTTTGGTGCCAAAACTTCAAGATATGGATGTAAACGGAATGTGGTTTCAACAGGGTGGTGCCACTTGTTGTCATACTGCGGACGAAACAATGGACTTATTGAAAGAACATTTCAACGACAACATTATTTCGAGAAATGGACCGGTGAATTGGCCTCCGTGTTCGTGTCATTTGACGCCACTCGATTATTTTTTGTGGGGATACCTGAAATCATTGGTTTACGTGGATAAACCAGCAACGATTGACGCTTTGGAAACCAGTATTCAACGTGTCGTTGCTGAAATACGCCCTCAAATGCTTGAAAAGGTGGTCGAAAATTGGCCCTCCAGAATGACCTTTTTTGCAAAATAGTCGTGGTGGCCATATGCCCGAAATTATATTTAAATGTTAAATGACAAGAAATTATCTACCAAATAAAAAATTTTTTTTTGGCCATTTCATAATTTGGCATGTGTTTTACTTAAATTTCAAATCAGTCAGCTCTTATAAAAATACCCTTTAGATAGAGAAAAATTACATTCGACTAAAATTAATACAATTTTGTTACACATCTGGTGTTTTACTTTTGAAAATCGGATGACTCGTTCTCGAGTTAGGGTGAAATATGTCTCCGTACCAAAGTAATTTAGGGGAAAAAATTTGCCACGCCTATAAAAACAAATCCCGACCTGATGAGTTTAGCACATCAAAATCCATATAGTCCACATAGTTTTATTTAAAGAAGAGACAATAAATTATTTTTTGCTGAGCAGTGTAAATATATGTGAAACAAAATATTTGCCAAATGCTCGCCACGGCTTCGGTGGCATAACATTCGGCCATGTGATGGAAATCGCTTATCGCATGAAATAAAGCGTTTTCGATTTGAAGTCACAAAATTGGTGTGCTGGAAGTCAAAATCGTTCAAAAGAAATTGGCGTTTTTCATGTCGCATGTGATTCGACAATCGTGCGATTCATAGCGCATACATGATTAAATGCTTACACTATTTTTATATTCGCCAAAAAAGAATTGGAGAACATATTCATTTTGTAATTCCGTGTGTAACGCAGCGAAATATCCCTTCGAAACCCCATAAAATATATATATTCTTGATCAGTGAAGGAATCTAAAACGATCTGGCCATGTCCGTCTGTGAAAATCACGAATCAGTCCAAACGAAAAGAGCTAGACCTTTGAAACTTAGTATAAATATATTTTGAAGAATAGCCCAGTTCAAGCTGGTAAATGGGCTGAGTCGAGCCGTAGGGAAAAAAGTTCACCTGAGAAGAACTAAACAAACAGGCAACTGATTTTGCTTTTTTTTTGTTTTTTGCAAACTAAAACTGTCTTATAATTTAGGAAGAACAAAATTGGTATCAAAAATTCAAAAATAAAAAATAAAATTTCGAATCCAGGCATGGACAAGTGCAATATTTTATGGTACATGAAAGTTACCAAAATGGTAAAAAATTTGCAATTTTTCTTAAATAAAACTACTTTATACCTCAAGAACCGTTGCACTGATAAAAAAACAAAAAAAATTAAAATTTCGTTTCCAGAGTTGAAAAATTAAATTTATTTTGGTACATGCAATAGTTTGTAGTACACGTAATAACCAAAATGGTTGCAAAATTCGAGTTTTTCTTAAACAAAACTACTTTATACCTCATGAAGATTTGCATTGATAAAGAAAATTTAAAAAAAATTAAATTTCGCTTCCAGGGTTGGAAAATTGAAATTTTTTTTTAATACATAAAAGTAACCAAAAAGGCAATTGACGTTGTTTTTTTACTAATTAAAACAAGTTTCTAGTTCAGAAAAAACAAAATTGGTATCACAAATTAAAAAAAAATAAAAATATTGATTCCAGGGTTGGATAACTGCAATAATTTGTGGTACATAAAAATGACCTAAATAGTTACAAATATTAAGTTTTTCTTAAATTAAACTATTTCATGCCTCATTAAGAGTTGCATTGGTAAATAAAAATTTAAATTTCGCTGCCAGGGTTGGGAAATTGAAATATTTATTCTGCATAAAAGTAACCGAAAAGGCAATTGACGTTGTTTCTTTTTGCTAATTAAAGCTGTTTTATAATTCAGGAAGAACAAAATTGCTATTAAAATCTTAAAAAATCAAAATTTCGACTCCAGGGTTGGAGAAATGAAATATTTTATGGTACATGAATGTGACCAAAAATTTAAAAATTTTAATTTTTTTGTCAAGTAAAACTATGTTACACCTCACTAAGCATTGCATTAGTAAAAAACTAAAAATTCGGCTCCAGGGTTGGACAATCGAAATATTTTTGGTACATAATAGTACATACATAAATTCAAAATTTTGTATTATTATTACTATTATTTTGTATTACTACTAGATATTTCAGAAAAAATTATACTAGTATCAAAATATTATAAATTCGGTTCCAGGGTTGGAAAATTGAAATATTTTTGGTATATAAAAGTACATACATAAATTCCAAATATTGTGTTTTTAGTGAAATAAACCTATTTTGTATATCAGAAAAAATTAAATAAGTATTAAAAAATTAAAAATTCGGTTCCAGAGTTGGAAAATCGACATTTTCCGATTCATAAAAGCAGCCATTTTATTTGTTATTTTTGATTTTTATGATGAATTATACCTACTTTATATATCAGAAAGAAGTAAACTGGTATTCAAAACCAACAAAATCTAAAAGACGATTCTAGGGTTGGACAATTAGAACTTTTTGGGGTACATGAAACGGATTTTTTGTTTTGTTTGTAATTTAAACATATTTCATATTTTTGAAAGACGTTCGTAGGTATTAGATATAAGAAAAGCCAAACATTTAGCTTCCTAGCCGAAAAATTTAAACGTTTTCTTAAATATAAAAGTAACCGATAAAATTAACAAAATTAACAAGTAACCGATAACATCATTTTGATTTTTTAATAAAACCTACTTTCTGTTTTGGCAAGAAAGAAAGAAAGAAGAATTAAATCTGTGAAGGGTATTTAAGATTCGGCACGGCCGAATATAGCACTTTTACTTGTTTTTTTTTTTTGCTGTAGAGGCATGGATATTAAAGCGAGTTGCAGTCTTACTGAAAATAAAGCGCCTTGCGACCTCTGCTACATTCAAGTATTTTGTTTGGCTTACGTTCCCGATTTGGCTAGTAATTTATTTTATAGCCCTGTTTGTTACCATGCGATACTCTTTGCTTTGTGTTTGCGAGTGTGTGCTGCGTGTGTGTGTGTGTGTTTTTTAACTGGAACTTAAAAGAAGAATATATAACGTTAAAAGGAAAAACTTTCTTTATATTTGCTTTTTATGTTTGCAACATTTTTGTACATAAGCTTAACACTATTTTACAGCAAACACACATACACATACACACACACAAAAACACACACAAACACAAGCATACTGTTTATTGTTGAAGCCGTAAAGTACAAAATAATAATAAAATAGGAACAAGAATATAAAAGAAATGAGGTGGCAACGAATATTAAAAGTCGCTAAAAGTAAAATTAAAGTGCAATTTTTTATGGATTCAAAAAAGTTTCTCCAGAAGCTGTAAAAACGAGAACTTCTTAATAGAAGTTTAATGCCGTCAAAGAAAAGTCAATTCATTTTAATTTTCTTACATCAAACGTCATATTTTCATGGTGTTGCCTAGCAGAAACCACTTCGCTGAATTAGTCCTGCCTTAAAGTTGCAAAATATTTTATTTTAAAAACAAAACAAAAAAAAAACAACTTCAGCTTCAACAAACGCACGTTTGTTTGATTGCTGGAGTTTGTGTTCAAATAATGCCATAAATGTTAAGCAAAAGAGTGTATTGAAAATGTAGCAACTGCTGAGGAAAAATGTAGGTCTTGCATTTACAAACTCATTTACATCCTGTATGAGAGTCAATTTACAAACGCAAACATGAAAAAATAAAATACATTCACTAGAATGTGCATAATTGTTGCGTTACTTTGCGTCTTTGTATTGCCTATTATTTGTTTTTCATCTTTTTTGTTTTCTCTTAGTGTTAAAAGAACATTTTCAAACAAAATTTAAAATGGATTTTCTTTTGTGAAAAAATATTTGTACAAACGGCATGACAAAAATATGTCATAGCCAGATTGACTGTGTTTTTTGCAATTAAAAATGTTTTTTAAATAATTTAATAGAAGAATTTTTCTATATCAAACGTATTAAATTTAATTATTAAGCTAAGAATTTTTATTAGGCCGAGACACATAGAATCCGTCATACGTTATGCGTCGCCTCTTTCAACTGACTACTGAGTTGAAATACATGATTTCTTATGTGAGTTGTCATACTCAGTACTTCTGCGTTAACGTAAAGTACGAAAGTTTGCCAACTTTTAAGTGCCGGAGCACATAGAATCCGTCATGCGTTATGCGTCGTCTCTTTCAACTGACAACTGAGTTGAAATACATGGTTTCTTATGTGAGGTGTCACACTCAGTACTTCTCCGTCAACGCAAAGTACGAAAGTTTGCCAACTTTTAAGTGCCGGGACATATAGAATCCGTCATACGTTATGCGTCGCCTCTTTCAACTGACAACTGAGTTGAAATACATGGTTTCTTATGTGAGGTGTCACATTCAGTACTTCTGCGTCAACGCAAAGTACGAAAATTTACCAACTTTTAAATGCCGAGACACTTAGAATCCGTCATACGTTATGCGTCGCCTCTTTCAACTGACAACTGAGTTGAAATACGTGATTTCTTATGTGAGTTGTCACACTCAGTACTTCTGCGTCAACGCAAAGTACGAAAGTTTGCCAAATTTTAAGTGCTGGGACACATAGAATCCGTCATACGTTATGCGTCGCCTCTTTCAACTGACAACTGAATTGAAATACATGATATCTTATGTGAGTTGTTACAATAAGTACTTCTACGTCAACCCAAAGTATGAAAGTTTGCCAACTTTAAAGTGCCTTGACATATAGAATCCGTCATACGTTATGCGTCGCCTCTTTCAACCGACAACTGAGTTGAAATACGTGATTTCTTATGTGAGTTGTCACACTCAGTACTTCTGCGTCAACGCAAAGTACGAAAGTTTGCCAACTTTTAAGTGCCGGGACACATAGAATCCGTCATGCGTTATGCGTCGTCTCTTTCAACTGACAACTGAGTTAAAATACATGGTTTCTTATGTGAGGTGTCACATTCAGTACTTCTGCGTCAACGCAAAGTACGAAAGTTTGCCAACTTTTAAGTGCCGGGACACATAGAATCCGTCATACGTTATGCGTCGCCTCTTTCAACTGACAACTGAGTTGAAATACATGATTTTGTATGTGAGTTGTCACACTCAGTACTTCTGCGTCAACGCAAAGTACGAAAATTTACCATCTTTTAAATGCGGAGACACTTAGAATCCGTCATACGTTATGCGTCGCTTCTTTCAACTGACAACTGAGTTGAAATACGTGATTTCTTATGTGAGTTGTCTCATTCAGTACTTCTGCGTCAACGCAAAGTACGAAAGTTTGGCAACTTTTAAGTGCCGAGACACTTAGAATCCGTCATACGTTATGCGTCGCCTCTTTCAACTGACAACTGAGTTGAAATACATGATTTCTTATGTGAGTTGCCACATTCAGTACTTCTGCGTCAACGCAAAGTACGAAAGTTAACCAAAAATTTAACTTTTCACGTACGTTGAATACTTTGACCGACTTCAGTAAGTTTTTCAAATTGTTTTGATTAATTTTTTTGTATTGTGTGTACAGGAAAAATAAAATATTACACAAAATATTTAATTAAATAAAAAAATTTAAGTTTAACAAATAAAATGGAGAGCAAACAAATCATTACAAATGCCTCAAAAAAGGTAGTAATTGTGCCAACCTTCTCTTTTGGTTAGTTCCTGTCAGTTAAGAAAGATAACTCATACCGCATGATATGGATTCAATGTGTCTCGGCCTTTAAAGTTAACATCTGCAAATAATTTTTACTAATTTTTTTCACATTCAAAATATTTTTATATTAAATTCTAATGTTCGAAAATTTGTTCTAATGTTCGAAAATTTGTTTTAAATTCAGAAAGACATAATAAATATTCCAAGGCACAAAGGAAAGCCAACATCAGCATTTAATTATTCAACTGACACAGCAGAGCAAAACAGCTGTTTTCGACAGCCGCCACACTTTCATTATCAGTACTCAGGTTTTTGCTGAATTTAAAACAAATTTTCGAACAATTACCCATATAATTTAATACAGCAATAAAAATGTTCGTTAAAAAATAATACACCCCTATCATGAATAATTTTTTCCTCGAAATTTTTCCCTTTTCCCTAAAATTGCTATTATGAAAAAATTCCCCGTTAATGATTTCATGCTAAAATTAAATTCCCCTTATCGCAAATGTTTTTTTCCCGCGAGATTTATCACTTTTCTTTTTAATTTATTCACTTAGTTTTTGTTGGGGAATAGAGTGTAAGTATTTTCTATTATAATTGGAATATTAGAGTTTACAAATTTTTTTTTTTTTTTTTTTGGGACAAGATCTGTTAATAAGTTACAAACTGAAACTGCCTGCGTCTTTGTAAAAATTGTTGTTCTAATTCTAAAGATTAAGAATATTTTTAATTTGTTTTGTCTGGTTTTCAAAATGTATCCAAATTATTTGACTACTAAATATTTAGCTATACATTTTTAATTTATTTTTTAAATTATTACATAAATGTAAATTTTTCAACACAGATTTCTTTGATTTTTTATGTTGTTTTCAGCTTCTTCTCCCTTTTACATTCACTGAGAACTGATAGTGGGAATAATTTCTCACGGGATCAAGAATATATATACTTTATGGTGTCCAATTCTTTTTGGAGGATTTTAATGTATATTGTTGGAGTCGCTCTGGCAAGGGCTGTGGGGGAGACATTTCACCTTTGCCATAAAATACTAAAAATAGTTTTTGCAATAATTAAGATTACAATTTATTTGTTATAGCGTCATTTAGGGGGCAAAGGGGAAGGAGGGCCGTAGGGCAGAGATGTATCAGGTCTCGTCGCAGCTTTGTCATAAAATCTTAAGTATTTTATTTTATTATTTTACATTATATTTTTTTTATAGGGTCATTTAGGGGCAAAGGGGGGGGGGGAGGGCAGAAATAGGCAGTCATAAAACTCTAAAAATAAATGCTTGGGATAATTGTATACAAAATAAAAATTTTTTTTTTTTGGTAGGGTCATTTAAGTTGTGAAGGGGGAGCAGGGGGTTGGACAGAATAGTACCAGGTTTCGTTTCAGCTTCGTCATTAAGGCTAAACAGTTTTTTTTTTAAGAAATATGGGCTTAAGTAAAACAATTTGTTAAATTTTTATGCTATTTTTGCATATAACAACTCCCACTAAAGTGGGCGGGGTCCGAAAAATTTTTTTTATTTATTTTATGGCGGCAAATTTAAGGCGCTGTACCGTATTTGACATAAAAATATATCATTTGCTTAACAAAATAACCAAAAAAAACTTTAAAAATTATGTTGTTTTTTCTGGGTTGGTTTAGTTCTTCTTAGGGGAACTTTTTTCCCCTCTTCACCGATTTAGCCCATCTCCGAACTTAACCTACTCTAAGCTTCCAAATATATTTATATCATATTTCAAGTTTCTAGCTCTTTTTGTTTGGACTGAATCGTGATTTCCACAGACGAACATGCTCAGATCGTCTTAGATTTCATCACTGATCAAGAATATATATACTTTGTGGGGTCTGAGATGGATAATTCGATGCATTACAAACGGAATGACAAAGTGAATATATCATCCAAATTCTTTTTTGGAGGGTATAAAAATAGTGTAAATATTTAAAACATTGTTTTCCTTAAGCCTACATTCGTTAAAACTCTAATTTAGAAGCTTTTACGACAAAGCTGATCTTCCTCTGCACTACATAAAGGGTCTTCCTCTGCACTACATAAAGGTTGAACGCTGGCCCTACTCCTTAAAACAAATACCATAAAAATGAAAATTTTAATAAGAACAAAAATAGAGTTTTTATTTATTAAATATTCGGAGGGTATTTAAGATTCGACCCGAATATAACATTCTTAGTTCTTAAGTTTTTGCCGCAAAAGTGAGGATACATCGTTGTAGTGCAAAGCATACAGATTTCTGAATCATTGTTTTTAATGTCATCCGCATAGAAGTGAAGTATGAATTCCTGGATACGTTTAGCAAGAGCTTAGACATTTTTGTGCCTTTTTATGTAAATATATGTTTCATCTCCAAATTGTATTTTTAATTACGTTCTTTCTAATTTCCCAGCTTTTATTAAAATTCAAGCTCTGTGTTTTTTTCATTAAGTTTTCTAATAGCTTCCTTTTTCATGTATAAGTTTTCTATTTATTTCTCCAATTTCCCTTAGCCGCAGTCAAGTACATAAAAATGCAGCCAACAAGGAGTCTCAGCCGAAAGTAGAAAAGAGGAAACCATTCCAACAAAGTAAATTACGCCAATTTGTGTAATTCTCTCAAACATCATTTGTCTACTAATTAAGTTATTGCGCTTGGCCATTTCCAAGAACCATTGAACAATGCAGCATGCTTATTCATGTTTTGTTTTGCTCTTTTTCTGTCTTATTAATCTAGTTTATCACCTTTATGGTCAGCAATGTAGAGCAAAATATTGTTGTAGTTGTTCAGGAATCAAGAAAAAAAGGAAATAAGAAGGACACTTGATAAATTTAGACAATTATATGTCTTGTTAGTATTAATTTGTGTTAAAATGAAAATTGTCTGTTGCGCTGTAATTCCAGTTCTGAAATGATGGTCGTAGACAAAAAGATTTCATAAAATGCTAATTTATCAATATTTTCGGCTGTGAGATCTCATGATTAGGGCTCATTCCCTGATGTTACACCAGAAATGGCACCTGGAGGGAGGAGGAGGGAACAGTGTCGAGCTGTTCCCTCCATTTTTATTTAGCACAACGATTACCCGGTGGTCAAAATTTGATTATTTGACATTTACATTCCCCACTGTGCATAAAACGAGCAGAAGGTGATTTGCTATACGTAAAGTTATTTTAAAAACATATCTTTCCCTTATTCATTTATCTCAGCTCAGGCACAATCGAAGCACTACATTTGAAACAAGATCAACTCCCAGTTTATTCTATACAAATTCTCTATTTAATCCAATTATTGCTGACACTCGTTCATGGCAATAATTCGAAGAGCATTTTCAAATCGTCTGCATCTCATTTTCATCTCTATAAATTTTATTTAATAAACATTTTCTTTTTCCTATTCTCTGAATTTCTTTTTGCAAATTAAAAAAAAATCTAAAATAATACGAAAATTGACTCTAAGCCAAAATCCAATTACCTTCATTTGGATTTATGATGAACAGGAATAAGTGAACTGCTAATTTCTTTGCACGAGTATTTCAGTTTGGAAAAACAGAAATTGTTTTTTTTTTGCATTTGCTTCTTTCTGTCGAACACTGTGAGACTTGAGACATGAATGCCATCGATCAAGGGGCATATTTTAAGATCGAAAATTAATGGATTTTCCTAATTGAAAACGGGACGAGAGAAACAAAAAAAAAGCTGATACAATTCCAAAACTGGGCAGAATAAATATGTTATATTTTTACAAAATATATATAGTTTTTTATACCCTCCAAAAAAGAATTTGGAGGGTATATTCACTTTGTCATTCCGTTTGTAACGCATCGAAATATCCATCTCAGACCCCATAAAGTATATATATTCTTGATCAGTGATGAAATCTAAGACGAACTGAGCATGTCCGTCCGTCCGTCTGTGGAAATCACGATTCAGTCCAAACGAAAAGAGCTAGACTCTTGAAATTTGGCATAAATATACTTTAAAACTTAGAGCAGGTTAAGTTCGAAGATGGGCTAAATCGGGCAAGAGGGAAAAAAGTTCCCCTAAGAAGAACTAAACCAACCCAGAAAAAACAACATAATTTTTTAAGTTTTTTGGTTATTTTGTTAAGCAAATGATATATTTTTATGTCAAATACGGTCCAACGCCTTAAACTTAGAGCCATTAAATAAAATAAAAATATTTTTTGACCCCGCCCACTTTAGTGGGCGTTATTATTGGCAAAAAATAGCATAAAAATTTAACAAATTGTTTTACTTAAGCCTACATTCCTTAAAAATAAAACTTTTAAGCTTTGATGGCGAAGCTGAGACGAAACCTGGTACTACTCTGACCTACCCCTTCCTTCCCCTTCCCCCCCCTTAATGACCCTACCAAAAAAAAAAAATTTTTTTTTTAAATTTTGTATATAATCATCCCAAGCATTTATCTGTAGAGTTTTATGACTGCCGATTTCTGCCCCCCCCCTTTTCCTTTGCCACCTAAATGACCCTAACAAAAAAAATATGTTTTTTTAAATTTTGTATATAATCACCCCAAGCATTTATCTTTAGAGTTTTATGACTGCCGATTTCTGCCCTACCCCCCCCCCCCCCCCTTTTCCTTTGCCACCTAAATGACCCTACCAAAAAAAAGATTTTTTTTTAAATTTTGTATATAATAATCCCAAGCATTTATCTTTAGAGTTTTATGACTGCCTGTTGCTGCCCTACCCCCTCCTCTCCCTTTGCCCGCTAAATTACCCTATTAAAAATATATATAATTTTTTTTTATTTTGTGTATAATCATCCCAAGCATTTATTTTTACAGTTTTATGTGTATCTGTTTCTGCCCTACCCTCTCTCCCCCTTTGCCCCTTAAATGACCCTATCAAAAAAAAGAAATTTTAATTTTGTATATAATTATCCCAAGCATTTATTTTTAGAGTTTTATGACAAAGGTGAAATATTTCCCCCACAGCCCTTGCCAGAGCGACCCCGCCAAAATACAGTTTTTATAGCCTCCAAAGAGAATTGTGATGAAGTCTAAGACGGTCTAGCAATGCCCATACGTTCGTCTGTGGAAAACATGATATTGTATATTTTTGAACCCCGACCCCTTTAGTGGGCGTTGACGTACGATATTATATAAAGGAACTCTGTCCCACCAAGTTAAACATATCAAATTCACTTACTAAATATTTGGAGGGTATTTAAGATTCGACCCGGTCGAATATAACGTTTTTACTTGTTGTATATAATAACGCCTCTTAATGGGGGCGGAGGGGGTGTCCAAAAAGTAATTTATTAATTTTATGGCTCCAAGTTTAACTTATTGGATCTTCTTTGATATAAAAATATATCATTTGCTTAACAAAATTACCAAAAAAAAAACTTTCAAAATGGTATTGTATTTAAGAGGTTGTTTTAGTTTTTGTTAGGGGAACTTTTTTCCTCTGGTCCGATTCTGCCTATTTACAAATAAGACCTATGCTATTCTTCAAGATATATTTACAACAAGTTTCAAAGGTCTGGGTCTTTTCGTTTAGACTAAATCGTGATTTCCACTGACGAACGCATCGCTGGATCACGTACATCTAGTCTTTCAAATTTCCCCAGAGAAAATAATCGAGCGGCGTTAAATCACATCACACATTGCCATCGCCAAATTGAGAAATAATGCGACCGGAAAAGTTCTCGTGCAATAACTTATTTGTTTAGCCGTCGGTGGGCCTTAATGCGCCGTGTTGTTGAGACCACAGGTCACTGATGTCAACATTAGAAAATTGTGTCCACAAAATAATTTGGTTATCATGGTTTAGTAGCTCAGAGAATTCGTTTTCGAAAAAATACGGGCCGATGATGTAGCCAAACTTTCCTTGGATGCAATAGTTTTTCGAGGACTGTTGTTGTGAATTTTTTGAGCCCCATATGCGACAATTTTGTTTGTGGCATATGGAGTCTAATTTTAAAATAAGCCTCATCACTAGAGATGATTTTATTGGAAAATGCCTTGTTTTTGTACAGTATTTCAAACAGCCAATTTTCACAATTAAAATTCCTTGTTCAAGAGTGTAGTGTTCTATGGTTAAAATTTCCCAACTTTTTACTAAATAAATGCCAAATAATGACAGTTAAAATCTTGAAAATTTAATTATTTGACAGCCAATTTACTTCCTAACCTCAAATTTGCCCAGCCTGTTTAAAATTCCGTAATTGACCTCAATTGAAAATTTTTCGATTTTTATTCGGTACCCGTTTGAGAAATAAGTGCGTTATTCTGCTTTGTGATTCCAGGCCATTAAGGAATACCTGGAAATATTAAGGCAGATAAGCTAAGAAAGATGGGAGCGGAGGATCCTGAGAGTCATGAAAATATTGTGTTGAATCCTTCTGATCAGCATCAGTGCGTGGTTGTGTTAGTTGTTGCCACCCTGTTTCAATGATGAAGGCATAATCACTGGTCACTGATCATAATTTGGCAGCGACTGACACTATCATGTACTAAAAGCAGAGTAACAGCACCCACCTCCGTCGGCCCTGTAGCAAAAATTAGCCGGCGAAGTAAAAGGTTGAAATAGCTACAAAAACAACTGTCTATCTTCTCATCTTTCCTAGTCTGTCCCCTCAATACTATCCCCTCGTTTTCAGTTCCGGCATAATAAATTGCATATGTAGGGGTCATCCCCTGAGTGCTGGTCCTACTCCTAAAAAAAAAAAAGAAAAAAACAGTTAATCATGAAATTATACAAGATATGGATTTTCTCGGGGTGTTCTAATTGGAGAGACTTAAGAAGATACATTGAAGAAACTAGGTTCTTAACGTAATCAAATTCAAAGGATTCTATGGTTTTTAATGCAGGCTCCCTTTAGTAGAATGGGAACTCCTTATAATAGAGCGCACAACAGGCCTATGAGGCCTTAGTGTAATCCTGAACGCCCCTCTCTTCAACCTAACCTAACCTGCTCTCGTAGCTCTCATTAACTGTAAAATACGAACAATGATATTTTGGTCGCAAACTCTATAAGTCCTAAGAAAAAAGGATCCTTTTAGAAAAACTTACACGTGTCTCTTAAAACGCACAACTTAAATTTGGCACTTCATGCCTTGCGATAATAATTCGTAACCCCTTTTGTTTTTAAAAGCGCTGCACAATGAACGGACATGTTTGTTAATCGCTCTTCACACAGTCTTTGGAACAGAATGTGAATGTGTGGTTTATATGAACATTTTTCTTGTTTTTTATATATTTAAAAAAAAAATACTCAAACAGTTGATGCTCTAAACGTTTTATTTAAAACCAGAACTTTATAAAAATAAACAAGAACGAGTGAGTCAAGTCAGTTGGCTAGTTGACGACTGGTCGATTGGTGTGAGCAGTTCTGCCATCAAATGACCTCCACTTTGTGAAAATGTTTAACTTTTTTTCATTTTTCGTTTATGTTTCCCATTTTTTTTCCATATTTTTTCTTATTTTTCAAATATGGCTCTCAGATTGAATATTTTTGTTTACTTTTCAATTTGTTTAACAGTTTTCATATTTTTTATTTATTTCTTTGCAAAAAAAAAACTGGGTCTTAACTCGATATGAAATCATTTTGCTTAAAGGAACAAATGATTCCAGTTATATTCAACATCAATATCTTTGCTTGGGACTAGATGAAGTGGAACGAAAAATAAAAGAAGAAAAATTCAAATTGAATATTTTACAATATTTGCCATACTACAAGCTGGCTGAATGTGAAAAAAAAATAAGAAGAAGAAGCAGAAGAGAGAAAAAAAGAAGAAGGCAAAAAAAGCAGCAAAATGTTTGTAAATTATGGACAACAATATTTTATTTGTTTGTTCATTCGTTCGATCTTGTTTGTTGAAATATTTTCGAATTTTTCAATTCAATTACTTTTGCATGGAGAAAATTTATAGTGACTGGCAAAATGTTAAAGGAGCTGTTGTTGTAATACACTCTACTACTACATGCACACTTTGTTGGTTTCGTTTTTTAATTTTTTAGTTGAATGGACTAACATTTAGTTTATGACTTTGCCAAGTAACAGGTAGAATGAAGTTGGCTTTAAATTAAAATTTCCCATAAGTTTAATATTTTACAGTGTGCACATATTGATCTCGAATTACGTGTATATAAATTTATATTTATAAAAAAATGCTAGATGAATTTCTAAATTAGCTTTCGCATTTTAAATAGGCAAGCTGCTGCCTAAGCTTGCAGCTGAAGTTGATGTCGCAAAACGGCATTAAAAGAAAAACCGAGTTATTAAATGATTAAAACTTAAAACTATTCAATGCAGTTATTTATGAATTGGGTCGTATTACGAGAAGATGCAAATGATAACAAACCTGTCGTGCAAGCTGATGGCTTCAAACTAGACTATAAATACTTTGTGATAAATTAGTTTCAATCTTGTTTAAATCTTTTTTCATTTCTGATTTTAACGCTTACGAATAATATGACCACGACAAAATATATTCCTTTCCACATCAAGATATATTATATCCATTTGAGAAAAAATAACTAAAATTAAAATTTTAATTTTGCTAGATATTTTCAGTGTTTAAGTAAATAAGAGAGCTTAAATCGTTAATCGATTAATTTTTATACGCATGTCAATTGGTCAAATAATATAAATTCAAATATCTCCTAATTAAATAAATTTTGTTCGAATATATTTTATTCGAACAATTTTTAATCGAACAATTTTTATTCGAATAATTTTTATTCGAGTATATCAAGTAATTTTTATTGGGAAATATTCAAATATCTCTAAATAGAATATATTTTAATGACTCAGTTTTAACTCTAATATCTTTTAATCAAATATTCATATTCTTTTAATCAAATATGTCTTTTAATCGAATAATTTTCATTCGAATATCTTTTGGTCCAAGAACTTTCAGTCGTATATCTTAAAATAGAATAAGTGTTATTTTAATACATATCTTTTAGCAAAATAATTTATACTCAAATATATCACAATCGAATAAGTTTCATCCGATTATATTTTAATCGAATATTATATATTTGAGTATATGCAATAATAATAATTTATGCAAATATAATAATTTTCAGTGGAATATCTTATAGTTTAATAATTTCTATTCGAATATATTTTAATCGAATAAACTCAAATGTTTTTTAATCGAATAGTTTTTATTTAAATTTTTAGCGGAACAATTTATATAATAATAAAGATTTATCGAATTATTTGTATTCGAATATCTGTTAATCGAATAATGCATATTCGAGTATATTTTAACAGAATACTCTGCAGTGAAATATTATATGTTTTAATGAAATAAACACGAAGGTCCTAATGGAATGATTAATACTATAATCATTTTTATTTCGAATAAATGTTAATCGAATAATATATATTCGGTTATATTTTTATAGAACCATTCCGGGGAATATCATATAGTTTCATAATTTTTATTCTAATATATTTTAATCAAATAAACTCGACTGTCTCTTAATCGCATAATTTTTTACTTAACGGAATAATTTATATTACAATAAAAGCTTATCGAATAATTTGTATTCGAATATCTGTTAATCGCATAATATACATATATTAAATTATATTTGCAAAGAATAATTTTAGTGGCATATTTTACAGTTTAATAATTTTTATTCTATCATATTTTAATCAAATAAAGTCGAATGTCTTTTAATCGAATATTTTTTTTTATATTTAGTAGAATAATTTATATAATAAACCGTTATCGAATAATTTGTATAGGAATATCTGTTAATCGACTGATATATTTTCATAGAATAATTTTCAAGGGAATATTTTGTAGTTTAATAAATTTTATTCGAGTATATTTTAGACAAATAAACTCGAATTTTTAAGCGGAATAGTTTAACTAATTTTTATTCGAATATATCTTTTTAACTTATTTTGATTCGAATATCTCTTAATCGAGTAATGTTTATTCGATTACATTTTCGTAAAACAATTTTCAGGGAATATCTTATAGTTTAATAATTTTTATTCGAATATATTTTAATCCAATAAACTCCAATGTCTTTTAATCGAATAATTTTTTTTTAATTTTTGGTGAAATGATATATAATAAATCCTTATTGAATAACTTTTATTCGAATATCTGTTAAACGAGTAATATATATTCGAGTATATTTCAATAATATATTTTCATAGAATAATTTTCAGGGGAATATTTTGTAGTGTAATAAATTTTATTCGAATATATTTTAGCCAAGTAAACTCGAATGTCTTTTAATCGAATAATTTTTATTTATTTTTTAGCGGAATAATTTATAACCTTGTTCATTAATTTTTATTCTAATATCTCTTAATCGAGTAATATTTATTCGATTATCATTTCATAAAATAATTCAATTGAACAAGTTTTTAAACCGTAGACGTAAAATTACCTTTGCAGTGATAAATTACAAGTCCGTAGCATTAATATATAAAGCATTTAACTAATAAACTTCTTCAAAATTGCCTCACTGTGGATTCCTCGAACAAAATGCCTACTATGCACTTCTCATACTTGCACTTAGGCTCAGTAAAGATATCCAATTGTTGTTTAGTGATTTTATTAGTTACGATATCTTTTTTTGTGGCACACCGTGAATTCTTTCAACAAAATGCCTACTATGCACTTCTCATAATTGCACTTAAGCTAAGTAAAGATTTCTAATTGTTTGTTAGTGATTTTATTAGTTAGGATATCTTTTTTTCGTCACACCGTGAATTCTTCCAACAAAATGCCTACTATGCACTTCTCATACTTTCACTTAGGCTCAGTAAAGATTTCTAATTGTTTGTTAGTGATTGTATTAGTAGTGATTTTAAGCAGTACGCTTAGCTGTAACAAATTTCAGTAATCCGAAGTACGTTTTAGAGAACAAATCGGATAACTGATAAAAATTGGGTTTTGGTTATTTCCAGTAAAGCGAAGTCGACTATACCATGTACTAATGAGTCATGACAGCACCCCCATCGTGGATACTGTAGCATAAGGTCGAAGTAAAGAATAAAAAATAGCTACAAGAAATTCTTTATCTTCTCATCTGTTTTCATCTATCTTCTCCACATCATCCCCACTTATCGTAGTTCCTGCACAATGCATTGCTTGAGTGGAGTCCATAACCTGACATGCATCCTTTCCAAACTGAATGTTTGCTTTTATTTTTGTTTTTCTTAATTCTCGGCTATTAGTTTGAAGCTTCATGGAGTAAAACTTTTCTTTTTTTCAGATTTCATTATGTTAGAAATGAAATAGAGGAGCTTTATTACTGATAACATGTTGCTTATTTTCAAATCGACTGGAGATATATTTTTTTAATTAGTAAATGAATTTTTAAATTAAAAATGATACTTGACAGAAATAGGATAATAAGTTACCATCTACAATATTTTTTAAGATTAAAAACTACATTTACTTAATTTTTTTTGAATACAACAATTTCCTAATTTAGACGTCTTTAATATTTACTTCCCTTTTACTTAAGATTCCTACAGTGGCGTCCAATTATATTAATTCCATTGTTGAGTGCATGAAACTCATTAAATTTAACAAGCGATAGAAAAGACTCTTGAAAGAAAAAATCTCTCGCCATCACAACCTCATTTAGTCATTGTGTAAACTTGAAAACAAATCAAAAGTGCTCGCGTCATATGTTCACGGCCTAATATTTTTATACACTTCTTTTTTTCCCCCCTATACAATTGCAATAAAATACCCAGTTGTTAGAATGCAACACCCTCTTCAATGTTGTTTTTATTGTTTACATATAGACGGCGAAGAGAAAAAATTCGTAAATTCCATTGCAATGTCATGTCATGTGAATAGGGAAACAGTTAAGGACTTCCAATGTTGCTGTGGCTCCGAGTGTTAGAATGTTTGACTGTTTGTCAGTTAAAAATGTTTCAAATGTATGAAATAAACGCGTCATATGAACAGCACGCCAAGTGTTTCGTGAAGAGGCTAAAATGACAGACAGAAAATTCAAAAGCATCAGCCACATTGTTAATGCATAGGAAATACCAGCCTCTATTAGGGAGTCCCATTGTACATGTGCATGTCCAAAGGAACTGTAAGAGCTTGCGAAATCATTTGCATTGGAAATGTAGCAAACGATTTTCAAAAGATATTCGAATATTTTTAATCGAAATATTTTTTTTTGGAATATATCTTTATCAACCACTTTTTATTTAAAACGGAGAAATGTAGGCGAAAATTTTTTATTCGAATAGAATAATCAAACATCTGTTAACAGAATAATTTGTATTCGCATATCTTTTGGTCAAGGAATTTTCATTTGAATATCTTTTAAGTGAATATTTCTAAATCATATTTTCATTGAATTATTTTTATTCGAATATCTTCTAATCGAATAGGTTTTGTGCGAATATCTTTTAGTCGAATAATTTTTATTCACACATCATTTCATAAAATTTATTTTTTAGGTTTTAATCGAATAAATATTCGAATATCTTTTCATCGAATATTTCTACATCAAATACATTTTCATTGAACTAATTTATTTCAATATATTTTAGTTGAGTTTTATGCGAATATATATTAGTCGAATGATATTTATTCGCAAATCTATTTTTATTTTTACTTTTGAATCGAATCAATATCTGCTGATAAAATAATTTGTACTCGAATATCTTTTGACTAAGGAATTTTCATTCGAATATCTCTTAATCGAATATTTCTTCATCAAATACATTTTCATTGACCTATTTTTATTCGAATATGCTGTAATATTTTGTGCGAATATCTTTTAGTCTAATAATTGTTATTCGTATATCTTTTTATAAAATTATTTTTATTCGTTTTAATGGAATAAATTTTCCTCAAAGGTCTGTTAACAGAATAATTTGTATTCGAATAACTTTTGATCAATGAATTTTCATTCGAAAATCTTTTAATCGAATATTTCTACATCAAATATATTTTAATTGAATTATTTTTGTTTTAATATCTTTTAATCAAATAAGTTCTGTGCGAATAGCTTTTAGTCGAATAATTTTTATTCGCACTTCTTTTTATAAAATTTTTTTTTTGGTTTTAATCGAATAAATATTCGAATATCTTTTCATCGAATATTTCTACATCAACTATATTTTCATTGAACTATTTTATTTGAATATCTTTTATTCGAATGAGTTTTATGCGAATATCTATTAGTCGAATGATTTTTATTGGCAAATCTATTTGTTTTTTACTTTTGAATCGAATCAATATCTGCTAATTAAATAATTTGTATTCGAATATCTTTTGATTAAGAAATTTTCATTCGAATATCTCTTAATCGAATATTTCTACATCAAATATATTTTCCTTGACTTATTTTTATTCGAATATTTTGTAATCAAATAAATTTTGTGTGAATATCTTTTAGTCGAATAATTTTTATTTGTATATTTTTGGATCAAATGCTTTTAGTTCGAACCGAATAATATTAACCCAATAATTTCGAATTTGTTTTAATCGAAAAAATGTTCTTTTAACATCTTTTAATTGATTAATTTTTTTCCATTATCTTTTAATCATTTAAGTTTTACGTGAATATATTTTAGACGAATAATTGCTGTTCGCCTATTTTGTAATCGAACAATTTTTATTGAATGTCTTTTCATCAACGAATTTTTATCGGAAAATGTTTTAATAGAATTTATATATTCGAATATATTTTAACCGAGTATCTTTTAATCGATTATCTATTAATCGAATAATTTTTAATCGAATATTTTAATCGATAATTTTAATCGAATATTTTAATCGAATATTTTAATCGAATATTTTAATCGAATATCTTTTTAGGGTACAATTTTTATTGGAATATCTCTTCATCGAATAATTGTTATTTGTTTACTTTTTAACTAAATAATTATTATTCGAACATCCTTGAGCCGAATAAACTATATTCGAAATTGACATTTCACCAAAAACGATCAGCACAAATATTACTCGTACAAAGGAGTGCATCAGCTCCATTGCTTGACTGTCACATAATATAATCCTCGGTCCTTTCTCACATGTATGCGGCTGTGTTGAGATTTAGAATCCAGGGGATCGAAATATATTGAAAATATTTAATTTTTCAGTTCCGGAACATACAGAAAACATGCAAAACAATTTATAAATTATCATTCCTAATAAGGAAATAATAATTTCTAAAAAAAACTGTTAAAAAAATCACTCATTGAATATGAAATTTTGTAGGAAAAATGAATGAATTCGTTTTAAGGAACACCCTTCCAAACAACAATTGCTAGAAACAACAATAGGCAAATTGCTGTAACAATGCAAGTGTTACAAAAATAACAATTTTCTTTAGCGTCTGTCTGTGAACAAATAAAATTGCATAAAATATTTGTAAAGACAAACTCACTCATTCGACAAATGACGGATTGCCACTGGCAAACCAGCCACAACAACAAAAACAATTGCATCCATTATACATATTTTATTTATTAAAATAAAAAATAAATAAAAGAAAAACATCAAGTCTGTCTGTCATCCAATTGGTTACACTTTCAAGAACATAACGCGACATTAAGACATCATTTTTTTAAATTGAAAAGGATTAAAATTATGTTTCTTTTGATTTCCACTTTTTTCTTGAGCTTAAAAATTGGCTTCATATTTATTTCAATCTTTTGCCATTCATTTTATGTACTTTACAATAAAAGAAAAGAATATGAATAATAAGAAATAAAAATCTGATCCAATTAAGTGCAGCAGCTGTGGCAATAATGAAAATTATTTTAATATCTTTTTCACAATGAAGGGGTTTGTTGTTATGCTTGTACAATAAATTTAACTTTAGCAGGGATTGCAAGGAGAACATATAAAAATTGTAATTAATTTATAGCTTTGGAAAATGCTAATACTTAAATATGGTAGTATTACACTAGTCTACAGTGCTCTTACTGCCCTGGATATAAAATTGATTTTGGATAAAATTATGCTCACAATTCGTGAATACAATACAATAGTTTTGTAAGATTTGTTCTGGTTTTGTTTACTTCTGTTTGCATTTTGCATACAATTTAAAATTATTTATTCAAAAATTGTCATGAAATTTTTTCTTAATATAGATCTCAAATATAATTTTTTTTGAGTATAGGCGTTGAATTGAAAACTATGGCCCGTATTTTAATCAAAAACTTCTCATACTTTAAGGTCTCGAAACCAGTGATTCAATACAATATACTGATTTTGAAATTTTAAATATATTTATTTTTAAATTGTAATATTACTCAATATTACAATTTATTTATTAATTTTTATTCAATATTTCGTTAACAGCTTGTTAACATCTTCAGGAAATAAAAATTATTAATAATAAGTTGTTAATTTTTCAACGGGCTTAAGTTCGAATCTGCATGACTGCAAATGATTTTTTATTATTTTATTAATAAATGAATTTGGTCAAATTCTATTTATAATTTTTTATATTATTAATAATTAAATACACTTTATTGATGACAATATTTTTAGTGCCGAAAACAAAATGATATCAGTTTTAATATCATGAAAGGAATCAGCTATTGAAATTAAAAAAGATTTCATTTCGAAAAATTATTTCCTTTTTTGTTTTCTGAGAAAACAATCTAAATTGGGCAATATTCTTTAAAAACAAGTAAAAACATTATATTCGACCGGGTCGAATCTTAAATACCCTGCAAATATTTTGTAAATAAAAACCCTATTTTTGTTCTTATTAAAATTAAAATTTTTATGGTATTTACCTTAAGTAAACAAGAAAAAAAATCTATTTTCATACGGTCGTTTCTAATGTGTTGGGAGGAGCATGACTGATGTTGTTTTCTTTTCTGTAAAAGAGTGCAACAGTTGGTGCACTTTTTGTGAAAAAATTGCACAATTTCAAAATAGTGAATTTATTAGAAAATAAATTACCATCCCTTGGGAATATTATGTCTTAAAACTCCGCCTAACTGCAAATTTTAAGAAATAAAATTAAACAATGTTACACTTTTTCCAGAAAAGAAAACACCATGAGACACCTTTCCGTCAGGATAAAAACTTACGTATGAATTAAGTTTTGTTTTTAATTACCAATCTGTATTGTTTATTACTTATTTTAATGGGGGTAAACCCTACGGGCTTTACGTGCTGGGTCACACTTCCTTTAAGACATTTATGTGTCCAATTTTAGAACTCTATAAAGGATCACTCCCAGAAAGGCCGTGGGAGAGACATCGCACCTAAATCGTAAAAACTTAAAAACTAAATTTTCAGGGTAGTTAAGTGTAGAAAAAACAATTTTTTTGATAAGGTCACTTAGTGGGGCAAAGAGAGGTAGGGCAGGGGAAGATCAGAGAACATATTACCTTCGTTGTAAAAGTTAATAAAATAAATTTTTAACAGCCATACCTAAATACAGGCGGAAAGCGGAACGTTTTTTTCCGCTGAGGTTTAACGCTGAAATGCCATACCTAAACAAAAACGGCAGCGTTATGTAAAAAAAACAATAAAAACAGGGTTATCAAACAAACAAATTAAACAACCCTGATTATTTTAACAGCTGGACGAACGACATTTGCGATTTTGTTATTGAAATTTTGTACAAATTACAAACGTGCATACATATTTATGTATATAATCATATTGTAAATATTTTCTTACCACCATTTTCTAATACGAAGTGCACAAATTTTTTCTTTTATTATATATTTCACTTTTGTAAATTTTTGCTTTTTTTCTCTGGTTACAATTGTTTTCTTTTGCAACTAACTTCATACGAAAACGCTCTGTCAAAATCGGATTTTCCAATAGCAAAGCGTTGCCGCAGCGTTATTTCGGTATGCTCCATACAAAATGTATGGACATGAGAACTTTTGACAGTTAAAAAACGCTTGCCGCCCGTATTTAGGTATGGCTGTAAGGAATGTAGGCTGAAGGAATACAATTTGCTAAATATTTACACCATTTCTTCACATAATAAGTAACTGCAAGGCCTACTAAATGGGGCGGGGTCCAAAAACAGACTATGTCGTGTTTTCCACAGACGGACATATAGGCATTGCTAGATTGTCTAAGACTTCATCACTGATCAAGAATGTATATATACTTTATGGGGTCCAATTCTTTATGGAGGGTATTAAAACTGTATTTTGGCGGGGTCGCTCTGGCAAGGGCCGTGGGGGAGACATTTCACTTTTGCCATAAAACACTAAAAATACGTTTTTGGGATAATTAAGAGAAAAAAAAATTTTTTTTTGGGTCATTTAGGGGTCAAAGGGGCAGTAGTGGAGGAAGGGCAGAAGAGGATCAGGCTTCGTCATAAAAGCTTAAAAAGGTTATTTTTAAGGAATTTTTCTTAAGTAATACAGTTTTTTAAATTTTTACACATAATTTTTGCATATAATCACGCCCACTAAAGAGGGCGGGGTGCAAACATAATTTTTAGTTTTTATTTTATGGCTGCAAGTTTAACGCTTTGGACCTTCTTTGACATAGAAATATATCATATGCTGAATAAAATTTCAAAAGAAAATTTTAAAAATTGTGTTCTTTTTTAGAGTTTGATTTAGTTCTTTTTAGGGAAACTGTTTTTCCCGATTCAGCCTATTTAAGAAATTGACCCGTGCTATCCTTCAAAATATATTTATAGCAAGTTTCGAGGGTCTGGCTCTTTTCGTTAGACGGACGGACTAGATCGTCTTAGATTTCATCACTGATCAAAAATATGCGAGATCGGATTGATATTGAAGCTACCTAGCGCTAGATGGCAGCACAAACACAAAAAGTTTTTTTTGTTGTAGAAATTGCGATCTGTCAAACGTCAGCTGTTAAAATTTCACCCAAATTCATCGATTAGTTTATTTGTTGTAGTCGTTTGAGGTAAGAAACTTTTGTGTTTCTTGAAAAATGGAAAAAAGTGAGTTTCGTGCAGTGATCAATCGCTATTATTTGAAAGGAAAAACGGCGAAAGAGACAAAAGAAAAGCTCGATAAACAGTACGGCGAGTCTGATCCGTCAGATCACATAGTAAAATATTGGATTGCTGTATTTAAATGCGGCCGAACAAGCACTGCAACAATACCATCAACAGGAAGGCCAAAAGAGGTGGTTGCTGAAGAAAATATCAAGAAAATCCTCGATATCGTTATGAGTGATCGCCGAGTCAAGTTACGAGTACGTGAGATTGTTGAAATGGTAAACATACGAGTATCATATGAACGTGTGTTCAACATTTTGTGTGAACATTTGCATATGAAAAAGCAATCGGCAAGATGGGTGCCGCGTTTGCTCGGTGTCAAACAAAAATGAGTTCGACAGACCACTTCACATGAACTCGTTCATGATAAAGCGTAATCCTGTTGATTATTGGCTTCGATTAATAACTGTTGATGAAACGTGGGTCCACCACTACGAGTACACACCTGAAACTAAAAATCAATGGTGGAAGTGCTCCGAAGAAGGCGAAGATAGTGAAATCGGCTGGCATGGTTATGGCCACTGCAAATTGGGATGCACACGGAATATTGCCCATTGATTATCTTGAAAAAGGATCCACAATCACTGGAAAGTATTATCGTGCATTTAAAGAAGAAAAAAGTGCTCTTTCATCAAGACAACGCACCGGTTCACACCGCATTAGATACGATGCTAAAATTACGTGAAATACACTTCGAATTGGTTAATCATCCATCTTATAGTCCAGATTTAGCTCCTAGTGACTTTTTCCGGTTTCCTCCCAAATTTGAAAAAATAGCTCGCAGGAAAAAGATTCATCCCTCGTACTTTATGGTGTCTCAGAGTGACATTTCGCTGAGTTACACACGGAATGACAGAGTGAATATACCCTCCAATTCTTTTTTGGAGGCCATAAAAAACTTAATTTGTATTTCTACTGTAAATTGACAAAACTGATTCAATTTAAAGTTTTATTTCATTTTCCTCATTTTAATAATTGCAAACGATAATTGTAACCGAAAAACAAAAAAAAACTTAAGCTTATTTTTGGTCATTTGTTTGAAGTTATTTTATTTTATTTTTATGTTTATGATGGCTGTTTTCATCTTGTACTCGTTAGTGCTAAGAAATTCTGCTTTGACATCAGCAAAATGACGGCCTAAAAACTGCTGTCGCTGGCCATTTTTTTTTCCTTTTTTTTTCATAAATTTTTTATTAGTTTCCTAAACAGCATTTTGAGAAAATTATACTAAAAAGCAGCAAACAATTTATGTGGCAATTTTATCATTTTTGTTGTGGCAAGATGTGTAAGAATGTTCGTTTATAAATCACTATTTAAATACGAAATTCAATTGTTGTTTATGTTTCTCGCACTCATTTCATTTAAGAAGTTTCTCTTAAATTAAGGAAACTAAATTTATGCGACACCAAGTGTCCTCAGTCGATTTTATAAACGCTGAGTAGTTCCAAGGAATCACAAACAAAAATGCAATTTTATTGCTTGACAAAAAAGTAGTTGCAAATAAAGCACTAGTACACGGAGAAAAATTCTTATACACACATTTTTAGACCGACCCTTCACCCAAAAATGGTGAAAGGGTATTGCAGCTTCTTAATTTTTTGTATAATTTCCTTATGAATAGCGAAGTCGAATAAACGATGTCCGTCTGTCTGTTCGTGAAATCGCTTGTACGAAACCACCAGAAAATCTAGAGACTTCCTCCTCCGACTGGTATATTAGAAATAGTTCTGTTGCTGTTGAAAATGAGCAAAATTCAAAATACGGTTCCAGAGCTGGAAATTTTAAACTTATTTTTGATGTATAAAAATAACTAGATACAACTAATTTTTTTTTATTTTATTAATAAAAACTATTTTATACTTCAGGAAGCAATTGGTAAATATTACCAATTTAATAAAATCCAAAAAAGACGTTTCCAGGGTTGGACAATTGAAATTTTTCACTTCAAAAACTACCAAATGGGTTACAAATGATTGTTTTTGGTCAATTCAAAGTATTTTATACTTCAATAAAAAAATTTATGTTTAAAATCAAAAAGACAATTCCAGAGATGGATAATTGAAAATTTTGTTAATACATAAAAGTAACCAAATGGGTTAAAAATTATTGTTTTTTGCAAATTAAATCTATTTTATACTTCAGAAAGAACAACATTTATATATAATATCAAAAGAAGATTCCAGGGATGGACAATTGAAACTTTTTTTGTTACACAAAAGTAATCAAATGGGTTACACATTTTTTATTTCATTTTATTTTTTATTATTATTATTTTTTTTTGTTAATTGAAACTAGTTTATATTTCAATAAGAAAAAAATGATATTTAAAATTAAAAAACGATTCCAGGGTTGGACACTTTAGGTATTTTTATACATAAAAGTAGCCAAATAGGTTCCTAATTTTTGTTTATTGTTAATTAAGTTTAGTTTATACTTCCATAAGAACAAATTTTATGTTCAAACTCAAAAAGGAGATTCCAGAGATGGACAATTAAAACTATTTTGAAACACAAAAGTAACCAAATTGGTTAGAAATTTTTTTTTGTTAATTAAATCTATTTCATATTTCAGAAAGAACAAAATTGGTATTTAAAATAAAAAAGCCGATTTCAGGGTTGGATGCTTAAAATTTTTTTATACATAAAAGCCATCAAATGAGTTAAAAATTTCTGTTTTTTGTTAATTAATACTATTTTATACCTCAGGAGGAACAAAATTGGTATTTAAATTCAAAAAGAAGATTCCAGGGTTGGACAATTGAAAATTTTTTTGGTACACAAAAATAACTAAATGAAATATTTTTTTATATTTGTATTATATATTTTTTATTAATTCAAACTAGTTTATATTTCAATAAGAAAAAAGTAATATTTAAAATTAAAAAACGATTCCAGGGTTGGACACTTTAAATTTTTTTTACATAAAAGTAAACAAATAGGTTATTGTTTTTTGTTTATTGTTATTTAAATATATTTTATATATCCATAACAACAAATTTGATGTTTAAAGTCAAAAAGAAGATTCCAGAGATGGACAATTGAAAAAATTTTGAAACACAAAATTGGTTACTTTTTGTTGGAAATTTTTTGATTTTTCTTAATTAAATCTATTTTATATTTTATAAAGAACAAAATTGGTATATAAAGTCGAAAAGAAGATTCCAGGGATGGACAAGAGACAATTTTTTGGTACACAAAATAATTAAATGGTTTAAAAATTTTTGTTTTTTGTTAATTAGAGCTATTTGGTACTTCAATAAGAACAAAATGGATATATAAAATCAAAAAAAAGATTCCAGGGTTGGACAATTAAAACTTTTTTTTTTGGTACACAAAAGTAACCAAACGGGTTAAACATTTTTTTTGTTAATTCAATAAGAAAAGAGAGATATTTAAAATTAAAAAAACGATTCCAGGGTTGGACACTTTAAGTATTTTTATATATAAAAGTAGCCAAATAGGTTCCTAATATTTGTTTATTGTTAATTAAATTTATTTTATACTTCCATAAGAACAAATTTGATGTTCAAAATCAAAAATAAGATTCCAGAGATGGACAACTGAAACTTTTTTTACTACACAAAAGTAACCAAATGAAATCAGAATTTGTATTTTTTATTAATTAAAACTCTTTTATACCTCAGGAAGAAAAAAATTTATATGTAAGACCACAAAGAATATTCCAGGGTTGGACAATTGGAACATTTTTTGATACATAAAAGTAGCCAACTGAAACTAATTTTTTTCGTTTTCTTTATATATTAAACATATTTGATATTTTTTAAAGAAATTCGATGGTATTAGAAATCAGAAAAGCAAAAAATACGTTTTCAGAGCTGGAAAATATAATTTTTTTAATATTAAAATAATCAAACTTATTTTATACTTTGAAAATAAATAAATTACTCTTATTAAAAATTAGAAATATCAAAGACTTACTTTCAGTGTTGGCATGAATGTACGAGGGTGAACGCTTGGCCAAATGTAATGCTTTTACTTATTTTATTTTTATTTATTTATTTTTCTAAACTTAGGACAATTTAAAATTTCAATATTGTCGGTTTTAACTAAATTTTTGTGTGCAATTTCAGAAGAAAAAAAATTTGTCAATAACTTATTCATTTTATATTTTTATTAAAAGTTTTCTCCTCGTTATATTTTTATAAAATAAATTTACTACTTCATTAATTATACGTACTTAAAACGAAATATATTTTTATCTCCAAGTGTATGCTCCTGCATTGCAAATACAATTTTTAAGTACTTTTTGTAAAAAAAAATCAAATAAAATGTTTAAATACACT
Source organism: Linnaemya tessellans (assembly GCA_951800035.1). Classification (NCBI taxonomy): domain Eukaryota; kingdom Metazoa; phylum Arthropoda; class Insecta; order Diptera; family Tachinidae; genus Linnaemya; species Linnaemya tessellans. The sequence continues at coordinate 93,778,077 of OX637534.1, forward strand.
CCCACACACACACAAAATATCCTTTTTTATTACTTTCTTGCATTTTTATAATTTATTTCTGTTTAACGACATTTATATTTTACTCGTACTGGGGAAAAAAAGAAGGGAAATTAGTTGCTGTATCAACAAAAATAAAGCGTGGTGGCACCGAATTAAAACTGAAAATTAGCCAAAGTGGAAAAAGGATGATGTAAATTTTTATTTCTGCCATAAAAAAAGTGTCTTGTCATAAAGATTTTGCAGTTATTCAGTATAATTTTATCACGCTAACACATGCTTTACGCAAAAATCGTTCTTTGGTTTTTATTTCCTGAACTCCTTCGCACATCCTTTTTCCACTGACATTAAGGTTTTAGCAAATTTAATAGTTCTCCCCTGCACATTTCTGCCATTTCTTTATGGCAACTAAGAAAAATAAATAATAAAATATAAATAAACTTGGTCGCAAGACAAATAAGAAACTCACGTTTGAATGAAAATTTCCCTGATACCTTCTGCACTTTATTTGCCAAGCAGGAGAAGCTTCTCTGTTAAGCGCACAAGTAAATTTATCCCTTAAAATGCGTGTGCTTAAGTGTGTGTGACAAGTGCTGCCGAAAAGATTTTGTTCCATTTTGTGGGTACGAATAATATTTTTTACATATTTTAAGTTGTTTATTTAGTTGCTGATTTACTTAATATTTAACAGCATCAAGAACTAAAATTGAATTTTTTGCCACATGGAAAATTCCCAAATAAGTGACTTAGTTCATATGTAATTCTATTCGACATGACGATTCACGGTTCATTTGACCAAACAAATATTCGAATACTTTCCAGCAATGGTGGACACTTTCAAATATTTTAAGGCTTAATTTGCAGCCAATAGAATAATTTTCCAAATTACAGGCTGACCCAAAATTAATCATCTAAATTAAATTCAATTAAAATTTATAGGTTAATTGCTCAAAATGTTTGTCTTAAATTCACAAGGACATGATAAATATTCCAAGGCTTAAAGGAAAAGTAATATCAGTTTTTAATTATATAAATTACAGCAGAGCAGAACAACTGTTTTCGAAAGCCGCTACACTTTCATCATCAGTTCTCAAGTGTATTTTGTTCGTCACCACTTATTTGGCGGCAGAGTTGAATATGATAACAGTTTTTATTTATAAAAATTTTATTAGGAAATTGCATACGAGAATTGTATTAAACTGATGGTAACACATTTTTATTCAATACCCGTGGTGCCGTTTGATTATTTTCTCATGTCCATGTCCGAATGGGGTCTCCTAAAATTACTTTCACACTCATCAAATATTTGGCCAAAAAAGCGTAACCACTAAACACTAATAAAAAACATTTTAATTCAAAAAATTATTTATTGAGTTAAAAAGTTCCCAATAATATTGGATTTCTGATAATGTCTATTAGTTTTGTATGAAACAGTTTTAATTAATAAACACGTATCTGCACAAGAATATTTTTCATTAGTATTTAGTGGTTACGCTTTTCGGGGCAAATATTTTATAAGTGTGAACGTGCCTTAAGAAAAATTCAAATGCCCCGATTTTTTAAGATGGTGTAAGACATACTTCACTCTATCTAATCTTCTCACTATTTATGTCACCTTCATCGGAAAATGGAATACAACTCTCATGCATGGTCCGGTGTTTCCAAATGCCGACCACGTGTAGAGAGAGAGGGAGAGAGTGACGAAGCTCACCGATGAGAGTAGGGTAGCAAACTCTATTGACTCACCAGAGCATATGTGCAACGAAGAGTGTGTTTTACGATGCTATAATGGAATGTGTTCTGGTGATATAAGGGAGCTTATGCCCGAAACCCGTTTATTTTTTCGAGCTACTCGTTCTTCATAAAGAGCGCGCCTCCTTTTGTGCTGCAGTTGCCAGTGAACCGCACCACGTATAATAGAGAGAAATCGTTCTTTGGCCGCACAGTTCATATGTGGAATATCCTTCTTGCAGAGGTCCTTCCTGCCCCTTTTAACTGAAGTGAAGTTCAAATTGAACGTCTACAAACACTACTCTGGGAAGGAGGATTCTTCCCATAACCAACTTTCCTAGTTGTGGCACAATGAATTGCATCTGAGGGGGTCATCTGAATGCTGGTCGAAGAAATAAATACGCCGACGACTTCAAGTAGTTTTTGAGAAAAAAGTCTGAAATGGCCAAATTGGGCGATCTGGCAGCCCTGGCCAAATCGCCAAAACGGTAGACCACACTATCACTTCGCAATATCCATTGTGACTCCTGCTCTGTACACCGTCTTGTTGTAACCACTTATACACTAAGGCAGAATAGAGTCGCTCCATTCCGGCAGAATAGAGTCGCTCTTCACGGCCCTTTAACGTTCGCCAGTAACCGTAACGACTACCGCGTGAATGCCGCTCTACATACCGACTTTGAGTGGCTGTAACGAGTGTCTATGCTTCACATACGCATTTCTGTTGCCGTAGAAACGATTTTTTAACTTCAAGCTAAGAAAATTTAAAATTTTCGAAAAAAGTGAGAAGTTACTGGTTTTACCCCATCTTGAAAAAAATCGAGTTTTTACCAGATCTCGAGAGATTTCGTGAACGAAAAAATTTTAAAAAAGTGATTTTTTTTAAGAAAAAATCTACGGTTTCTTTCAATCTTCGATTTTACGAGAATTAAAACCGGCTTAGACGAGCAGATTTCGAGAAATATAAAAAAAATATGAAAAAAAAAATTTTTTTTCAAAAGTATTTTTTTCGAATAAAAACCACGTCCAACCGGGCCATTCGAAAATTATAGCGGTTTTAAAATTAAAATAGTACAATTTTTAGCGGTTGCAGGGATGGCCTTTAGGGTTAACCGTTTTCCACATATTGACGCAGAAACATAAATAGAATACGACTCTTCGCTCATTACCATTTTGGACTCAAATCGTAGTCTTTGTTCTTGAGAATTACGAGGGCTTTACGGTAATTCACACTCAACCGACGGTTAGCAGTCATCAACTGATTCACTTTGCACGAAAACGAGTGCAAGTCTTTAACTAAAATTTGCGTTAATTGTTCGTCTGGCACATCGTATGGTTTATTTTTTTCATTCTCAGTGATAGCGGCAGTTGCAGTCGCGACATTTTCGCCAGAACTCCTGGTCCGGTTTTTGTTGTTTAAAATAAATAATGAACGCAAGTCCTGAGTAACTTTTTCTTTGATTTTTGTGTTTAAGTTTCTTCGTTGAAGGAATCAAGAATTAATATCTTTAAAATTAAAATTTAATTTTTATATATATGAAACCAGCATTTAAAAAAATATAATTTAATTCTTTTTTTACAGCTTTAGGCCAAAATGATGTCTGACAATATTTTGAATAAAATGGAGTTTATAAAAATCAGCAAAAGTTTAACACAAAAGGTAAGAAATTATATAAATATTTTAGTTTTTGGTCAAATAATTACACTGTGCAACACTAAACTAGCAGGGCTGTAATAATTGATTCATGTAGACACAATCCCAGAAAAATATACTCACAGGCACGAGAGCCTTCATAGTTTATATCTGCAATTCCTTTAACCGGAAATTAAATTTACCTCTTCCCACATTTTCAAAACGTTTGAAGAAGATATTGTAAATTTTAACTACCAAATGTGCCGCGCACTCACGCACGCACGCACTTTTATGTGAAACACCTCACCAACAATATTACAGTAGATTTTCTAAAGCTCTAAGTAAAGAAAGATATTGTACGAAAATGTCTGTCATCAAATTCTACTATAAAACTTTATGGATTTTAAATCTCAAAATTTGAACTGAAATTCACAAATCAGGGAAAACGTAAAAGTTATTTAATGTTCTACTCATGGGCAGTGAGTGCTAAAATATGCTAAGAAACCGAATTATATGAGTGTTAAATTGATGTTTTATTAATCAGTTTTATTTTGAGCATGAAAATATATTTTTTACAGAATATGAAAAATGAACAAAAGTATTATATGATCAAAAATAAAAATTTATGAAATTTATATGACAAGGGATATGCTAACGATGAGGCTCATTTTTATAAAATTTCTGCAAATATCACTGCAAGTCACCATGTAAAAGAAGCCTCAAAAGTAAATTTTATTCTCACGTGCAACTTCTGCTTTAGACTTCTGCTATAGACGCTATAGCCCAATTCACACTCCTGTGCAAATGGTCTTGCATTATAGCATTTGCAAATTGAGGGAGTATTTGAGAGCATTTTCAATGTATTTTGTTGGTGTAGAGTACAATTATTTTGCAAATGCAATGATGCACGACCTTTTGTCAATATTGTGATAGGAATATTGGGAAGCATTTTCCATAATATTGTTTTTATATCCCTCACCAAAAATTGTTTATCATTCCTTAAGAATATGTGAAACAAATAAGCGATGGCCATCTGTATGTAAGTGAAATCTGTTTTCCGAAGCCTCCGGAAAAGCTAAGGCTTCCAGTCTTGGATGTTAATGGAAATAATCGTAAATACTCGTAAAATGCTATTGTTATTATTCTCTAATATTCTTAAGCTTAAGTTGTCTTTATTTTTATACCCTTCACAAATAAGTGAAATGGTATATGGAGATTTGTCATTCCGTGTGTAATTTCTTCGATATGCACATGGGACCCCATAAAGGATATATATTCTGGATCCTTATGAATAGCGATGACGATTGACCGATGTCCATCTGTACGTCTGTCCGTCCGTCTGTACGTGACGGTTTTTCTAAGCCCCCAGAAGAGCTAGAGACTTTTTGGACCGTTGGATTGGAAATGAACTAGAATAGAGTGCTGTTGAAATTCAGAAAGATCCGAAGTGTGGTTCCAGAGTTGGGAAGCTTACACCTCTTTCTCGACGCAAAATTTATACCAAAAATCAATTATTTTTTTTACTGTTTGTAAATTAAACCTATTTCGTGCTTTAGGAAGCCTCAATGGTCTATCAAAAACTAAAAAAATAAAAAAAAAGTAAGCATTTTTTTCGGCCCATTTCATATTTTGTAGTACATGTAGTAACTAAAAGAGTTAAAAATTTTAAGTTTTTCTTTAACAAAACCTCTTTATACGTCATGAAGGTTTGCATTGGCCAAAAAAAAAATTTTTTTAATTCAAATTTTGCTTTCAGGGGTGGGAAATTGCATATTTTTTATACATAAAAGTAACAAAAAAGGCAATTGACGTTGTTGTTTTTTTTTGCTAACTAAAGCTGTCTTATAATTTAGGAAGAACAAAATTGGTATCAAAAATAAAATTTTGAACCTAGAGATGGACATGTGCAATATTTAATAGTACATGAAAGTGACCAAAATGGTTAAAAAATTTAAATTTTTCTTAAAAAAAATTACTTTATACCTCATGAAGAGTTGCATTAGTAAAAAAAAAAAACAACAAAAAATTAAAGTTTCACTTCCAGGGTTGGGAAAATTAAAGTTTTTTTGGTACATGCAATATTTTGTAGTACATGTAAAAACCAAAATGGTTGCAAAATTCGAGTTTTTCTTAAACAAAACTACTTTATACCTCATGAAGATTTGCATTGATAAAAAAAATTAAAAATATTTGAATTTCGCTTCCAGGGTTGGAAAATTGAAATTTTTTTATACATAATAATAACCAAAAAGGCAATTAAGGTTATTTTTTCCCCCTATTGAGTCTGAATAAAAAAAGTCTTATTTTAATAACATATTTTCTATTTTCGTAAGAAATCAATAAATAAATAAGTATTAAGATCAGAAAGATCATGGTTCCAGGATTGCAATGAATGTGTGTGTGCATACTACAGGCGAACGTCGGTGTAGGGTATATAAGATTCGGCACAGCCGAGTATTGGATTTTTAATAGTTTTTAAATTAAATCTCCATAATTTGAAAGCGTTGTTCTAACAAAAACTCACGATAGTGAGTTCTTGTCTTCAGCCAGACATTGAAACATTCATTAGATGTCACATGGTTAAAAATTTTTATTAAATTTTGAATTTTGATTTGGTTAAGAATTTTGATTAAAATAAATGATATTGAAATATATTAACATCAATTAGGAGTCTTAAAATGTTATCTACACAAAAGCAGTATACTATATATATTGCAAGGAACAAGGAAAATATTAACATCACTATCCAATTAGCAGAGCTGAACAGAAGAGCTGTTTTGGAAAAGCGCTACATTCTCATATTCAGTACTCCAGCGCATTTTTTTTTTGTTTGGCCGGAGTATTGTATATCCTGTTTTTATATAAATCCTAGTGGCAGCTAAACTAGTTTTATGAATTTTTTGTTGCATTTACTTAAAACAAGTTATCCTGTATAAAGGATGTAAGGACATCCTTTAGCTATCAATTTTCATATACTTATTTATGATGAAAATGTTACTCGTTGGTTGTGTTGTTCCACATATTATTCCGTTAAATTTCCTCAGAAAAAACTGTTATTTTGTTTTTAAGCAGTTCCCTATTTCATACTTCCTTAAATACACTATAAATGATGACAACAATGTAAGCTTCACTCGAACTTATAACTCATCCACACATAAAATCCATTGTAGTCATAACAACTTTAGAAATAGTTGATGTCTAATGATTGTGACAAATGAAAAAAAAAGAAGAAATGATGATACTGTCGTTAAAAACAAAGATCCTTACATCTGCATGGCAACTTCATCCTGTTCCTGTATTTGAGTCTTGTGTTCTCACACATGAAACAATTTTCTGAAGTACTTTTTTCAATGAATCTTTTCTTTCAACTATTTTAATCTCTTTGTTTGAAACTAAAGTCTTCTTGTTTTTCTTATCTTACCTGTTTTACTTTGTTGCAAGATTCTCCAGTTTATCTTTGCTTACGACTAATTTCTGTTCATTAACCCTTCTGCATGCTTTTAATGATCCTTTGCGGCAATTTGACTCAACAATGGTACTATGAGAAAAATAAATCTTGATAAAAATTAACAGAACAGAAGTTAAAACAAGTAAAAACGTTATATTCGACCAGGTCGAATCTTAAATACCCTGCAAATATGTGGTAAATAAAAACTCTATTGTTATCCTCATTAAAATTTAAATTTTTATGGTATTTGGCTTAAGTAAACCAAGAAATAAAATTTATTTTAATACAGACGTTTCCAATGTGTTGGGAGGAGCCTTTCCGTCAGCATAAAAACTTACTTATTAATATTTTATATCAACGTGCAAAATAGAGACTGACAAAAGTTAAAAATGTTTGACCTGCGGGGTCGCAGTTCCTTTAAGGCATTTCTGTGCCCAAATTTAAAACACTATGCAGGATGATTCCAAGAAAGGGCGTGGAGGACACATTTCACTTAAATCGTAAAAACTTAAAAACTAAATTTTCATTGTTGTTAAGTATAGAAAAACAATTTTTTTGATAAGGTCACTTAGAGGGGGCAAAGAGAGGTAGGACAGGGGAAGATCAGAGAACATATTACCTTCGTTGTAAAAGCTAATAAAATAAATTTTTAAGGAATATAGGCTTAAGGAATACAATTTGCTAAATATTTACACCATTTCTTCATATAATAAGTAACTGCAACGCCCACTAAAGGGGCGGGGTCCAAAAATAGACTATGTCGTGTTTTCCACAGACGGACATATGAGAATTGCTAGATCGTCTTACTGATCAAGAATATATATACTTTATGGAGTCCAGTTTTTTTTTGGAGTGTATTAAAACTGTATTTTGGCGGGGTCGCTCTGGCAAGGGCCGTGGGGGAGACATTTCACCTTTGCTATAAAACACTAAAAATAAATTATTGGGGTAATTAAGTGTAAAAGAAAAATGTATAGGGTGTTTTAAGCGACAAAGAGGGAGGAGGGGAGTAGGGCGGATGAGGACCAGGTTACGTCAGCTTTATCACAAAACTTTAAAAATTTTATTTTTAAGGAATTTAGGCTATAGAAATACAATTTGTTAAATTTATACGCCAATTTTTCATATAATAACGCCCAGTAAAGGAGGCGGGGTCCAAAAATTATTATTTTTCCATATTATTTTTTTTTTAGGAGTAGGACCAGCACTCAGGGGATAATCCCTACATATGCAATGCATTGCGCTGGAACTAGGAAAATAGATTTTGGGTAGGAGGATAAAGGGAGTAGTGTCTGAGGATATTCGACTTGAACCCCCTCAAATTGTATATGGCGGGGAAGACAGCTGCAGGTAGTTTGTTCCACGTACAGACTGTTCGGCCAAAAAACGAATTTTCTCTGTAATGCGTAGTGCGATTCGTTGGAATATCGACCACAAACGCATGCGCTCTTGATGAAAAACGCGTTGAGCGTAAGAAAGAATGGGTTTCATGAACAAGATCTCTAATTTCCCCAGAGCACCTGCCATTATAGTAACGATAGAACAACGACGATGCTCAAGAGAGTCAATAGAGTTGGCTACCCTACTGTCTCCGATAAGTTTTATCGCCCTGTTCTGTGCGCGGTCGAGTAACTTCAAAATAGACTTTGAAGCACCGGCCCAAACATGAGAGTTGTATTCCATCTTCGGTCGAATGTAAGTGGTGTAAATATTAAGAAGATCAGAAGGGGTGAAGTATCTCTTGCACCGTATTAAGAAGCCAAGGCACTTGAATGCTTCTTTTGCGACCTGAAAGACATGTTCCGTCCATCTGACATCACACTGCACTTTCATGCCCAGAACAGCAAGAGCCCCTGACTCCGTAATACTTACACCACCCATAGAAACAGATGAAGCAGCATGGCCATACGTACGTCGATGCGTAAGCATACAACACTGGGTCTTACGGGCATTAAAATCGACCCTGTTCGCCTCACCCCATTCGGAAATCTTCGCGAGGTCACTATCCAGAACGTCATTCATAAACTGCCTCCTCGTCTCGATTTCAGACGTTGACGGCCTGCAGTTAAATGAATAAGAATGCGAAAGGCTGCTATCATCTGCAAAAGAGTAAATAGGACAGGAAGTTTGGGAAAGTAAATCGTTAACAAAAATTAGAAATAGAGTAGGAGAAAGAACGGAGCCCTGCGGTACCCCTGAGTTGACTCTGAACTCATCGGATGAGACCCCATCTATAACAACTCGTATAGAGCGATCCCTGAGAAAGCTCGATATAAACCGAGGGAAGGTGTCTCCGACACCAAATGCAATAAGTTTGGACAGGAGTGCTCCATGCCACACTCTATCGAACGCCTTAGAAATGTCTAGTGCCACCACATAAAAATTTGATTAACAAAATTACAAAAAAAAAAACTTTAAAAAGTTTGTTGTTTTTTAGAGCCTGGGTTAGTTCAGACAACATCTGAGCATCGAATGAGACCGATCCCATGCTCCAAAAGTGTTCCCTCTCCCAGAGATATGCGCGTTTTTTGAAATTGAAGTACACCAGAGATACACGTATTTAAATCTTTAAAATGGCTCTCCTCAAGAAAACCGGTTTTTACCGTTAGGTCCCTTTCTAATTTGCGCGTCACATATACCAAATTTCAAGGGTCTAGTTTTTTTTGTGTGGACTGAATCTTAATTTCGTCTTAGATTTTGTCACTGATCAAGAATATATATTTATACCTTATGGGGTCTCAGAGAATATATCTTCCAATTCGTTTTGGAGGGTATAAAAAAGGGCATGTGAAAAGTATTATAGTGAACTATTGAGAAAACAATTGAGAGCTCTACATTCGACTGTGCCAAACTTTATATTCCCTTCTGGTCTGGAGTGCATACATACTCGTACATGCGTTTCACCCCTGGAATAATGTTCTTCCAGATTTTCGATAATAATTTCTTTCTTTCTAAAATATAAAATATGCTTGATTACCAAAGGAAAAAATTTGTTTTATTTAGTAACTTTATTTTCAATAAAAAACAAGTAAAAACGTTATATTCGACCGGGTCGAATCTTAAATACCCTCCAAATATTTAGTAAGTGAATTTGAACTGTTTAACTTGGTGGGACAGAGTTCCTTTATATAATATCGTACGTCAACGCCCACTAAAGGGGGCGGGGTTCAAAAATATACAATATCATGTTTTCCACAGACGAACGTATGGGCATTGCTAGACCGTCTTAGACTTCATCACAATTCTCTTTGGAGGGTATAAAAACTGTATTTGGCGGGGTCGCTCTATCAAGGGCTGTGGGGGAAACATTTCACCTTTGTCATAAAACTCTAAAAATAAATGCTTGGGATAATTATATTCAAATTAAAATTTCTTTTTTTTTGATAGGGTCTTTTAGAGGGCAAAGGGGGAGAGGGGGTAGGGCAGAAACAGATATACATAAAACTGTAAAAATAAATGCTTGGGATGATTATAAACAAAATAAATAAAAATGTATATTTATTTTTAATAGGGTCATTTAGCGGGCAAAGGGGGAGGAGGGGGTAGGGCAGCAACAGGCAGTCATAAAACTCTAAAGATAAATGCTTGGGATGATTATATACAAAATTTAAAAAAACATATTTTTTGGTAGGGTCATTTTGGGGGCAAAGGAAGGGGGGGGGGGGGGTAGGGCAGAAATCGGCAGTCATAAAAGTCTAAAGATAAATGCTTGGGATGATTATGTACAAAATTTTAAAAAAAACTTTTTTTTTGGTAAGGTCATTTAGGGGGCGAAGGGGAAGGAGGGGGTAGGGCAGAGTAGTACCAGGTTTCGTCTCAGCTTCGTCATTAAAGCTTAAAAGTGTTATTTTTAAGGACTGTAGGCTTAAGTAAAACAATTTGTTAAATTTTTATGCTATTTTTGGCTATAATAACGCCCACTGAAGTGGGCGGGGTCAAAAAATATTTTTATTTTATTTTATGGCTCCAAGTTTAAGGCGTTGGACCGTATTTGACATAAAAATATATCATTTGCTTAACAAAATAACCAAAAAACTATAAAAATTATGTTGTTTTTTCTGGGTTGGTTTAGTTCTTCTTAGGGGAACTTTTTTCCCTCTTGCCCGATTTAGCCCATCTTCGAAGTTAACCTGCTCCAAGCTTCAAAATATATTTATGCCAAATTTCAAGAGTCTTACTCTCTTCTTCGGACTGAATCGTGATTTCCACAGACGGACGGAGGGACGGACGGACGGACGGACATGCTCAGTTCGTCTTAGATTTCATCACTGATCAAGAATATATATACTTTATGGGGTCTGAGATGGATATTTCGATGCGTTACAAACGGAATGACAAAGTGAATATACCCTCCAAATTCTTTTTAGGAGGGAATAAAAATAGTGAAATTTTCCAACTCTGGCATTTCTGATTGCTAATACCAGAAATTCAACCTTTTAAAAATATTATATATGTGGAACAAAAAATTATTTTAGTTGACTACTTTTACATTTAAAAAAAAAATAATTTTCCAACCCTGGAATCACCTTTTTTATTTAATTCTTTCTCAAAATATACCATTAATTTAGTTAACAAACAAATAAAATGTAGTTTTATTTAGTTACTTTTATATGCCAAAAATTACCTTAAATTTACCAGCTCTGGAGTTGTCCTTTTGCCTTTTGAGAGTTCAAATACCCAATAAATTTCTTTCAAAAATATTAAATATGTTTAATTTTGAAAAGAAAATAAGGGAAATATTTTTTCTTTTCTGAAAAATATGTAACATTTTATCACTGTTTTCCTAAAAAACTACAATTTTGCGCATTTTTTAAAATACAAGTAATTTTTCGTAAGAGATGGTAGACTAATTTCTAATAAATTCACTATTTTGCCATTTTTTTATTGAAAAGTGCAAAATATGCAACATTCTTTTTTAGAAAAGAAATTAGTCGATCACCGAAAAAAGTTGCAATTGTCCAACCCTGGAATCGGGTTTTTTATGTTGTGTTGATTTTTAATGCCGATCTAATTTTTCCTGGAATATATATTAAATTTAATTAATTATAAAAAAAAACAAAAACAAATTTCAGCCAGCTACTTTTATATACGAAGATTAAGTTTATATATCCAGCTCTGGGAACGTATATTTGATTTTCAATTTGCTATCTATTCAAGATAATTTTCAATAGATCAATAAAAAAAGTATACGAACATTTTTAGGAATAAATTGTTAAGTTTTTCAACGGGCTTAAGTTCGAATCTGCATGACTGCAAATGATTTTTTTATTATTTTATTAATAAATGAATTTGTTCAAATTCTATTTATTATTTTTATATTAAGATTGGAATATTAAGAATATTTTTAATTAAGAATATTTTTAAATATACAAATATTCTTAATTGAATATAAAAATAAAAAATAGAATTTGAACAAATTCATTTATTAATAAAATAATAAAAAAATCATTTGCAGTCAAGCAGATTCGAACTTAAGCCCGTTGAAAAAATTAACAATTTACATTAGAAAGTTCGACTAATAAAAAATTCATACATAATTTTTAGGAATAAATAAAATTCCGTTCGCAAAAATATGCATAGAAAACTACATACGAGGTCTGTTCAAAAAAGCAAGTGAATTTTTATTTCTCTGTTGGCTGAAGTAGTAGAACACGAGACTACATATGAAGCGGAGGGTCGTGAGTTCGAGCCCGCGCTGAGTCATGAAATATTGTGTTGAATTCTTCTGATCACCATTAAGTGCGTGGTTGTGTTAGTTGTTGCCAGCCTGTTTCAATGATGAGGGCAGAGTCACTGGTCACTGAACATAATTGGCAGCGACTGACACTATCATGTACAAAAAGCAGAGTAACAGCACCCACCTTCGTCGGCCCTGTAGCAAAAATTAGCCGGCGAAGTAAAGGTTGAAATAGCTACAAAAATAACTGTCTATCTTTTCATCTTTCTTCATGCGTCCCCTCGTTTTCAGTTCCGGCGCAGTGCATTGCATATATAGGGGTCATCCCCTGAGTGCTGGTCCAAGATGAAAAAAAAAACTTAATATATATTTATTGATAAAATTCTATATGGTCTCCTGCAGAGTAGTCCCTCTCAGATATAACACACTTGTGCCACGAAGCTATTACGACGTGCACCACACGATCAAAATTTTAAATTGAGGTGTGAGACCACAATTCTCAAATTTATAAATTTAACGGCCTTGTCCTAACATTTCTTGGCTAATGCAGCCCATATTAAGGGCCAACATTTCATGTAATGCCGGAAATTAAAAAGAAAAACTAAAAAGTAGATGTAGAAAAAAATATATTTCTTGGGAAGTAAAACATGGTGGGCAAATTTGAGGCTGTCAAATAACGAAATGTCAAGAATTGGGCTGTCGTCCTTTATCATTTATTTAGTAAAAAATTGGGAAATTTTAATTATGGAATATTACACGTTCTAGCGAAAAATTTTAGTGGTGAAAATTGGCTGCTTGAAAAACTGAACAAAAACAATGCGTTTTTTTCAATAAAATTATCTTTAGTGATGAGGCCCATTTTCACTTAGGCGTTTGTGTAAACAAAAAAAATTGTCGCATATGGAGCTCACAAACTCTACAAATAGTCCCCGAAAGATCATCCAAAGAAAGTGATCATATGGTGCGGTTTGTGGTCAGGCGGCATCATCGGCTTGTATTTTTTTTTTCGAAAATTTGCATGAAAACGCCGTCACCGTGAATTCTCTGCACTCCCAAACAGTGATAAGCGATTTTTTGGGGTCACAATTGGCTGATGTTGACATCACTGGCCTTTGGTTTTAGCAAGAGGGAGCCACAAGCCACTCAGCCGGCCTAACGGTTCAGTTATTGCATGAGAAATTTCCCGATCACATAATTTTAAAATTGTTTCAATTTGGCGGTATCAATGGGCCGTCTCGTTCTTGTGATTTAACGGCGCTGGATTATTTCTTCTGGGGCCATTTGAAAGACCGGGTTTACCTGATAGAACCACAAACAACTGAAGCTGTGAAAGATGAAATTCGGCGCTGCATTGACGAGATAAGCGAAATTTTGCTGTAAAATGTGTTTTGAAATTTTGTGAAGAGAGTGGACGTCTGCTGGCGTGCTAGAGTCGGACAAATGCCCGCCCATTATATTTCATTATTAATTCCGATATTTCTACTTTATAATCGTACCAATAGAACTGAAGTTATGGAAAAAAAGTGTATTTTTAAGCCAATTTACTACCGAACCTCAAATTTGCCCATCCCTTATATGGGATTGTTTAGGTAAAAATTAAAAATTGTCCGCTAATCTTATTACATGGAAAAAGAAATGATCAAAGTGAAGGGTTGTCTTCGTTTATGCACGTTCTTTCAAGCAATATTTTCATTTTAGCTTCGCCTACATTCCACAGGAATGTAACTGCCCTGAACAACGAGGGATAGATGTCTGTATATGAATTACCGGCTAACTACTTCTCTGTTAATAGTTACACTTCCATTGCTTACAACTTTATTAGTGTAAGAAAATATAAGTATTTGAATCCTTTTTGATATGAATGAGCCCGCACTAGATTCCTCGCCATCAGTCAGTCACTGGTCGGTGGCTTTCTGCTTCAAATATTGTCATCATTTCCATTATTATCGTCATCAGCAGCACAATCATCATTTATTTTTCCATTCTCTTTCATATTTTTATTATCCTTGAGCGCTCGCAGCGATATTGTTATAAACTTTTTTTTCTTGTTTGGCTTCTTTTGTCTTTGCACATCTCAATTATTATCCTTCTGACTTCCTAAAATTTCTTTAACTTTATGGATTGTTTCTGTATTGTGTTATTTCCTTTTGACAGCGAGTATGGCGCAACAACAACAACAGCATCTCAGTTGTTGCTACAGTCTTGTTGTATGTGTTACGGACTGCTCTCGTACATTAAAATGCTTGAAAAGCATGATTTTTTTTTTTTTTGGCCGTAGCAATATTTTTAGATTTCTCCAGTATCGAATGGTTCCTTTCGTCCGCCCCTCGTCTGTTGTAAGACAAAAGAAAAAGAAACTGCGGATATTTTTATAAGTAATTCTGCGACTTGTTTTATTGAATGGTTATTTCTTAAAGAGTTATTTATTTATATGTATTTTTTTTTTAATAATCTAAAGCTAATATTTATTTAAAAAATCGTTGTGACTGGTAAAGATTTTTCTATTTCTGCTTTCTTTCTATCTTTAGCAATTACAGCTTCAACTGATTTTCAATTACTGTGTAACAAACTCAAATATCTAAAATTAAACTCGTAATTGTCGAGTATTGTTTTTAAGGATACTTTAAGGATGTACAAGTAAACTTGAAAAACTAAACTAAACGTCTTGTCAAGAAAATGGCAATTGAACTTTCTGCCAACTAATTACTGAGAAAACTTAAGTGCAGCCAAATGAAGGAAATTTGTTAAGAGAAAAATATATATATTTGCTTGTTTTGATATCCGTTTGTTTTGTATACGAGTGTCTCGGTGGGCTAGGGAGTAGTGTGCTAGCCTGTCAGTGTAGAAGGCATGGATTCGACTCCCACCTTAGAACCAGATCAGCTGCACTACAATGAATGAAGGTATTTTTTATCTTAAAATCAATTATGATTGATAGGCCAATTGTTCGAAAATTCAGAAAGAGAGTATCAGCTTTTAATTATATAAATTACATAGTAGTAGACCAGAATAGCTGTTTTCGGCACCAGCTACACTTTCATCATCAGTACTCATGTGTATTTTTAGACCCACCAACAAAGAATTGGAGGTTATAAACACTTTGTCATTCCGTGTGTAACGCAGCGAAATATCCCTCTAAGACCCCATAGAGTATATATCGTCACCTGAAATGCAAGAGGACGTAACTACACTTGCAGTTTTTTTACAGGAGCAGCAAAAAACATTTGCGGGACTCACACTGTAGTCATAAAGTCAAAAGTCATAAAATAATAGCACGAAAAATATGAGTAGTGTGAGCAACCCGCCGTCATAACTTAGTATGCTATTTCAAGCATCGATCAGCAGCTGTCTTGATATGAGCTAAATAAATTCTTTTTTGCGGCGGCATACGGAAAAACGTTCAGTGGCTGCCAGCTACGTAAGTTAAACGAGAAAAATTTTTCACTTGTATTTATTTAGTTTTTGCGATTTAGTTCTCATTTAATTTTTTTTATGATATAAAAACGTAATTTAATGTATAGACATATAGGTATGAATAATTTTTTGGCCGTTGTTTAGTCGTGAATCATATATAAGTAACGGCGGCAAACATATACTATCGCCGTCTCGCCTAAAGATTTTCAGCCGTTCGACTCAGATCTCTAGACTTATTTGATGACAAAATAAAAACATACCGGAAGGAGTGCTATTATTTTATGCCTTTTTTGTATGCAGTACAACAACAACTTTTTTAAACTGGTCTAAAATATTATGACTTTATGACAATATGACTAAATAGCACACTGCTTGAATACCGCTATTATAATTTTTAAACAAAGAAACATTCAATACAAATTTTGGAATTGGGTCAACAAACCATCAGCGAGGAAAATTCTAAAAACTAAAATGATAAATATCTTTTAGCTTTTGAGCAATTGCGAAAAAACAAAAGACCTTAACTACAAGTTAAAATTTTTGCTAAAAATATAGAGACGAGTCCAGTTTATTTTTGAAACATAATTAAATGTAAAAAGATAAGTTTTAAAGAATTTAAAATAGGGCACACAGTGGGTTTTTAAAGACTTATTTCAGAAATAACCCCGTAACTCCTAAACGGTTAAGGATATTTGAATGAAATTTTTTATAGTTAGAGCAGAGCAGCTTTAGGGTTGATCTGTAGGCAAACAGGTCAATGTAGAGTTGTGAAACTAAAGTATGGCCTTTCAAAAATGGTAATCTCGGATATTCATTTTGTATATGAGAAGCAAAAAAACATTATAACTTTTAAACGAAAACAAATATTAATTCCAAATTTTTAAATTTGGTCAACAAGGCAACAGCAAAGATATTCCTTAAAACTTAAATGACAAAAAAAGGCCCTTTTGTTTTTAGTGAATAAAACCGCTGTTTCTGGTCGTATGCATCTAACATTTTGTAGATAGATGTATTTTGGGTGGCTTCATCATAATCAATTAAAAAAAATCAATTTCAATTTTTGTGTTAGTTACGCCCTTTTGCATTTCAGGTAACAATATATATTCTTGATCATTGATGAAATCTAAGACAATCTAGCCATGTCCGTGCCCTCCGTCCGTCTGTAGAAATTACGATTCAGTCCAAACTAAAAGACCAAACCCCTGGAAACTTGGTATAAATATATCTTGAAGGTCAAATTTGTAAATGGCCTAAATCGGGCCAGAGGGAAAAAGGTTCTCCTAAGAAGAACTAAACCAACCTCTAAAAAACAAGATAATTTTTAAAGTTTTTTTGTAATTTTGCTAAGCAAATGATATAGTTTTAAGTCAAAAAAATATGGAGCCATAAAATAAAAAAAAAAATTTTTGAACCCCGCCCCTTTAGTGGGCGTTATTATATGCAAAAATAGCGTCAAAATTTAACAGATTGTATGACTTGAGCCTACGTTCGTTAAAAATAACATTTCTAAGATTTTATGACGAAGGTGACACGTAACCTGATCCTTCTCTGCCCTACCCCTCTCCTCCACGTATGCCCCTAAATGACCCTATTAAAATAAATTAAATGAAAATTTTTTTGCACTTTATTATACCAAAAATTTATTTTTAGTGTTTTATGGCAAAGGTGAAATGTCTCCCCCACCGACCCGCGGCAGAGCGACCCCGGCAAAATACAGTTTTAATATCTTTCAAAAACAATTGGACCCCATAAAGTATATATATTCTTGATCAGTGATGAAGTCTAAGACGATCTTGCAATGCCCATAAGTCTGTCTGTGGGAAACAGGATATAGTATATTTTTGCACCCCGCCCCCTTTAGTGGGCGTTGAAGTTAGATATTATATGAAAAAAAAAATAGTGTAAATATTTAACAATTTGTATTCCTTAAGTCTACATTCCTTAACAATTCGTTTTTACGACGAAGGTAATCCCCCTTATTCTGTAACTATTTGTCGACGTCAACGTCAAGACAATATCAAAAATAGGACAATTATCTACACTGTTTCTTCACCAATTATTTGCTTTTAACAGCCTTTTGTTAATTTCTGTACCCTAAAGAATAGTTTGAGGTCATCATCAGAATTCAATTGTTCACCACAACGAGTATCTAAGCATTCCATTTTTGATATTGTCTTGACGTTGACGTCGACAAATAGTTACAGAATAAGGCGGAATATGTTCTTTGATCTTCCGCTGCCCCACATTTATAGAACGCATTTTTAACAACGATCTCGTCGTGTTTTATTACTTATATAAAACATTTCAAGGGCATTGACCTTTACCGACCTTTTCAGACCTTTTTCGATACCTAAACTCTTCACTGATTTCAAATTTTTTATAAAAAAAAAAAAATTAAACTATTCGTCCCCTACCTGCACAATAATTTTAGTTCATTTTATTTTCCAAGTGAAAAAAAAGAATTTGTTCAAAAAGTTGTTTATATACTTACGAAATTACAACCAGAGCAAAAATTAATTCGGTTGCTGACAGTTTGTCTTTCTTTTGCGGAATGTCGTTCCTCTATTGTGCAACTTGAACAATGAGAATAAAGTTTCCTTTAATTCCAACTGCTTGCAAAAATACTTGGCAATTGTTAAAGTTATCATTGTGCGTGTAAAGGTTCATCTTTTGAAATATATGATTTTTTTGTTTTACCCCCCACACACTCCTAAGTTGCTGTCTGTGTTGGAACAAACAAAAACAACAACTACAGAATTAAGTTTTAGTATGTTTTTTGGAAAATTGGCAAATAAAATTAGATTTTTTTTTCTAAAGGAAATACTTGTAGCTGCATTTTATTAAAAGAATACATGTTTTTGCAACCGCTGCTTCAACAGCATTTAATAATAATAAATTTTTTGGCTTTTGTTGTTATTGGTGGCGTGCGTGAGTGAGGTTTCAAACCGGAAATCAAATGTTCAATTGCAGCGAAACAAACAAATGAACGCTGCTAGAAAGAACAATAATGGAAAAATGATGGGAAGCAAGCATTTCCATTAAAATTCGTGGTTTTTTGTGTTTGTGTGTGTGTATTTTTTAGTTTTATTAATAACGAGAATATTGCAAGAGAAAATTGCCTGACAGTTTTAAACAATGGAAACAGGACATTTTGACAAACTTCAAATACAAAATAAAAAGTTTTTGAGTAGTGACTTTTAGCTAATTGACCAAAAATTCATCTTTAATGTAAGTAAAAAAAAGTCACTACTCAAACAAATTAAGAAACTGGCCATAAGAACATTTTTAACATAAAAAGTTTTTGTTTACAAGTTTAATTCGGTTTCTTCCTTTTAATATGATTTTATGTGTTGCCTGCAATTTTGTAAAAAAAAGAAGAACATATTTTATGGAATTGAAAACTTTCTTTCTTCTATTTTTCTATATAACAAAATTTAATTATCTTTTTCCATTTTATTTTCTTGTAATAACTATTTTTATTCCATTGACGGTAAAATTTCAAGCGAAAACTATAAAGTTTTTATACCCTCCAAAAAAGAATTTGGAGGATATATTCACTTTGTCATTCCGTTTGTAACGCATCGAAATATCCATCTCAGACCCCATAAAGTATATATATTCTTGATCAGTGATGAAATCTAAGACGAACTGAGCATGTCCGTCCGTCCGTCCGTCTGTGGAAATCACGATTCAGTCCAAACGAAAAGAGCTAGACACTTAAAATTTGGTATAGATATATTTTGAAGCTTAGAGCAGGTTAAGTTCGAAGATGGGCTAAATCGGGCAAGAGGGAAAAAAGTTCCCCTAAGAAGGACTAAACCAACCCAGAAAAAAGTTTTTTTGTAATTATATATTTTTATGTGAAATGCGATCCAACGCCTTTAACTTGGAGCCATAAAATAAATAAATAAAATTTGGACCCGCCCACTTTTGTGGGCGTTATTATATGCAAAAATAGTGTAAAAGTTTAACAAATTGTTTTACTTAAGCCTACATTCTTTAAAAATAACATTTTTAAGCCTTAATGACGAACCTGGTACTACTCTGCCCTACCCCCTCCTCCCCCTTCACCATCTACATGACCCTACCAAAAAAAAAATGTTTTAAATTTTTTATATAATCATCCCAAGCATTTATTTTTAGAGCTTTATGACTGCCGATTTCTGCCCTACCCCCTCCTCCCCCTCCACCCATTTGCCCCTTAAATGACCCTATCAAAAAAAAAATTTTTTAATTTTGTATATAATCATCCCAAGCATTTATTTTTAGAGTTTTATGACAAAGGTGAAATGTTTCCCCCACATCCCTTGCCAGAGCGACCCCGCCAAAATACAGTTTTTATCCCCTCCAAAGAGAATTGGACCCTATAAAGTAAATATGTATATTCTTGATTAGTGATGAAGTCTAAGACGGTCTAGCAATGCCCATACGTTCGTCTGTGGAAAACATGATATTGTCTATTTTTGAACCCCGCCCCCTTTAGTGGGGGTTGACGTACGATATTATATAAAGGAACACTGTTCCACCAAGTTAAAAATTTTAAATTCACTTACTAAATATTTGGAGGGTATTTAAGATCCGACCCGGTCGAATATAACGTTTTTACTTGTTTTTAATTAATTTTCACGGGATATATGCCGATAAATAGTTGTGAATAAAGCCAAATTAAACAAAAAACTTTTTTTCTAAAAATATAAACGCTTTTGAAAATTTTTATGAAAAATTTGTCTGCACATTTTGAAATAAAATTCAAATGTATTGTTGCACCTACATATAAAAAACCAACTTTTTATAAAAAGCAATACAAACGTTAGTGTTATTATTGCTTTTGTTTTCATGAGAGCTTGCGTTTAATTATTAAATTAGACTAGATAAAAACATATTAAAAGAAGAAATAATATTACAAAATTGGATGCAAAATTGGTAAGACAACTGCATTCAATTATGGTTACCATTTCCAGTGGTTTTCAAATAGAAGACTAATGCCTTTCAAGATATCGCATTCCTGGTATTATATGTCCTCAACTATCCATAAGTTTTTAATCCATGGACCAGAAATAGTAGAACACGCTTTACTACCAATTGTACAGTTGACGGAAGAAGCACAGGAAGCTCGAAACAAAGTTTTAAAAAGTTTTACGCAGCATTTTTCGCGAAAATGTTCTAGAGAAAAATCAAATGAAAATATATTTAAAAGACTATTACTTACTTCAGATCCTGCAATATCATATATTAGAAAATTTAAAGAGAAAAAACCCCATAATTTTCCTATGGAAGCAATTCATTTCTCAATATTTGATTCAAGTCTCGATAGTGAAGAAAATGCCAGTGATGATGATAATGATATTTATACCAATTATACAGATGAATAATAATTTGAAGCCTCTTACTATCACAGCTTTCTAGATAGCAGATTTTTTAATAATATTTTGTATGGGGAGTACTCCTTCCCGCAGTCCTATTCCGCCAATTTTTTTGCCCAACTTCGAAAATCGCTCTCTTTAATTGATATTGACCAAAAAAATCTAAAACTATAAACAGGGAAAGTCACCACGAAATAATTCCCATTTTAGCCATGGAAAACCCCACTGTGCAATGTGAGATTTAGTTTAACAAGCAGAAAAAAACATTGTACATGATTCATATTCATTAAGTGTAAATATTAACTTCATATTTTGACATTTTTTTTAATGCATTTAACAAACACCAATTGCTTTTAAAATCTTTATCGACATTTGGCGAAATAACGTTACCGAAAGTCAATCATTATAAACAAAATTTTAATTCCTAGGCATCACGTAATTGTCATTCTGTTGCATAAAATCTCATTTTAAATACAAATTAATTTTTCAACACAATTTATATGACAAAATATTACTGCAACGCGCGCCGATGAAAATGACAACACGGACAAGCTAAATTTTAATTATAATAGTCTATTAGATATGTACCTCCGCACAAACACACTGACAGTTGCTGTCAAATAAATGTTGTTTGTTTTTTTTTTGTTCTATACGGTTAGCAACAACATGCATTGACATGTGGCTTATTGTGGTTTATGTGTGCGAAAGTATAAATTCTCATTTGCAACTGAAAACTAAATAAATCCAAAACTACGGTAAATGACAACTGGCAGCATCAACATGATCATTACAAGTAAATGATTTACTTACCCCTTTTTGAAGCATCATTATTCATTATCATCCACATCATCATCATCATCAGTCATCATCATAAATAGGTTATGGTGCAAACAATGTAACAGCCAAATCACATCAGCATGAAGAAATCATAAATCTGACATTTATTAGTTGAAAATATTGCATTGAGGTCAGGCTGAAAAGTGTGTTTATTATCTGTGTTGCCAGCTGTTGGTGTAACCGTATCACTAGAGGTTATTCCTTGTAACGGGTGGCACAAAATGATTCAGGCTATATTGTTGTACTTCAATCATATTCGGCAGGTGCAAACAGGCAAATAGTGGAAACCTACACTCCGCAAGGTTATGGAGAAATTGAGTCGAGTTTTTATATCACTAATTGGTCGCTGTTATAAACTCAGCGTGAGTTTCGTTTTCTAATCGTGCCGCGCCAACTGGGCAAGCACTCCGCCATTTATCTTCTCGACTCGAACCAGCTAGGCCCAATGAACCGGACCATCGAAAATAGATATCGCTCTGGCTAAGAATGAAGAAACAAGATGTTCTTTCTCAGAATGCATGTAGTTTTTGTGAAAAACGCGTTTTTTTGAAAAATATACTTTTAAAAGGTACCAAATCAATTTTCTCTTTAATGCTTAAGTTCTTGCTTCAAATAGTACTTTTTTCGAAAAATGCATTTGCAAAAAGATCCTTTTTCCGAAACCTACTTTTTTAAAAAGTTCATCCTCCAAAAATTATCTCTTCCAAAAAGTTCTTTTACCAAAAATTTGAATACCAAAAAGTACTTAAAAAAAATCTTGTAAAATAAGTATTTTACTTAAGAGTTCTTAAAAAAACGTATTAAAAAGTCCCGTTTTTAGTAAGGTACTTTTCCCAAAAAGTACTTTTCTGAAAAATAACTTTTTGCTGAAACCTACTTTTTCAAAAAGTTCATCCTCCAAAAATTACCTCCTCCAAAACGTTCTTTTGCCAAAAATTTTAATACCTAAAAGTACGTTTTCTATAAAAATATTGTAAAAGAAATATATTCCTTAGCAGTTCTTAAACAAACATAATTTAGAAAATCCCGTTTTTAACAAAGGACCTCTTAAAGAAATACTTTTTTTTATTAAAAAAAAGTACTGTTCTCAAAAAGTACTTTTATTAAAAAAACTACTTTTCTGAAAAAGTCCTTTTAAAAAAAATAATTTTATGTAAATATCATTTCCCAAAAGCACTTTTTAAAGCGTACTTTTTAATAAAATACAACTATCTAAAAGTACAAAAAAGTACTTTTCTCAAAAAGTATTTTTATTTAAAAAAGTGCGTTTCTCAAATAGTACTTTAATTAAAAAAAGTACTTTTCTCAAAAAGTACTTTTCTCAAAAAAAATTTATGTAAATATCATTGCTTAAACCCACTTTATTAAAGTGTACTATTTTCATAAAGTACTATTATTTAAAAGTAAATTTTTTTAAATTAAATATCATTTCCAAAAAGCCCTTTTTTAAAGCGTATTTTTTATAAACAACCATTAACATAAAGTACAAAAAAAGTACTTTCCTCAAAAAGTACTTTTATTAAAATAAGTACTTTTCTCAATAAGTATTTTTATTAAAAAAAATTCTTTTCCCAAAAAGTTTTTATTTAAAAAATTACTTTTCTCAAAAAGTACTTTTAATTAAAAAAGAAATATTTTTCTCAAAAAGTACTTTTTTCAAAAAAATCTTTTTATGTAAATATCATTACCTAAGCGCACTTTTTTTAAAGGATACTGTTTTCATGAAGTACCATTATTTAAAACTACATTTCTTAAAATTAAATATCATTTCCAAAAAGCATTGCCAAAAATTACAGAAAAAGTACTTTTCTCAAAAAGTACTTTTATTAAAAAAAGTACTTTTCTCAAAAAGTATTTTTATTAAAAAAAGTAATTTTCTCAAAAAGTATTTTTATTAAAAAAATTACTTTTCTCAAAAAGTATTTATTTAAAAAAGTACTTTTCCCAAAAAGTACTTTTCCCAAAAAGTACTTTTCCCAAAAAGTACTTTTTTCAAAAAAAAAAAACTTGTTATGTAAACATCATTACCTAAACACACTTTTTTAAAGCGTACTTTTTTCATAAAGTACAATTATCTAAAAGTAAATTTTTTAAAAAGTACCTTCTCCAAAACTACATTTTGAAAAATTATATATTCAAAAACTGCATTTTCTAACATGCACAAATATTTCCAAAAGTACCTTTTCACAAAAGCAATTTTTCAAAATATGGTGATTCCAAAAATATTATTAAAAAAGTATTTTTTGTTCAAAACTTATCAAACCAACTTTCACAGTGACTTAAGAATACGTTATACCAAATAATGCTACTTAACTTAGCTTTAAAATATTTCAATGATGTGAATTTCCCGGAGTTTCAAATTTTAAGCAGTACTTTCCACATTTTTGGTACCTTTTTTGTCCCCTCCGCAAAAACACACATTTTATTGTATCAACTTTTAATTGAACGGTAGAAAGTCACTATTTTTAAAGGCACTTTCATACATAGACGTTATCATTGAAAAAAAAAGTACCAAAAAACGGCTAAGATTATACCCTTTATAAATGTGAGTTTAAAGAAAATGCAAAAACATATTCAAAACTTTTTGCAAAATAAAATACTCTATTCTATTCAATACTTTAAAAGATGTGCGAAGTACAAAAATGGTACCAAAATCAGTTTTAAAACACTTTTTAAGCTCTTAAAATACATATATCGAAAAAGTACCAGACACGTGTCGGCTTATTTTTGTAAGCATTCCTATGGTATTGGAATATTGACTTTATCTGGCTAGATAATATTTTTCAACCCTTTACCTCTTGGCGTTAAAATTTTGTAAAACTTATTTCTGTAGATTGGAAGGGAGACTTCCAAACCAAATTTCTATTTCACTCGGATAGGGTGATGATATGTCAGTCATTAACAGTAACACAATTGGGATAAACAACAATTTTTTCGCTCCGAATATTCATCGTAAAATATAAAACATATTTGGGTATATGAAAAAACAATTTAAAAAGTGCTGTTTTCAATAAAGTAGCTCTTTAAAAAAGTTTAAAGTATGTACATACTTTTATAAGAAAAAAGTACTTTTCTTAAAAAGTACGTTTCTTAAAAAGTACTCTTGTTAAAAAGTACTTTTGTTAAACAATACTTTTCTTAAAAAGTACTTTTTTTAAAAAGTACTTTTCTTAAAAAGTATATTTCTTAAAAAGTACTTTTCTTAAAAAGTACTTTTCTTAAAAAGTACTTTTCTTAAAAAGTACTTTTCTTAAAAAGTACTTTTCTTAAAAAGTACTTTTCTTAAAAAGTACTTTTCTTAAAAAGTACTTTTCTTAAAAAGTACTTTTTTTAAAAAGTTCTTTTCTTAAAAAGTACTTTTCTTAAAAAGAACTTTTCTTAAAAAGTACTTTTCTTAAAAACTACTTTTCTTAAAAAGTATTTTTTTCAAAAAACCTTGTTATGTAAATATCATTTCCTGACGCTGCCGAACTTCTCCATACGCCTTGAACTATGCAATAGATTTATTTCTATTTCATAAAACAGCGAACGGCAAAACTGCCATAACCGTGTGACAATTTTTCATTTCCGTTTTCAACAGTTTCAAGAAATAAGTTGTTTTTTTTTACTTTCATGACAATTTATTTTTATTTGAAAGATTTTAACAATAAAAACTGTTCTTAGTTAAAATTTTTTTTATTTTATTTAAATAAAATTTTTTTGTCAATATGGTCACAACCTCACACAAACTATAAACAACTATATTAATTTTAACAGTTGTTGTTTTTTTATTGTGGCGATTTACTCAAAGAGTTTTCTAACAACAAATTCGTCATATTGCACGAAATTTGCCGTTCGTCCCAGTTGTATTCCTAGCCGTACAAAAAAATATTATAAAATTCCAGCCTAGAATCTATATTGTATAGGGTGTTTTTTTATAGAGTGTCACAAGCTTAAATCATAATAAAACAAGGAGATTTATTTTTAATATCAATGAGACGGCATTTATTGGAAAGAAAATTTTTGTGAAATTAATGTTTAAATATGATTTCTGCCATTTGGCCGCCACGGCTGCGGCGTAGAAGGCGCAATCTGGAACACCAATTTTCAACAACCAAAAAAATCTACCCTAAAGTGGAAGGACACAACTCCAGCGTCAGGATAATCTTCAATGCTTTGCTGTACAGCGGCTACAGCTTCTTCAGTGCGCACTGGCGTCTCATGGGATGCACTTTCCTTAGTAACAGTAAATTTGGTCAGAAAACGTTCTATTGTCTTTCGAAATAGCCGCTCTGAAGGTCGATGATTTTGACGAATAGAACAATTATTTTTTTTTTAAAGATTTCAACAATTTGCACACGTTGCTCTGGTGTTGTGACGCTCTAAAAAAAACACGCTTTAAAATAAAAATTGATAGCGCACTCATAAAATTTTGAATGCACTATTTTCAGCTCAACGGTTGCAGAAGTACTTTCCAGTTCACCCTCAAAAGTCAACATTTAAAAAAAAAGCGCACACACACACGTACCTGCATCTGTCTAACTGACCTCTTTCGAAAAGTTTAGCAGTTGTAAGTTTTTTGTTCTTGCATTTTCATTTCATAAACTAAATATTAAATAAATTTTTGCACAGATTTTTCTTTCACTCGTTCACTTCATACTTCATGTTCAGTTTCAATTTCATTTTCTGTGCACCTTTCATTGTTGTTGTTGTTTTTTCATATTTTTTATTTATTTTTTTCCTGTTTATTTTAGCAGTTTGTATAAAAATTGTGTTAAATTTTTCTGCTTCACGTAGCATGTAACTGCAGATATGTTTATGCCACACGCACTCACACTCATAGACACCGGAGCTGATGTTTTGTATCATAATGTTTGAATAGAATGCAACGCAAAAAGGGAACAAAAAAAAAACGTAACGATGACCAACAACTATAATATGTTTGCTGCATAAATATCAAAACAATTGATACATGGGTGTGTGTGTGTGAGTGTTATTTATGCAGGAATTGTAGGTGAGTGCATAAAAATGTTAGTGTTAAAGCATATGCCGTTAACACTTTTGATTCTTTAACAATATGTTGCCTGAACTTGTTAGAAATACGTACCTAACGGGAATAGGTAGACATATTTTCAACCAACAGTAGAGGGCAAAACGTTTGCAGATTAGGTGGCAAAGGTACTGACATGTAATTTTTTAATTAAAATAAAAATATTAATTTTATATCGCATCTGAAAAGTTTGAAATATATTCAAGGGGAAAAAAAGTTCCCTTCATAAAGGGTGGGCAAAATTTTGAGGTTAAGAAGTGACTTGATTTAAAACACACACTTCTTTTTTGATAAATTCAGTTAATCCATTTTTTATACCCTTCAAAAAAGTATATGGGGGGTATATTCACTTTGTCATTCCGTTTGTAACGCAGCGAAATATCCTTCTGAGACCCCATAAAGTATATATATTCTTGATCAGTGATGAAATCTAAAACGCTCTGAGCATGTCCGTCCGTCTGTCTGTGGAAATCACGATTCAGTCCAAACAAAAAGAAATTTGCTATATATATATATATATATATATATATATATATATATATACAGGGTGTTTTTTATTGAGGTATAGAACTTCGAATTGAAATAAAACACAAGAAAATCGTTTTAATGTCCATCAATTTGGCTTTATTAGAAGGATAATTTTATGCCATTAATGTTTAAATATGATTTCGGGCATGTGGCCGCCGCGGCTGGCTCGAATAAAGCCAATTCTACAGGTTCAATTTTCAACCACTTTTTCGAGCATATGGAGCCGTATGTTGGCAATAGCGCCACGAATGTTGGCTTCCAAGTCCCCTAACGTTTCTGGTTTGTTGGCGTAGACGAGCGATTTCACATATCCCCAAAGAAAATAATCCAATGGTGTCAAATCACACGATCTTGGTGGCCAATTGACGGGTCCATTCCGCGAAATTATGCGCTCATCGAATGTTTCCTTCAATAAATCGATTGCGACGTGCGCTGTGTGGCATGTAGCGCCGTCTTGTTGGAACCACAACTCATCCACATTCATGCCATCCAATTCGGGAACACAACAGTCGGCTATCATGGCTCTATACCGGTCTCCATTAACGGTAACTGACTCTCCAGCATTATTTCGGAAGAAGTATGGCCCAATGACTCCTCCAGCCCAAAGAGCACACCAAACAGTCAGTTTTTGTGGATGTTATGGCGTCTCAAGGGTCTCATGTGGATTCTCTTCACTCCAAATGCGGCAATTTTGCTTGTTGACGTAGCCATTCAACCAAAAATGAGCCTCATCACTGAACAAAATTTTGCGGTAAACTTCGCGAACTGAACCATTACTTTCGAAATAAATTTGCACGATTTGCAAGCGTTGTTCTTTTGTCAACCTGTTCATGATGAAATGGCAAACCAAGCTAAATATTAATCACTTGACAGCTGACAAAATGGCCGCCAGTTAAAAAAGTGATGCCAACTTAAAGTTCTATACCTCAATAAAAAACACCCAATATATATATATATATATATATATATATATATATATATATATATATATATATATATATATATCTTGAAAGATATCACAGGTCAAGTTCGTAGATGGGCTGAATAGGGCCAGAGGGAAAGAATTTTCCCTAAGAAGAACTAAACTAACCGCTAAAGAACATCATAATTTTTAAAGTTTTTATTTGTAATTTTTTTTTATTTTTTTTTTATCTTGGACCAGCACTCAGGGGATGACCTCCTATATATACAATGCATTGCGCCGAAACTGAAAACGAGGGGATAGTATTGAGGGGACAGATTAGGAAAGATGAGAAGATAGACAGTTGTTTTTGTAGCTATTTCAACCTTTTACTTCGCCGGCTAATTTTTGCTACAGGGCCGACAAAGGTGGGTGCTGTTACTCTGCTTTTTTAGTACATGATAGTGTCAGTCGCTGCCAATTATGTTCAGTGATCAGTGACTATGCCTTCATCATTGAAACAGGCTGGCAACAACTAACACAATCATGCACTTAATGCTGATCAGAAGTATTCAACATAATATTCATGACTCAGCGCGGGGTTGAACCCAGGACCCTCCGCTTCATAGTCTCGTGTTCTAATACTTCAGCCAACAGCAACCACTAATTTTGTTAAGCAAATGATATATTTTTATGTCAAAGATGGTCAAACGCGTTAAACTTGGAGCCATAAAATCAACAAAAAAATAATTTTTGCAAGCCGCCCCCTTGAGTGGGCGTTTTTATATGCAAAAATAGTGTAAAAATTTAACAAATTGTTTTACTTAAGCCTACATTCCTTAAAAGTAACATTTTTAAGCTTTAATAATGAAGCTGAGACGTAACCTCATCCTCACCCTTTGCCCTCTAAATGACCCTATCAAAAAAAAAAAATTTTCAACAAATTTTACATTTAATTATCCCAAACATTTATTTTTAGAGTTTTATGGCAAAGGTGAAATGTCTTCCCCACGGCCCTTGCCAGAGCAACCCCGCCAAAATACAGTTTTGATATCCTCCAAAAAGAATTGGACCCCATAAAGAATATATATTCTTAATCAGTGATGAAGTCTAAGACAGTCAAGCAATGCCCATACGTTCGTCTGTGAAAAACATGATATTGTCTATTTTTGAACCCTGCCCCCTTTAGTAGGCGTTGACGTACGGAATTATATAAAGCAACTTTGTCCCATCAAGTAAACATTTTAAATTTAATTACTTAACCCTTTATTCATAAAAATTATGATGGGCTTATAAGAGTGTAATAGAGCAAATTTCATATGCAAATTTGTTTTATTACGCTCTTATTAGACTCTCATAATTTTTATGAATAAGGGGCTTAATATTTGGAGGGTATTTAAGATTCGACCCGGTCGAATATAACGTTTTTACTTGTTTATTTTTTTTTTTTTTTGCAAAATCTGCTTTAATGCTTGCCAAGACAATTGTTTGCAAACATTTAAAATTGTTTGATTTAAAATGTTTACTTTTCATTTATTAATCGTAATTGTCATACAATCAAATAAAGGGTGTTTTTATAGAGTGCCACAAGTTTAAATCATAATAAAACAAGGATATATATTTTTAAAATCCATGAAACGGACTTTATTGGAAAGAAAATTTTATGAAATTAAAGTTTTAATATGATTCTGCAGGCTCAATTTGTAACACCAATTTTTAACAATTAAAAATATCTTCCATTTAGTGGAAGGACACACGCCCCAGTTGCTGTGAACGGCGACGAATTGATTGATTAGGATCACCTTCAATGCTCTCCTATACAGCGGCTACAGCTGCTTCAGTGCAGTGCTTCGCGGTCTCGCGTCATGCACATGACCAATAACAGTAAATGTGGTCTGAAAACGATCTATTGTTCTTCGAATTGGACGCTCTCAAGGACGATTATGTTGCCCATAAAATGTAAGAAGTGCACGATGAGTTCCACGAATAGAAGAATTATTTTGATTAAAAACTTCAACAATTTGCACGCATGGCTCTCGTGTAAGTCGATTCATAATGGAATTTGAAAGCCAATTAAATAAAAAGCAACTATCAGCTGTTAAATGGATGCTCAAATAAAGCAGTGATGCCAACTCAAAGTTGTGACACTCTAAAAAAACACTTTTTAGAAAAACGGGCAATTTTCTGTGTAATCGACAGCAATTGAATTTATGTGAAAAATTTACATTAAATTTATTTAAAAATTATTCCTAAATTTTTAAAAAAATAAAATGTTTCAGGCATCTGTTGCCTATTGCAATGAAAACATGAAATAAAAAACTACACCAAAATTGCTTTTGATGTTAATAATAATTTTATTTTATGAAATACTTGCGCAAATCTAATACTTAAATATAAAAAAAATAAACATTGTGCGAAAACTTTAAGTGCCAAATTAGCAGGTTTTAGTGTTTTTTATTTTCCCCAAAATCCTGGCGATTTTTTGATAAATTTAAATTTCATTATTTAATCAGCAAACTTCTCCTTTATGCCCATTTCCTTAATGAAGGTGTACAATGAAAATGAGAATTTCGCAATCTGTAAAATAAAAGGAAATACTAATTTATCAATACATCCTTAGCTGAGGTGTTTTAAATTGTTTTTCTGTTGAATGTAAAGCGCTCTTCTATTATATTAGAAGAAACACAATTTCGCAAAACTGAATCCAAGAATTGTCAATTTCAAAATAAAACTCTTTACCGCAACATTTGCCTCATAAGTCTTAAATAAGCCTCAGAGTTTCCGTCAACAATCTATTTGCCATACTTACGCTCAGAAAACTATTCAAGGTAATGGGAAACAATTTGCCAGCCGTAAACTCAATAGTGCGCTGTGAACGATGTATAAAAAATATCAACATTCTTCTATATCGTATATCCTGATCAACCCAATCGGAATGAAAAATGACATCTGACAGGCAGCTGCTTTCGTCCATTAAACATTGAGCGTAATAGCACAAGGGAAAAATCTCCACTACCACAGCAACAACATAAAAGCAGGAGGCAATAATTGAAACAAAATTTGTAGCAAAAAGCAAAATATTTATTAAAGTTGTTCCCAAAATGGTCGCTGTTATGGTGAATTGCACAAAAATGGTAGTTGATATAACCGGAGATATGATGTTATAAAGCCTAAGGGGAAAATAAAAAAAAGCAAGTAAAAACGTTATATTCGACCGGGTCGCATCTTAAATACCCTCCAAATATTTAGTAAGTGAATTTAAAATGTTTAACTTGGTGAGACAGAGTTACTTTATATAATATCGTACGTCAACGCCCACTAAAGGGGGCGGGGTTCAAAAATAGATAATATCATGTTTTCCACAGACGAACGTATGGGCATTGCCAGACCGTCTTAGACTTCATTACTGATCATGAATATATTTTCTTTATGGGGTCCAATTCTCTTTTGAGGGTATTAAGACAGTATTTTGACTGGGTCCCTCTGGCAAGAGCTGTGGGGGACTCATTTCACATTTGTCATAAAACTCTAAAAATAAATACTTGGGATAATTATATAAAATAAATTTTTTTTGGTAGGGTCATTTAAGGGGCAAAGGGGGAGGGAGGGGTTGGGCAGAAATCGGCAGCCATAAAACTCTAAAAATAAGTGATTGGGATAATTGTATACAAAATTTAATTAATTTTTTTTTAATTTTTTTGGTAGGGTCATTTAGGGCACAAAGGGGAAGGAGGGGGTTGGGCAGAAATCGGCAGTCATAAAACTCTAAAAATAAGTGATTGGGATAGTTGTATACAAAATTAAAATTTTTTTTGTAGGGTCATTTAGGTGGTGAAGGGGGAGGAGGGGGTAGGGCAGAGTAGTACCAGGTTTCGTCTCAGCTTCGTCATTGAAGCTTACAAATTTTATTTTTAAAGAATGTGGCTTAAGTAAAACAATTTGTTAAATTTTTATGCTATTTTTGCATACAATAACGCCCACTAAAGTGGGCGGGGTCCACAAATAACTTTTTTTTATTTTATGGTTCCAAGTTTAAGGCGTTGGACCTTCTCTGACATAAAAATATATAATTTTCTTAACAAAATTCCAAAAAAAAAATTTAAAAATTATGTTGTTTTTTAGAATTTGGTTTAGTTCTTCTTAGGGGAACTTTTTTCCCTCTTGCCCGATTTAGCTCATCTCCGAACTTAACCTGTTCTATCTTTCAAATTATATTTATAACAAATTTCAAGAGTCTAGCTCTTTTCGTTTGGACTGAATCGTGATTTCCACAGACGGATGGACGGACGGACGGACATGCTCAGTTCGTCTTAGATTTCCTCACTGATCAAGAATATATATACTTTATGGGGTCTCAGATGGATATTTCGCTGCGTTACAAACGGAATGATAAAGTAAATATACCCTCCAATTTTTGGAGGGTATAAAAAACTTTTTTTTTTTTTTTTGGAAGTTAGTTAAGTTCTTCTTAGGGGAATTTTTTTCCCTCTGCTCCGATTCAGCCTATTTACGAATTGGACCTGTATTATTCTTCGAGATATATTTATGCCAAGTTTCAAGGATGTGACTCTTTTTGTTTGGACTGCATTCGTGATTTCCACAGACGGACGGAGGGACTTGGCTAGATCGTCTTTGATTTCATTCATCACTGAACAAGAACATCGATGGCTTAATATAAAAAAGGCGTAACTCGGTTTCTGTTACTTTACAGGAGAAGGAAAAATCTTAATAAAATCCGTAAAATTTATGACACAAAAAAAGGTTTTGATGAATTTTTAATAAAATGTGTTACATATTTTTATTAAAAATTGCATGAACACTTTTCTTGTGTTAGAAATTTTACGGATTTTACAAATTTTTTTTTTTTCTACTGTAAATTAACACAAAATCTAGTTATGCCTTTTTTATATCAAGCCATCGATATATACTTCATGGGGTCTTAGAGTGATATTTCGCGGCAATTCTTTTTTGGGAGGGTATAAAAATAATAACACACATATTTTCTACTCACTCTATAATATTTTTGTGATCAATTATGCACCTCTTCAGCTCATCAAAATTGGCATCCAGTGACAGTTTACTGTTCTTGTTCATATTACCAATTCTCTTTAGCAAAATATCCAGATGAGTCCTTAAAACACTCACATAGATGACGGCATACGAGTCACTAGCCACCTGCTGGAAACAGGCCACATTAATGAGCAACATTTCCATGCAAACAGCCAGAAAGAAAGAAAGATTCGAAGCCTTAAAATCGATTAGGGGATTGTAGATGTTGTAGGGTAAACGATGAAATATGACGGCACTAATGCAGGTAGCGGACGAATAGCTCCAATAGGAAGTGGCAAATAAGATCACAAAACGATTTCCTTTCTTAATGAAATCCTTGATGCTCTGCATTTCCTCAGCAGTACGGCAGCGTTTATCCAATCTTTTGATAACACGTTCACAGCTCAACAGTTTGGGCAGGAAATAGCCCATTAATATTATTTTTAATGAACAGCCCACGACATTAATGAATACTTGCACCGAAGTCAAGAGGTTGCCAATTTCCAGTTGCTCGTTCGACATGGTGGCAAAGCTCATGACAAAACCCACCGGCAGGTACACAGTCACCAGCATATTAACCATCAGGGACCAGCAAACATATAAGAATTTATTCTCGGGCGGCATATAGACTCCCAGGATACGAAATGCTTTAAACAAAAAGCGCAGGCCCTTTACAGTTTCACTTGCCGGCCCATCTGTTACATAATAATATTTTTCTATTACAAAAATTGTTTTATTACAGAAAAAATTCAAGCACCTTTTGGTAATGCAGTTTGCTCGCCGACTGGTTGCTCCTGATCTGGTTTCCCCTCGGGACTTTTTTTAAATTCCATTACAGCATTTGACTGCAAAACTTTCAACTTCTCCATGTTGCTGCTGGTTGTCCTTTAATTCCAATGCCATATCGGTGTGCTATTTTATAGAGCAGTTACGAATTAAATGCTTCTCCGTTTTTCTTTATTTTTTAATTGCTGAAACTTTTTGCGCTGTTTTAAAACAGAATATTTAAATATTCTGCTAAACTTAAATGCAAGAGGGATTTTCACATAAAACATGAATTTGTGTTCGATATGCGCCTACACAAAAAAGTTTTAGCAGGAAATTGTTTTTGTAACAATTTTACTATTATAAAACTGTCAATTGATTTCTGTCACACGGCCATGTTTTTGTGGTACACTTTTAAGTATCTTATCAATCAACACATTATGAAAGAAGACGTAATTTAAAAGGTGTCTTTATGTAGATACTCACAATATAAATATTTTTTTCTATCCTTCAAAAAGGAATTCACTTTGTCACTACGCAGGGAAATATCCTTCTAACACCCCATAAAGTATATATATTCTTGATCAGTGATGAAATCTAAGACAATCTAGCCTTGTTCATCTGTCCATCTGGGGAAATCGTGATTTATTCCAAATGAAAAGAAAAGATGCACAATCGGACCAGAGGGGAAAAAGTTTCCCTAAGAAGAACTAAACCAACCTCTAAAAAACAATATAAGTTTTTATGGTTTTTTTTTGTAATTTTGTTAAAAGCAAATTATATACTTTTATGTCAAAGAAACTCCAACACGTTAAATTTGGAGCCATAAAATAAAATAATTTTTAGATCCCGTCCCCTTTAGTAGGCGTTGTTATATGCAAAAATAGTGTAAAAGTTTATCAAATTGTTTTACTTAGGCCTACATTCTTTAAAAATAATATTTTTAAGCTTTTAGGACCAAGATGAGATTTTAGCTGATACTCCTCTGGCCTACCCCCGGCCGCCACCCTTTGGCCCCTAAATGACTCTATCAAAAAATAATAAAATAATAATTTTTTACACTTAATTAACCGCGAAATTCTTTTTCAGTGTTTTATGGCAAAGATGATATGTCCTACCCACGGCCCTTGCCACAGCGACCCCGACAAAATACAGTTTTAAAACCCTCCAAAAAGAACTGGACCCCATAAAGTATATATATCCTTGATCAGTGATGATATCTAAGACGATGCATAAATGCCCCTACGTCCGTCTGTGGAAAACACGATATAGTCTATTTTTGGACCCTGCCCCCTTTAGTGGGCGTTAAAGTAACATATAAAATGGAAAAATAGTGTAAATATTTAGTCAATTGTATTTCTTAAGCCTGCATTCCTTAAAAAATTAATTTTAAAGCTTTTACGACGAAGATGAGATGTTATCTGATATGTCCTACCCTTTGCCCCTAAATGACCCTATAAAAAAATTTTTTTTTTTTTTTACACTTCAGAACTCCAAAAATTAAGTTTTTAGTGTTTTATAGCAAAGGTGAGATGTCTCCCCCCACGGCCCCTCCCGGACTGACGCTGACAAAATAGAGCTTTTATTAACTAAATATGTGGAGAGTTTTTAAAACTCGACCCGGTCGAATATAACGTTTTAACTTGTTTTCAATTCGGTTGCATATCAATAAAATTTGATTACATGAATAAAGATTCGTTGTCATACTGAATATATCGAGTCATAACTGCCAAAAAAAAAAAGCTTAAACGACATGCTCTTCGTATATCGTTTTTTGATTATTTACAATAATTTGGATCATCTGCCAATATATCAAAGTCGGGTTAAGTACCGTTACAGAAATACAGCAAAAGAAATTTAAGCTTAACAGCATTTTCCCTTTAAATTTTTAATTTGTTTAAATTTTTATGTAACAGCAAGGTATCGGTTAAGCTAAAATTTTCTTTTTCAAATAGAGCAAAAGTAGTGCCAAACCTTCAAGAATATCAATGAAACTGTTAAAGAACATCTTGCTAAGGACAATGATTACAAGTTCTTAAATTGTTTGATTAAATTAACTGATTTTTTCACAACATCGGGAATATCTTAACCTCCACAAATATTAAATATTGTAATCAACTACAATCCTGTGTGTCTAATATTAAGGTTCTACTTCCATTTAAACCAAGGATAATTAAAAAATACTTCTCCTGTAAAATTGACTTTTTGTCGCTTAACCTTTTTTCGCGGTTATGACTCGATATCGCTGACAGCTGCCTTGGCCAGAAATATTGAAAAATTTATTTAATTAATTTAGCTTGAATTGTTAATGAATAATAAACCGCTAATTGGTCGATAGTGTTTGAAGTTTGTTAATAGAAATAAAGGGTGGTCAAATTTGAGGTTAGAAAGTAAATTGGCTTAAAAACACATTTTTTCCCAACAAGTTCTGTTTTATTTATGTCAATGTGGCAATTAATAATGGAATATGATGTCAGGCGAATGTCCATTTCTAACACGTCGGCAGACGCCTGCTCTTTTCACAAAATTCTTCTCAATGCAGAGTCAAATATCATCTTCCTGAGCGTCATTTGTTTGTTTGGATCACATAAACGCCACCTTTCAAATGGCTTCAGGCAAAATAAATAGTCCAGAGTCCTTAAATCAGAGGAACGTGGCGGCCAATTGGCATGTACTAAATGCATCAGTGAAATCTGCAGCATTTTCAAATTTTTATAAAACACTTTCTCACCGCATGAAATTAATAAATCCATTTTCTTTTTTAAATTGATTCTAATGCCCTCAGCAGCACAGCGCACAGTGGGATTTGTTCATACAATGTGTGGCAAAATATATAAGGAGTGCTTGTAGAAGGTTGAAATTTGGCACAGAAAAGGCTCTGTGCCTCAATTAAGAATAAAATAAAGTTTCATCAAAATTGGCCACGCCCACTACCCACCGCCCATAGAACCCAAAATTTATTTTTAGCCCAAAGTTTTTGAAATTTGGCACAGAACCTTTTATTACCTCAATTAAGAATAAAATAAAGTTTCATAAAAATTGGCCACGCCCACTACCCACCGCCCATAGAACCCAAAATTTATTTTTAGCCCAAAGTTTTTGAAATTTGGCACAGAACCTTTTATTACCTCAATTAAGAATAAAATAAAGTTTCATCAAAATTGGCCACGCCCACTACCCACCGCCCATAGAAACCAAAATTGAATTTTGGCCCAACGTTTTTGAAATTTGGCACAGAGCCTTTTATTACCTCAATTAAGAATAAAATAGAGTTTCATCAAAATTGGCCACGCCCACTACCCACCGCCCATAGAAACCAAAATTGAATTTTTGCCCAACGTTTTTGAAATTCGGCACAGAGCCTTTTATTACCTCAATTAAGAATAAAATATAGTTTCATCAAAATTGGCCACGCCCACTACCCACCGCCCATAGAAACCAAAATTGAATTTTGGCCCAACGTTTTTGAAATTTGGCACAGAGCCTTTTATTACCTCAATTAAGAATTAAAATAAAGTTTCATTACAATTGGCCACGCCCACTACCCACCGCCCGTAGAAACCAAAATTGAATTTTGGCCCAACGTTTTTGAAATTTGGCACAGAGCCTTTTATTACCTCAATTAAGAATAAAATAGAGTTTCATCAAAATTGGCCACGCCCACTACCCACCGCCCATAGAAACCAAAATTTATTTTTGGCCCAAACGTTTTTAAAAATTTCATGAATTTGGAGAAAAATTTTATGATATTTTAAAAGATTATTAATTATTTAAACTTTTTTTTTTAAATTGATAATATGCAGTCTTACCTTTCATTTTATTATAGCGGGAGCACCTAGCACGACCGAGCACCCCTTTTTTTCTTCCAAGGAAGTTTGCTATCACGGCACATTATGGAACAAATTTTATTATATCATATCTTTTAAACCATATGAGCGAACTTTATAATTTTTTTAATACGCAGAAAAGGCTATATTTGAAAAAATTCACTATTTAAATCTGATATAAATTTATCTTACGTACAAACACTATAGAAGTGCGTAAACAATTTTGAATATTTTGGATCAAAATTTACATGTGACTTTACTTCAATATTTCAAAGACAAATAAACATTTTTTTGGGATACAATTTACGGATTCTTCATACTGAATTAATTTTCTACAAAACAGCATCATTACATTTTTAAATTTTATGTGCCGAAAATATGACTTATTGCACAAAAAATCCCACTGTGAAGCGTATGGAAAGAGCTAAACACGTTCCATATAACATTTTTGCATAAAAAACCATCAAACATATTTTGTTAAGATTTTAGCCGTAATTGTACAAATCATGACAGCAAAAGGAGATGCATTTAAGTTTTAAAAATATAATTTGGATTTTAAAGTTTTTTTAAATATCATTTTTTATTCAATTTTGCACAACTGGACTCCCAAGCAGTTGTGAAAAAGTTTTGCAAATTTTATTGATTAATAATAAAACAAAGTTTTCTATAGAAATTGTCTTCATAAAACTATGATTTCTTAAGTACATTTGAATCAGTTGTGTCTGTGCAATACTTGTATTTAAAAAAAAGGTCATGATATCTTCGCTTGTGATGGATATAAATTTTACACACACACACACACAGGCACTAATTCCCATAACAAATTGTATTCATGTAATTTTCAATTCGCCAGCACTTGTTAATGCTACAACTTAAGGATTTTCATTTGAAAAAATTCTAGTCTGTAGTTGAAGTTGTGGACTGCGATGAATGATAAACATGAAAAAAAGTCTTTGCAGTTATAAAGAGGGAAATTTCAAATACATCCTTGAAGCTAATAAAATAGGTAAAGAACAATCTTAAATTCTAAAGCAGTTCAAACTACACTAGCGGAAGGGATCATAATTTTCATTTTTAAACTAAGAGTCAAGTTCGAATCCACGAATCAACAAATTATACGATCCCCTAAGAAGCACTAAACCAACCTCTAAAAAACAATAGAGTTTTTACAGGTTAAAATTTTTTGTTTTAATTTTGTTAAGCAAATGATATATTTTTATGTCAAAGAAGGTCCAACGCGTTAAGCTTGGAGCCATAAAATAAAAAATAATAATTTTTGGACCCCGCCCCCTTTAGTGGGCGTTATCATATGCAAAAATAGTGTAAAAATTTAACAAATTGTTTTACTTAAATTGTTAATTTTATCAACGGGCTTAAGTTCGAATCTGCAAGACTGCAAACCATTTTTTATTATTTTATTAATAAATGAATTTGTTCAAATTCTATTTTTTATTAATTTATTAATTTACTTAAGCCTACATTCCATAAAAATAAAATGTTTAACCTTTAATGACAAAGCTGAGGCGTAACCCGGTACTACTCTGACATACCCCTTCTGCACCTTTGCCCCCTAAATGACCCTATCAAAAAAAAAATAACATTTTTAATTTTGTATATAATGATCCCAAACATTTCCTTTTCGAGTTTTATGACAAAGGTGAAATGTTTCCCCCACAGCCGTTTCCAGAGCGACCCCGCCAAAAAGCAGTTTTAATACCCTCCAAAGAGAATTGGACTCCATAAAGTACATACATTCTTGATTAGTGATGAAGTCTAAGACGATATGGCATGCCCATACGTTCGTCTGTGGAAAACATGATATTCTCTATTTATAAACCCCGCCCCTTCTAGTGGGCGTTGACGTACAATATTATATGCAAAAATAGTATAAATATTGATCAATTTTTATTCCTTAAGTCAATAAGAAGCTAAGATGTTCTCTGATCTTGCAGAGGTGGAACGTCGCTCCGACTGCCGTTCCCGGAATGACTCTCTCAAAGTTGAGATTTAAAATTGGGTACAGAGATGTCTTAAAGGAGTTCTGAACCAGCGGGTTAAACATTTTAAATTTACTTACGAAATATTTGGAGGGTATTTAAGATTCGACCCGGGCGAATATAACGTTTTTATTTCTAATTTTGCTAAGCAAATGATTCATTTTTATGTCAGGCTGAAGGTCCAAAGCGTTCGAAAATCGAAAAAATCGTTTTTTGGACCCCGTCTTTTTTAGTGGGCGTTAATGTAAGATATATTCAAAAATAGTGTAAATATTTACCAAATTGTATTCCTTAAGCCTATATTCCTTAAAATTAAATATATAAGTATCGGGTGTTTTTATAGAGTGATACAAGTTTAAATCATAATAAAACATAGTAACATATTTTTGATATCAATTAGTGGATAGAAATATTGTTTAAATATTATTTCGGCCATGTGGCCGCCACGGCTGGTGGGTACAAGGCGCAATCTGGAACACCAATTTTCACAGCATTTCCGGCCGTATCTCGCCGATAACTCTTCGAATGTTGATTTCCAGGTGTTCAAGTGTTTGTGGTTTATCGACGTAGACAAGTAACTTAACATAACCCCAAAGGAAATAATCTAACGGGGTTAAATCACACGATCTTGGTGGCCAATTAATTGGGCCATTACGTGAAATTATTTTTTCATCAAAAGTTTCTTTGAGTAAATCAATTGTTTGTTGAGTGTGACGAATACAACAATTATTTTGATTAAAAATTTCCACAATTTCCACGCTTTGCTCTGGTGTATGTCGATCCATAATAAAATGTCTAAGCAAACTAAACAAAAACCAACTATCAGCTGTTAAATGGGTGGTCAAATAAAGCAGTGATGCCAACTCAAAGTTGTATCGCTCTATAAAAAACACCCTATATTTACGATGAAGGTAGGAAGTTCTCTGGTCTTCCCTGCCCTACCCTTTGCCCCCTAAATGGCCTCTGCAAAAAAATTTTTTTTTTCTACAGTTAATTATCCCAAATATGTACTTTTTAAGTTTTTACAACGGAGGGCAGACCCTGTCAAAATAGAGTTTTAAAATTGAGCACAGAAATATGTCAAAGGAACTCTGCTTTTATGCCGACGGAAATGTGTTTGCGTCAGGCTCCTCCCAACACATTGGAAACGACCGCGTTAAAATAAATTTATTTCTTGTTTACTTAAGGCAAATACCATTAAAATCGATTTTTTATTTACTAAACCTCTTATGCATAAAAATTATGAGAGGCTTATAAGAGTGTAATAGAGCAAATTTCATATGAAATTTTGTTTTATTACGCTCTTATTAGACTCTCATAATTTTTATGAATAAGGGGCTAAATATTTACCGCCGTATTCACAAAAAATGTTTTAGGTTTATTAAAGGTTTATTTGACAAATTTCCCATAGAAATACGTCAAATAAGCGCTTAATGAACCTAAAATATTTTTTATGAATACGGCAGTTAGAAGATATTTGTTTTAAATTCGAATTTTTATCGACAGTGAAATATTTGGAATATTTTTTTGTAATCATCCATTATGGCGACGAACGAAGTCCATAAATAATGTGCAGAATCAAATTAAATGAACTCTTCCCCCGCATTTCACTACGATAAACATAAAATTCTGAGTACAAAATTGGATAAATCTGAAAATGTATTTCCGCCAATTGAATTCCTTAAAATCGTTGACTTGTATTTTTACACACGCACTGTCCAGAGATATTTGCTACACTGAAAAAAGAGGTACAGCAAGTTTTTCATAGAAAAATGTTTAAGAAAATGTAAAAATTTCTG
The DNA here is from genome assembly GCA_951800035.1 of Linnaemya tessellans. Lineage (NCBI taxonomy): Eukaryota > Metazoa > Arthropoda > Insecta > Diptera > Tachinidae > Linnaemya > Linnaemya tessellans. The sequence goes on from OX637534.1 coordinate 93,820,072, forward strand.
AAAAATCCATTAACAACTCGTTTAAAAAAATTGATTTTTTATCCGAAGCAAAATCTTGTTGTAGTAGAACGTGTACGTGATTTGGCGTCGCCTGATATTTGTATGAGTATCACTGTGCATTTGTTTAATGTCCATTTGGTTTAATGAGCTTTAAAAATAATTTCAACCGCATCATCACTTTAGGCGTGAACAATTAAATGGAATTTAATTACAAAATTGTGTATTTAAAACCATAATAAAATTATAAAATGTCAAGTAATGCATTAGCCCAATTCACAATCTTGCGCAAATGGTCTTGCATTATAGCATTTGCAAATTGAGAGAGTATTTGAGAGCATTTTCAATGTATTTTGTTGGTGTAGAGTACAATTATTTTGCATGCGCGACCATTTGCACAAGATTGTGAATAGGGCTATTGTAATTAAGAAGAGCTCCTGGACTTGTTTGCACGAGTCTTACAGAATTTCATGGTGTTTTATTCTTGTATTATTTTTTTATAAATTCAGTTTTTACACTGGAATTGATTTATTTCGCTATTCAAAGCTTTCAGCAAGACAAAGACGCAATTATTTTTTTTTAAGTAAATAAATATTAAAGTTAATACATTTTTTTAAAGTAGTCTCTTTTCCGTGATGGGGTATTCATTTAATCGGCCTATTGCCCAATTAATAAAGTTATTTTTTACTTGTATGAACTCCCTACCCACATTTAAATTAAAAAAAAATAATAATAATGAACTTATGATATTATTAAACTAAATGGCAGATACGATTAGTATTTCATTTAGTGCTTGTTATGTGCCTCCCTCCCATCCCATTCATTTGTAAACATGAGATATTAAATATATTTACATGCGCTCAATATTTCATTAAAATTATACAATTCACGCGTGCCTTTGGCGTATAATTAATATTATTTTTTAATATTAAGTATTCGCAACCACTAACTTGTAGGTGAAAAAACAAAATAGATTTATATCGAATAAAATTTGTTTGTTGTGTTTTCTTGAATTTCAAATCCTATGGTTTTGCTTGTGTAATTCTCAATTCATTTTTGGGAGTTTATGTATAAGCTGAGAGGTTTTGATATTTTGGAATCAGGTTAAAGTCTACTGATGATTTGGTGTAAGAACCAATGAAATGCAGGCATATAGACATACTTGGCCACATAACAAACAAAAAGCACTATTTTAATATTTTATTTATTTATTTATTTTTTTGTAAGATCGATTTGTAATACTTTACAACGAATTGCCTCCTTATTAAATTGCTTTTTTAAATGACGACTGCAGCTTCTATTCCAAGAAATCGAGTGCAGGATATAAATATCCCTTTCTCGCATACAAATTCCTAGAATTTTTTAACGAGAAACCTATTCCCCAAGAAATACACAAGGTTATGAGTGCTATTGGAAAAAAATTAAATAAACATAAATCTCCTACTAAAACCCCTTGAGAAACTAGAAAGGAAAATGCAGCAACAATGATAAGATTGTTATGAACAGCTCAAGGGAAAGTTGCTTTTATTATGAATATTTGTAAGTCCTATAGAAAACTTAAAAAAAAACACTTAAAAATAAAATTAAAAGGACCAAAGCATTGATTAAATTGTAGAATATAAAGTTATACTAGACCACACACACACACAAACACACACATTATATATATATATATTTTAAATTGGAAACCAAAGATATTTGTGTGCATATTCAAAAGCAATTATTTGCATATTGAAGCTTTTATATATTTGAAAAAATAACAAACTTCTCTTTTAAATTTCAATTAACATATTGGCAATACACACACATACACACTCCCACACACACTCACACTCACACGCAGCCAAACACGAGTACGTACATCGAATTTATTGAATATTAAAAATACTTAAGACGGATCAGATTAAAAGTTCGTTTGAAAGTACTGAAGAGTGAAATATTTATTTTAATAAAATACACGTTTTTTTTTGTTGCATAGATTTTGATTTGTATTTTAGTTGGGAAAAACTTTACACAAATTTCAAGTTTAAATGGATTTTAAATAAACACCACGTTAAGTGTAAAGCTTTTAAAATGCAGAACTTTTGAATAATAAATAATAAAAAAAACAAATTTTAAAGTTGGTTTTAAATAAAATGCAGTGCAACATTTTGAAGGTTTCTTTTTTTTTAGACTAACGTCTAAAAGAGTTACATTGGTAAAAAAAATTTAATTTCGTTTCCAGGGTTGGGAAATTGAAATATTTATTCTGCATAAAAGTAACCAAAAAGGCAATTGACGTTGTTTCTTTTTGCTAATTAAAGCTATTTTTTAGTTCAGAAAAAACAAAATTGGTATCACAAATTAAAAAAAAATAAAAATATTGATTCCAGGGTTGGATAACTGCAATAATTTGTGGTACATAAAAATGACCTAAATGGTTACAAATATTAAGTTTTTCTTAAATTAAACTATTTCATGCCTCATTAAGAGTTGCATTGGTAAAAAAAATTTAAATTTCGTTTCCAGGGTTGGGAAATTGATATATTTATTCTGCATAAAAGTAACCAAAAAGGCAATTGACGTTGTTTCTTTTTGCTAATTAAAGCTGTTTTATAATTCAGGAAGAACAAAACTGGTATTAAAATCTTAAAAAATCAAAATTTCGACTCCAGGGTTGGACGAATGAAATATTTTATGGTACATGAATGTGAACAAAAAGTTTAAATATTTTAATATTTTTGTCAAGTAAAACTATGTTACACCTCACTAAGAATTTCATTGGTAAAAAAAATAAAAATTCACTTCCAGAGTTGGAAAATCGAAATATTTTTCGTACATAATAGTACATACATAAATTCCAAATTTTGTGCTTTTAGTGAATTAAACCTATTAGATATTTCAGAAAAAATTAAACTAGTATCAAAAAATTATAAATTCGGTTCCAGGGTTGGAAAATCGAAATATTTTGGTACATAAAAGTAACCATATAAGTTCCCAATTTTGATTTTTTTCAGTTACTTAAACCTATTTTATACTTCGCTAAGTAAATTTAAATTGGTATTAAAAATTTTAAAAAATCAAAATTCGGTTCCAGGGTTGGAAAATCGACATTTTCTGATTCATAAAAGCCGCCATATTATTTGTTATTTTTGATTTTTATGATGAATTATACCTACTTTATATATCAGAAAGAAGTAAACTGGTATTCAAAACCAACAAAATCTAAAAGACGATTCTACGGTTGGACAATTAGAACTTTTTGGGGTACATAAAACGGATTTTTGGTTTTGTTTGTAAATTAAATATATATAATATTTTTGAAAGACGTTCATAGGTGTTAGATATAAGAAAAGCCAAACATTTAGCTTCCTAGCCGAAAAATTTAAACGTTTTCTTAAATATAAAAGTAACCGATAACATCATTTTGATTTTTTAATAAAACCTTCTTTCTGTTTTGGCAAGAAAGAAACAATAATTACATCTGTGTAGGGTATTTAAGATTCGGCACAGCCGATATAGCACTTTTACTTGTTTTTGATGTGTTAACATCTATACGCGCGCCTCTAGGGCAGTAAGCTATCAGTTTCAATACATACACAAGTGTAAGTGTAAGAGTTTGTTTGTTCGTTGCTTGGCAGTCGGTATTGAAAGTGATTATTGGGCGATTTTCATATAATTTTCCCACGCGATTTTCTCCGGAAATTCATAGCCGATTTTATTAATTTTTGGATTAAAACGCTAGTGCGGGTTTCGACGAAGAGTTTAGGCCAAAAATTAAGGCGATCCGATATCGGCGAGCGGAGATTTAAGTGTTTTAATTCGGAGTATTAATTTGGAGTAATATTAATAAAGTGTTTTATGTTGATCTTCGGTTTTGTCTTATGCTTAGCAAAGAGAATAGTGACGTGGTTATACGTACATATATAAAAATGAGATAGCAAGACAGCAACGTATGTAGCTTATGTACAAACATAACAATGTATGTATGTACATTTGTCTGTTGCTTTGCATTCTCTTTGTTTTTTGTGGGTTTAATATAAAATAAATAAACAAAAAGGTGTTAACACATCGCCCGTGAGTTCGAACACTCATTGATTTTTTTTTTTTTTAAGTGACTTATTCAACTAAATTATAACAGTTTTTATTCATACACATTTTATTAGAAAATTGCATACGAGAATTGTATCAAACCGCTGGTATTGAGTTTTAATTCCCGTGTTGCCGTTTGATTGCTTTCTTCATATGTGATTTTCTGGATTTTTTTTTTTTTTTTTGTTCCATAACACTTCAGCCAATTTATTTTCATTGGAACTCTTTTATACTTGTGCAAGTACATGTGAAGGTTTAATTTTTATCTTTCTTTGTATGGAAGCATTTTGGTGATTTATTTTAATTTGAAACAAAATTTCCACACAACTTCTTCTTAAACATAGTCTTTATATACAAATTAATTTTGCTTTAAATTCTGTAATTAATATTCAGAGTGTTCTTTTAGATTTTGATGATAAAGATTTTTGTTAATTTTTTCAACAGGCTTCAGTTCGAATCTGCATCACTGCAAATGATTTTTTATTATTTTATTAATAAATGAATTTGTTCAAATTCTATTTATTATTTTTTATATTAAGATTGGAATATTAAGAATATTTTCAATAATCATCAAACCAGCAGAACGGATCAGTACTGATTTCGAGGCCGCCACGCCATTTCATCAGCGTTCTTTGTTCAATTTTTGTGAAATATTTAAAGTCTCCAACTCTTCGTTGTATGCATCCCGCTTCTTATCAAACAAAAGGCAAAACAATCTATCCTTAAATTTTTTATATGCCCCACAAAACCTTTTATTATAAAATTACTCACGTCATACTTACGGTGACCATATTTTTCAACGCAAAAAAAGAACATTTAGAAATGCAATAAAAATTTTATCTAATATTTATAATCAATTGCATATATTCTAGGTATTTCCGACTTACTTTCATATACTATGAATGTTTTTTAAATAATAAAATATGCCCAGAACTGAAAATATATCCAGAAATATTTCAGTTATTTGATCAAAATATTTTAATTTCTGCACAATCCATTTTCTATACGAATAATTCTGAATTCACTTTTTCTACCAAAATCGTTATATCTCTGTCTATACCTTCCCGATTTCAATTAAGTTACTCTTGTTTTATAAAATGGTAAACACGCACTTTTTATAAAGACAAAATAGATTGGGTTTTCTGATAAATTAGAGGGGGAAAAAACTTCCAAAGTTGGAAAAATCTAAAAAAAATGTAAATTTTAATTTTCGCTGAAAATATTTTTATGAAAAATTGGTCAAGTTAAAAAAATCTTTTTACGAAAATAAAATCTATCTTCTTTTCTGGTGAAACGCGTTTTAAACTTCAAAATGTATTTAAAAATAACTCAGTTAAACCTTTTTTTCCCCACTAAGTCCAAAAAAATCGTTTTTTATCGATAACTTTCGATTTTGAGGTTATATCGAAATTTATTTATAAATGACAAAATGATCTCCTAATCGAGCCCTACTGATTCAGCTGGATCTCATTTCATGTGTATTTTCACTGTATCACCGTGTAATCAAAGAAAGTACAATAAAGGACACTTCCATTTAAAAAAAGGACACTCACACAATCTTAATATAAAATAATAAATAGAATTTGAACAAATTCATTTATTAATAAAATAATAAAAAAAAAATTATTTGCAGTCATGCAGATTCGAACTTAAGCCCGTTGAAAAAATTAACAATTTAAAAAAAGGACACTTAAAATTTTTTAATCCAAAAAGGACATGGTGTCCTCTAAAAAAAGGACAAATGGTCACCGTAGTCATACCACGTGGGTTACTCTGTAATTTAATTCGAAAAGAAAACTATTCGAATTTGTGATTATTCAGTTGTACAGTTTCTGCGTACCTAAAAAAATTTTGTTTTATTCGTAAGCAAATTTTTTAACAATGAAAAAAATCATGTGCCAGCGTATAAAAAAATTTACTTCATTTATTTATCCGTTATCTCTTTAATTAAATTTTTGCATCTCTGCTATACAAAAGAATTTTCTGGCACAAAAAAATATATCAATTATTTTCAGCCGAAAAATCACATAATCAAATGGATTTATTAACAGCACAATGCTTTCACTAATCGTATAGTTGTTTAATTATTTTCTTCTTTTTTCTCCATTTTTCTTTGCAGCTTTTAACATAAAATTCGAAAAATCAAAAAAGAAGGCAAAAAAATTAAAGCAAAAAAGAAAAAAAAATCAAAGCTACAAAGTGAATGAAAACAACAAACAAATGTTGTTTTTTAGCAAGAAACATTTTTGATGTGCGGTTAATTACGGTTTCGACCACATACTGACCACATCAATCTCTGCACACTTTTACTCAACTACTGTACACACGCACAACACACACACTCCCACCCACACAACATACTTATAAAAACAAAATACTTGATAATCACTTGCACAAAAAGCCACACAACCACATTTGAAAACACTCATTTAACATACAAAGTCAAAAATCACATACACTTCCCTTCTTACCGACCAAAAAAACAATGTTTTTTCGACAACACCTACAACATGGCCTGCCATCACCAGCAACTGCTACAACGAAAACATGGCTCTTGTCATCCAGCTCATCAGCGGCATCACAAGCTTTTTGGACAACAACCAAAGGAAATTCGATTAAAGGCAACAACACTAGTTGCTACAACAACAGCAGCAGCATCCCCAGCAGCAGCAATCACTCAAAATTAACAAAGACATCAAGTCATTTGTGGCAATTATTATTGCAAATACTTTTAATACTCCTCTTAACCAGCTGCCATACAGTACAAATTGCAAATGCGTATCTGATAATCGTACACGAAAGCGCCGAACCGGAAACTGTCATATTTAATGCATCCGTTTATAAGTTGGGTTCGGAGCGCCACTATAAAATCAATGCCCACAAATCGGCACACTTTGTACACCATCTAGTCGCTGTCAATCACAAAGATGGCCAAATACAATTGAAAAAATCGCTTAAATGTGATGGCATTTATTATCCAAATCTATTTACATTTTATGTGGATTCCACTTCAAATAGATTGCGCAGCATAGACTATTACAGTCTGCCCATACGCATTTTTGTGTCGGGTCATACGTGTAATGAGGATCGTCGCGTGGAGGAGGAAATTCATGCCCGTCATTATGAGGAAGAAGATACGGGCTATTCGAGGCGGAGAAAGAGAAGCGACTTGGCGGAGAATAGATGGGATCCTTTGAATGTGGGGGTGGGGGGGAAATTTGTGAATCTTATGACCACCAATTCCTTGGAAATTTATAATCACAATCATTCGCACAACGATTTTAGGGAAGGAGATTTAATATTCGGTGATGCTTATGACAATGAAATGCGCCATCGCATTTTGTCACGCAAACGCCGTGCGTTCGCCAGCCTTAATCCTTTTGTTATAGAGACAAATCTGCACAGACGCATTACGGATGCCAAGCAATGGATTTCTGAAACATATGCCTCCTATGCCATACATACGACGGACAAATGGCATCAAATATGTCTGAGAAAATCGCAGTTCATTAACAACTTAAATGCCTTTTTGCCTCGATCGATATGCCAGTATTGCAAAGTGAATTTCCTGGATGTAAATGATGAACGTTTTGCCATAGAACATCAGAATCGCGATTTGGTGGCCAGTCGCGATGTTTGCATACACGAGTCTATGTGGAAGGTAAGCATAACGTTCAACATAAGATGCGACCGCAGTGATATTGTGGATTCTGATCATCGCCTGAAGATAGTCTATCATCATCAAGAGTTCAATGATACCGATATAGCGAAACGCGTGAGGAGGGAGCTGAGGAATCAGTCTCCTTTCTTCGAACAGGCTTTATATGTGGCTTCAGTTTTGGAAGAGCAGCCCGCTGGCTCCACAGTTACCACTGTTAGGGCCCGAGATCCTGAGGACTCGCCTGTGGTATATTCCATGGTTTCTCTATTGGACTCTCGCTCCCAGTCATTGTTCAAAGTAGACTCGCGCACTGGCGTGGTAACAACTTCTGCTACTCTGGATCGTGAGCTAATGGATGTGCATTATTTTCGTGTGGTAGCAACAGATGACAGTTTTCCGCCGCGATCGGGCACAACCACACTGCAGGTGAATGTTTTGGATTGTAACGATCATAGTCCTACGTTTGAGGCAGAGCAGTTTGAGACGTCCATACGTGAAGGGGCTACAGTGGGCTCCACGGTTATTACGCTTAGAGCAACGGACCAGGATATTGGCAAAAATGCTGAGATCGAATATGGCATCGAAAGTGTAACGGGTAAGTGTTATTTTTTTTAAATAATTTTTGCTATTTGTTTTATTTATTTCCCCACTACTTTACACCAGATGGCGCTGGTACCTTACAAGATCAGGAAATTCCCATTTTTCGCATAGATGCCCGCAGTGGTGTTATAGCCACACGCACATCTTTGGATCGTGAAACCTCGGATAGCTATAATATTGTGGTTACTGCCTCGGATATGGCTTCGGCTCAAAGTGAACGTAAAACAGCCACAGCCAGTGTCTTAGTAAAAATCCTGGACGACAATGATAATTATCCGCAGTTTAGTGAACGCACCTATACAGTCCAAGTGCCCGAAGATCGTTGGGGCGATGACAACGTGGTGGCCCATATAAGAGCCACTGATGCCGATCAGGGCAATAATGCGGCCATACGCTATGCCATTATCGGCGGCAATACACAGTCACAGTTCGCCATTGATTCCATGAGTGGCGATGTCAGTTTGGTCAAGCCTTTGGACTATGAGAGTGTACGCAGCTATCGTTTGGTTATTCGAGCCCAAGATGGTGGTAGTCCTTCGAGAAGTAATACCACCCAATTGCTGGTCAATGTCTTGGACACTAATGATAATGCACCGCGCTTTTATACTTCCCAGTTTCAGGAGTCAGTTTTGGAAAATGTTCCTGTCGGCTACAACATCATAAGAGTTCAAGCCTACGACTCGGATGAGGGTGCGAATGCTGAGATACAGTACAGCATACTGGAGAGGGATGACAATTTTCCTTTAGCTGTGGACTCGCGCACGGGTTGGATACAAACCATTAAGCAATTGGACCGTGAAGAACAGAATCGTTTTGCTTTTCAAGTTATAGCCAAAGATGGTGGCATACCGCCGAAGTCCGCCAGTTCTACTGTGGTTATAACTGTTCAGGATGTCAATGATAATGATCCGGTATTTAATCCCAAGTACTATGAAGCCAATGTGGGAGAAGATCAACCTCCTGGTACTCCTGTATGTACAGTGACCGCCACAGATCCAGATGAAGACTCCCGTTTGCATTATGAAATCACTTCGGGAAATACTAGAGGGCGCTTTGCCATAACATCGCAGAACGGCAGAGGCCTGATAACCATAGCCCAGTCTTTAGACTATAAGCAGGAAAAGAGATTTTTGTTGATCATCACAGCCACAGATTCAGGCGGTAGAGCTGATACGGCCACTGTTAATATCAATATAACAGATGCCAATAATTTTGCTCCCATATTCGAAAATGCTCCTTACAGTGCTTCAGTATTCGAAGATGCTCCTATAGGAACCACGGTCTTAGTAGTGTCGGCCACCGACAGCGATGTAGGCATAAATGCCCAGATAACTTATTCCCTAAATGAGGAGAGCATAAATGGTCTAAGCAGCCCCGATCCATTTGCCATAAATCCCCAAACGGGGGCCATTATAACAAATGCTTTATTGGATCGCGAAACCACTAGTGGCTATTTATTGACTGTCACTGCCAAAGATGGTGGCAATCCGTCCTTAAGTGACACCACCGATGTGGAGATCAGTGTCACTGATGTCAATGATAACCCGCCACAATTTAAAAACCCTTTATATCAGTCTTCCATACTCGAAGATGCGTTGGTGGGTACTTCAGTTTTGCAGGTGTCAGCCTCAGATCCTGATATCGGGCTTAATGGACGCATTAAATATTTGCTGAGTGATCATGATGTGGAGGATGGCTCTTTTGTTATCGATCCCACATCGGGTACGGTAAGAACCAACAAAGGCTTGGACCGTGAAAGTGTGGCTATATATCATCTGACAGCCATAGCAGTGGATAAAGGCTCTCCTCCCATGTCGAGTACAGTGGAAGTGCAAATACGTTTGGAGGATGTTAACGATTCTCCGCCTACTTTTTCTTCGGATAAAATCACCTTATATGTACCGGAAAACTCTCCTGTCGGTTCAGTTGTGGGAGAGATACATGCCCATGATCCCGATGAAGGTGTCAATGCTGTTGTACACTATTCCATTATTGGAGGAGATGATTCCAACTCGTTTTCCTTGGTTACAAGGCCGGGCTCGGAGAGAGCCCAACTGCTGACAATGACGGAACTGGACTACGAGTCGAATCGCAAACGTTTTGAATTGGTTATACGAGCCGCCAGTCCTCCTTTAAGAAATGATGCCCATGTAGAGATCTTAGTGACCGACGTCAACGACAATGCCCCGGTTTTAAGAGATTTCCAGGTTATATTCAACAATTTCCGTGACCATTTTCCCAGTGGAGACATTGGCCGCATACCCGCCTTCGATGCAGATGTCAGCGACAAGCTGGCCTACCGCATTTTGTCAGGCAACAATGCCAATTTGATAAGACTTAATCAGACCAGCGGAGGTTTGAGTCTAAGCCCGCAACTTAATACGAATGTGCCGAAATTTGCCACCATGGAAGTGTCCGTAACGGATGGTATTAATGAAGCCAAGGCTATAATGCAGTTGGCAGTGCGTCTAATTACCGAGGACATGTTATTTAATTCGGTAACAGTGCGCTTAAACGAAATGACTGAGGAAGCTTTTTTGTCGCCCCTGTTGAATTTCTTTCTGGATGGTTTGGCCGCCATAATACCCTGTCCTAAGGAGAACATCTTCATATTTTCCATACAAGACGATACGGATGTTACGGCGCGTATATTAAACGTCAGCTTTTCAGCCAAGCGACCGGATGTCTCACATGAGGAATTCTACACACCCCAGTATCTGCAGGAGCGTGTGTATTTGAATCGCGCCATATTGGCTAGATTGGCCACCGTAGAAGTGCTACCGTTCGATGACAATTTGTGTGTACGAGAACCCTGTTTGAATTTCGAGGAGTGCTTAACAGTGCTAAAGTTCGGCAATGCTTCCGATTTCATTCACAGTGACACCGTTTTATTTCGCCCCATATATCCTGTCAATACATTTGCCTGCTCCTGTCCTGAAGGTTTTACCGGCAGCAAAGAACACTATTTGTGTGACACCGAAGTCGATTTATGCTACTCCGATCCGTGTGAAAATGGTGGCTCGTGTGTCAGAAGAGAGGGTGGTTACACTTGTGTGTGCCCGGCTTCCCATACGGGCGTCAATTGTGAAACTGATATAAGGAAACTGAAACCCTGCATGTCAGACGTGTGCGAGGGCGGTTTGTCCTGCATGAACAACTACTTGAGTTCACAACCGCCACCCTATACGGCCACATGTGAATTGCGATCGCGTTCATTCTCACGCAACTCATTTCTCACCTTTGAAAGTCTTAAACAGCGTCATCGTTTTAATTTGAAATTGCGTTTTGCTACAGTGCACGAAAATGGTTTGCTGTTGTACAATGGCCGCTATAATGAATTGCACGACTTCATTGCCTTGCAATTGGCTCAAGGTCATATCACGTTTTCCTATTCGCTGGGAGATCGTATTGAAAAGGTGTCCATAGTTCAGCACGCTAAGGTGTCGGATGGCCAGTGGCATGAGGTGGAAGTGGTGTATTTTAATCGCACAGTCACTTTGATTTTGGATAATTGTGATACAGCCATAGCCTTGGCTGGACATTTGGGGGAACGCTGGAACTGTGCCAATCAAACTACTTTGAAACTGGATAAGAAATGTTCGTTGCTGACCGAAACTTGCCATCGTTTTTTGGACTTAACGGGGCCTTTGCAAGTTGGCGGTTTGCCCAGGCTGCCGGCACATTTTCCCATCGAAAATCAGGACTATGTAGGCTGCATTTCGGATCTGCGCATCGATGAACGTTTTATAGATTTGAATTCATATGTAGCCGATAATGGCACTATATCAGGTTGTCCGCAGAAGAATCCGTTGTGCTCTTCAGAGCCCTGCTTTAATGGCGGTGTGTGTCATGAAGGTTGGAACATCTATACCTGTGAATGTCCTGAAGGTTATGCTGGCAACCAGTGCCAAGATACAATACCGGCTCCCTGGCGTTTCTCTGGTGACGGCAGCTTAAGCTTTAATCCCTTGCTGAGGCCCATACAACTGCCCTGGATAACCTCTTTGTCGCTAAGGACACGTCAAGAAGACGCCTTCCTGATACAAATACAAATCGGCCAGAACAATTCGGCTATTATATGCTTGAAAAGTGGTATTCTGTATTATATTTATGATAGTGAGCCGATGTTTTTGGCCGGCGCTTATTTGGCCGATGGTGAATGGCATCGCATTGAGATCAAATGGTTGGGCTCTGAGCTGCAGTTTTCGGTTGACTTTGGCCAACGTGTAGGAGGGGTACCCATTTCACAGAAAATACAAGGCCTGTATGTGGGCAAGATTGTGATTGGCAATGCTGATAGTTCTATAGGGGGCCATATTGGAGATCTGCTGCCCTACGAGGGCTGTATACAAGATGTGCGCATTGGTGCTGCCCAGTCGGTGTTATCGCGGCCCACAATACGTGAGAATGTGGAAGATGGCTGTATATCGAAGGCTGAATGTCCACCCTCTTGTCCCAGCCACTCCTCCTGTGCTACCTCTTGGGACCAGTGGAAATGTGAATGTCTGCCCGGTTATGTGGGTGCCGATTGTTTGCCCATTTGCACAGTGAACCCCTGTGCTGCTGGTGTCTGTCGGGCTAACGTCAGTGACTTGAGAGGCTATTATTGTGAATGTAATTCTACTTATCAACATGGCGAATATTGCGAAAAGATTGTGCAGCAGCCTTGCCCGGGCGGTTGGTGGGGTGAAAAGGTGTGTGGGCCCTGCAAGTGTAATGTCAAGCAAGGATATCATCCAGATTGCCATAAGACCACCGGCAATTGTCACTGCAAAACCAATCATTATCAGCCTCCTAATGAAACGGCTTGTATACCCTGCGACTGTTATTCCATTGGGTCTTTCAACAGCGCCTGCAATCCCCTAACGGGCCAGTGTGAATGTCGTGAAGGCGTTATTGGCCGGCGCTGTGACTCTTGTTCGAATCCCTATGCTGAAGTTACTCTCAATGGCTGTGAAGTAGTATATGATGCCTGTCCCCGTTCCTTTGCAGCTGGTGTATGGTGGCCACGCACTCCCTTGGGTAGCACTACGGTGGAAAATTGCCCCATACCCGCCAAGGGTAAAGGCCAGAGAACCTGTGATAACTTGTCGGGTGGCTGGAATGTACCAGACATGTTCAATTGCACTTCCGAACCGTTCGTGGAGTTGCGTAAACAGCTGTCCCAGCTGGAGAAAATGGAACTGGAACTCAACTCTTTTGTGGCCATTAAGACGGCAGAAAATTTACAGAAAGCCTGCATAACCGTCGATCGCACCAAAGTTCATAAAAAGCCGTTAACAAAAGATCACCGGCGTTATAAAATGGAGTCCTCCTTCCTGCTAAACGAAAACAACAATGTTTGGTCCAATGAAATTGAGATGGAATATCTCTCGGATGAAATGAAATTTTCACATGATCGTTTATATGGAGCCGATTTATTGGTCACGGAAGGTCTACTGCAGGAACTCATCAACTACGAGTTAATGCAAAATGGCCTAAATCTAACCCATTCCCAAGATAAATATTTCATTAGGAATTTGGTGGAAGCAGCCAGCGTCATATTGGACCGCAAGTATGCCCAGGAATGGAAAAGAGCTGCAGAACTGATACAACGTGGTCCCGATGATTTGCTGGACGCCTTCAACAAGTACATGGTCATCTTGGCCAGATCTCAGCATGACACCTACACCAACCCCTTTGAAATTGTACAGCCCAACATGGCCTTTGGTTTGGACATTGTCACCATGGAATCCCTGTTTGGCTATGAGCCTGAGCAGCTGAGTGAATACCACAAAACCAAGTATCTCAAGCCGAATGCCTTTACCACGGAAAGTGTTATACTACCCGATACAAGTGCCTTTTTGCAGCACTCAGCTAAACAAAAACCTGTAATAACCTTCCCCAAATACAACAATTACATTCAGGACAAAACCAAGTTCGACAAGTTCAGCAAAGTCCTGGTGCCTCTGGACATGTTGGGAATCTCACCGCCCGAAAGCAATGAAGTTAGTCACGGCACTAGTGATTACAAGGCCATAGTGTCCTATGCCCAATACAAAGATGTGGGCCAGCTGCTGCCTGATATGTTCGATGAGACCATAACCCGCCGATGGGGAGTAGACATTGAAGTGGCTTCGCCTATTCTCTCGTTGGCTGTTTTAGTACCTTCCACGGAGGCAGAAGAGAAACGTATTGAAATACCCTATCGCAAGATATCTTCACAAAAGACTTTCTCCGCAACAGGTTCCTCAGAGCAGGAGTTCATCGAGGTATTCGATGTACCCAAGAAGCCAGGTCAGTCTTCCGGCTCTTCAGGCTCTGCTAGCGACGAGCATATGATTGAAAATATACGCATAACGGCTCATGAAATACCGGCGCCTACTTCCAGACAAGAAGACAGCAATGAGGCTGTGGAAATAGAGGATCACGAAGAACCTCATCTGAGAGTTAGATTTGATGAGAACATAGAATTCCACGGCAACTCGGGTGAAGAAGTCATAGCCTCTCCAGAAGATGTGAGTGCCAACACAAACAACAACAACAACTATGAGACCTCTATGGAGCATGAAGACTCCGTGGAGAAGGGAGAAAACGAAGCCTTCTACCGCAATCGCCGTTTGGTTAAACGCCAGGTGGAGGTCATATATCCCAACGAACAGCAACAGCAAAGTAAACATATAACCTATAGATCTCTGGGATCGCCTCATCTCTCGCAACCGATCAAACTGCAAATGTGGCTGGATATTGATGTAACCCGTTTCGGGCCCCGCTCCAATCCGCAATGCGTACGCTGGAATTCTTTCACCAACCAATGGACACGCTTGGGCTGCCAAACCGACATACCCGACTACGAAAATATCCACTTGCTCAATCCGCCGCCCATACTCGTCAACTGCACCTGCACACACATCTCCAACTATGCTGTCATTGTCGATGTCATCGATCCGGAAGATATACCGGAGCCTTCGCTGCTTGTCCAAATCACTTCATATTCAGCATTCTTGGTATCACTGCCCGTCTTGCTAAGCGTTCTAATTGCTCTGGCTCTGCTGCGTGGCCAACAGACCAACTCAAACACCATACACCAGAACATCGTGCTGTGCGTCTTCTTTGCCGAACTGCTGTTCTTTGTGGGCATGCAATCACGACGCAATTTGCTAGAAAATGAATTCCCTTGCAAGCTGATTGCAATTTGTTTGCATTACTTCTGGTTGGCGGCGTTCGCCTGGACAACAGTTGACTGTGTGCACTTGTATCGTATGCTAACGGAGATGCGTGATATTAATCATGGTCCGATGGGTTTCTACTTTGCAATGGGCTATGGTGCACCGGCCATAGTTGTCGGTCTGTCGGTAGGGGTGCGGGCTCACGAATATGGCAATAGTTTGTTGTAAGTATTTGAGAGACTCTTTGATTGATTTTTTACGATTAATTTTTTTTGTTTTGGATTCAGCCACTTTGTTTAATCTTTTACGCGCCCAAATTTTATTTTCGTTGGCTTAGGTAGTTGTTGCATAATATATTTTACTACTCGCTGTTATTTGTTGTGGCACTATGTCTGTGTGTATGTGTATGTGTGTGAGATAAGCAAGGAAGGATTTGTAGAAAGTCTTAACAAACTTCATTCATTTACTCCAGTCAAGTTATGAAATTTTTGCCAAAGTCGTTTCTTCCCTTCTGTGTGAAACATAAATGAAATTTAAATATTAATAAAATTATATTAAAAAAAAGTTGTCAAACTGTAGTTCGTTAGTGTCGTTTCACACACTCCTGCCCATCTCTGCAACGTATTGGAACAGAGTGGAAAAGAAACGTTCGCACAAAAAGCTCAAAGGTTGAAAATGTTAATAAAAATTGTTTACCAAAGTATGGATTCCAACAATTTCGTAATTATATTAATAGAATTTTTCAAACAATTTTTATAATTCAAATGAAAAGTAAATGAAAGAAGCATAAAAAATAGACCAAAATACTTTCATAAAAATTTGGATTATATTTCATATGAAAAAGAACCTAAAATTTTGGCGCAATATTCCATAATTCCTTGAATAAAAGTAGGTCTGTATTGACGGGAAGGAAAGTCACCATCTGCTGTTGGCTGAAGTAGTGGAACACGTGACTATGAAGCGGAGGGTCCTGAGTTCAACCCCGCGATAAGTCATGAAGTATTGTGTTGAATTCTTCTGATCAGCGTTGGTGCATGATTGTGTTAGTTGTTGTCCGCCTGTTTCAGTGATAAAGGCATAGCACTGGTCACTGAACATTAAGTGGAAGCGACTGACACGATCATGTACTAAAAAGCAGAGTAACAGCAGCATCCTCCTTCGTCGGTACTGTAGCAAAAATTAGCCGGCGAAATAAAAAGTTCAAATAGTTAAAAAAAACCTCTATCTTTTCATCTTTCTTCATCTGTCCCCTCAATACTATCCCCTCCTTTCTAGTTCCGGCGCAATGCACTGCATATGGGGTGATCCCCTGAGTGCTGGTTCGAGATAAAAAAATATGTTTTAACTATTCAACAGCGCAGAACAGAACAGCTGTTTTCGAAAACCACTACAACAGTACTATAGTTGTGTTACCGGCCTGTGACTTAGTTCAATTGAACTTTTCATTAAACTGAGCGAAATGAGCGCTCACTACAGTACAGAGCGTTTTTGTTCCCGGATGAAGCTCTTTTAATATTGGTATTTTGTAGTACAGTGTGGGTAAATTTGAGGTTAGGAAGTAAATTGGCTGTCAAATGATGAAATGTTAAGAATTGTACTGTCACCCGGTGACAATTATTTAGTAAGCAGGTGGGAAATTTCAACCATGGAATGTTACAGTCTTGAACAAAGAATTTTAATAAACGACGTAACGAGAAAACCCAGAGAACACCTCAGCTTCGTCATCAAAACTAAAAGAATTTAATTTTTAAAGAACGTAGGCTTAAAAAATACTATTTGTTAAAAAAAAACCCCTTACAAATTAGTATATTGTTTTTAGAGCCTGCTTTGGTTCTTCTTCCCTTTAGAAGAACCTGTGCTATCCTACAGAATTTGTCTATACCAAATTCACTAGATATACCTAAAGGGTTCTGCGTTGCACACACAATGACAAAGTGAATATACCCTCCAATTCTTTTTTTTTTTTTTTGAGGATATAAAAATACACATGAGTACTGATGATGAAAGTGTAGTGGTGACTTTCCTCTGTGCCTTTTGGGTATTAATCATGTTTTTCGGAATTTAAAACACAATTTCCAACAATTAGCCAGTCAATATCAATTGAAATTAATATAAGAATTGTCATTAATTATGATTAATAAGAGGCTTATGAAAAATAAGTTTTTATTATATTCTGGTATTTTTAAGCTTAAGGTCTCTTTATTTTAATTTAATTCTTACATCCATACCTAAATGCGGGCGGAAAGCGGAACGTTTTTTTTCCGCTGGGCGTTAACGCTGAAATGCCATACCTAAACAAAAAACGGCAGCGTTATGTAAAAAAAAAAACAATAAAAACAGGGTTATCAAACAAACAAATTAAACAACCCTGATTATTTTAACAACTGGACGGACGACATTTGTGATTTTGTTATTGAAATTTTGTACAAATTACAAACGTGCATACATATTTATGTACATATATAATCATATTGTAAATATTTTCTTACCACCATTTTCTAATACGAAGTGCACAAATTTTTTCTTTTATTATATATTTCACTTTTGTAAATCTTTGCTCTTTTTCTCTGGTTACAATTCTCTTCTTTTGCAACCAACTTCATTAGAAAACGCTCTGTCAAAATCGGATTTTCCAATAGCAAAGCGTTGCCGGCGCGTTATTTCGGTATGCTCCATACAAAATGTATGGACATGAGAACTTTTGACAGTTAAAAAACGCTTGCCGCCCGTATTTAGGTATGGCAGTTAATTTCAATATATCATCACTCCTTTATTTGATAAAAATAATTAATTTCCTGAAGAAGTCACACAAAGGAGTGACGAAATATTGAAATTAAGAATTAAATTAAAATAAAGAGACCTTAAGCTTAAAAATATCAGAATATAATAATAATTAAAAAGAGGTCAAGAAACCAGAAGAATTTAAAAATAATTTTTTCAAATTGTTAATTTTCTCAACGGGCTTAAGTTCGAATCTGCAAGACTGCAAACCATTTTTTTATTATTTTTATTAATAAATGAATTTGTTCAAATTCTATTTATTAATTTTATATTAAGATTGGAATATTAAGAATATTAATATAAAAATTAATAAATAGAATTTGAACAAATTCATATATTAATAAAAATAATAAAAAAATGGTTTGCAGTCTTGCAGATTCGAACTTAAGCCCGTTGAGAAAATTAACAATTTACATAAGAAAGTTCGACTAATAAAAATTCATACATAATTTTAAAAAATAATTTTTTCATTAACCTGTTATAAATCAGATTTTTTTTTTATAAATTAGGCCTTAAGAAAATAAAAAATATTTTTATATTAATATTTCATGCTTAAAAACACATCATTTTAAAAATTAAAACCTAAAGTGATATTTTGGCTCAGTGCACTTTATGCGTGAACGGTGCACACAAATCAGCAAGAAGTCCCAGATTAAAACAATCACATCTTTTATTAAACAAAATATGGAAGTGAAAATTTCTTCGTTTTCGCAACAATTTCGTTCATGGCCATAAATTTTCTTATACGCCAACTTCACGGCAATTCTTTTAAGCCCACACACACACGCACACAAGCAAGCACATAATAACACCCATAGCCCACCCTCGTTGTGTGCTCTACATAAATTCACTTGCAAATTTTTACTTCATGTTGTGACCATGTTTTTTCCCCCTTCATGCCATCTACTTTTTAATTTACAGCTGCTGGCTGTCCGTGTACGAACCCGTTGTATGGTGGCTGGTGGGACCCATTGCCGGCATGTCGGTTGTTAATCTGCTGATACTCTTCGTCTCTGTGAAGGCAGCCTTCACCTTAAAGGATCATGTACTTGGTTTTGGCAATTTGCGCACACTGCTGTGGCTGTCGGTGGTCTCGCTGCCCTTAATGGGTGTCATGTGGGTGTTGGCCGTATTGGCTGCCTCCGAAAGCTCACAACTGCTGAGCATGTTGCTGTCGGGCATGGTGGTGTTGCATGCGATATTTTGCCTAGTCGGCTATTGCATAATAAACAAAAGGGTGAGAGAAAACTTGCAGAGAACCTTTTTAAGATGCATGGGCAGGAAAGTGCCGCTATTGGACTCCTCCATGGTGGTGAGTAATAGTTCACACAATGTCAATGGCACCACGAGGCCCAATAATTTTCTCAATGCCAACGGCTATGATACACAACGACGCAACGTGGGTATAAGTGTGTCCAGCACCACCTCCCGCAGCACGGCCAAGACCAGCTCTAGTCCTTATAGGTTTGTATTAGACAGTTTATGATTTCAATAATATGTAAATATTAAATAATTTAAAGTATTTCCTCACCCAGTGATGGCCAGCTAAGGCAAACGTCCACCTCTACCTCGAACTATAACTCAAACAGTGATGCGCCCAGCTTCCTGAGAGGCTTTGACTCCTCCACCACCAGTGGCCAGCATGAACGCAAATCCCGAAGACATCGAAAAGATTCCGATTCCGGCTCCGAAACAGATGGTAGATCTTTGGAATTGGCTTCCAGCCATTCTAGTGATGATGATGAGTCTCGAACTAATCGTTCTTCCACTACAGGCACCGGCGCCAGCACTCACCGCAGCACAGCCGTGAGCATAACACCTTCTTTCTTGCCCAACATAACGGAGCATGTGCAAGCCACTACACCGCCCGAGCTTAATGTGGTACAAAGTCCTCAGCTATTTCCCAGCGTAAATAAGCCGGTCTATGCGCCCCGCTGGTCCAACCAATTACCCGATGCTTATATGCAGCCGCCAGCCAATATGGGCAGATGGTCCCAAGAAACCGGCTCGGACAATGAGCACATACATCATGGCCCCAAAATGACAATATCACCGAATCCCCTGCCCAATCCCGATCTCACCGATACCTCTTACCTGCAACAACATCACAACAAAATCAATATGACTCCTTCGATATTGGAAAATCTCCAAAATGCCCGCACCACCGACAGTTATGATGGCCTGGAAAGAGAGAGTTTGTATGGCCGCAGGCCAGACAACTACGCGCAATATGATGGCATCACAGCAAACATCAGCAACTACAAACCGCCCAGCCACTATGGCAGTGAGCACGACTACAATGGCAGCCCGAATGGCAATCAAAATAACGGCAGCACCGCTGCCACGGCCAATGCAGCGAATGGCAATAATGGTGCTACCGCCGCCAACGGGGGCAACAGTTGTAGCGGCACGCAAATTGTCAATCACATGCGCACTTTCCACAATGACAACGCCTACTTGAGTGACAGCATTTATGACAAGCAGCGGACAATAGGCTCCCCCTACATGTCCAAAGATCGCATAGCCCCCGATATCTATGGATCGCGTGAAAATCACTATAGTCTGAAAAAGCAGCCGCCCATTTATCCGGGTGACTCTTTGCACTCGGTGCACTCACTGCTGCGCAACGACTACCAACAGCAGCAAAGGCATTTGCACCAACAGCAGCAGCATCAGCTCAACGATCATCATTCCGATCGCATGTCAGAGGGTTCGGACAAGAACGGTTATCATTTTCCCTACACAGCCGAAGAGGATCACTTATCATCGGCCCGTAAACTAAGTTTGCAACACAATCAATCACCTGCCTTACACAGTTCTCAGCAAATACTCAGTGGCCATCAGCAGCAGCTGCAGCAGCATCATGGGCACCTTTCGGGCGGCATGGTGAACGACATCAACAATCCCGGTCTCATGCACCGACACACGTTGAACGGCAGTTCACGTCACAGCTCGAGGGCATCGTCGCCGCCCTCTTCCAGCATAGTGGCACCAATGCAGCCATTGGCTCCTCTCACCAGCATAACAGACACAGAGTAAGTGATTGCAGTTTAATTTTGATTTTCATTTTAAAATTTTTCCTTTAGTATTTGTTCGATTAAGCGGTGTTGTCCTTTATTTTTTTTCTTAGTGCAAATTTTTCTTAATATCGTATGCATTGAATTTATAATTATATCGTATATTTAATTATAAAGAAGAAAAGTAATTGGCTGCAAAAGATTTTACTGTGGAGAATGTTTTTCAAAAATATTCATGATTATAGTGAATTTAAATGATTCACTCCAGCTGAGGTCATAAATTTAACATCGACAATTTTGAAGTAACTTTGAATTTATGTACCCGGTATTTTTGGTTTAAACCTATTAAATTAAAGTTCCGTATGTATTAATTAATATTTACTTGTTCCTTATACTTCGTAATTTTGCTTCAAATCCCATATATCTAGCGAAAAATGCTGCTCTATAAATAATTACCTAGGATCATCAAGTCTTTTAATCCCACAATATGAGATAGAAAACGGTTGGCATATTTGAGGTTAGGAAGTAAAATTGGCTTCAAAACACATCATTTTCCAAAAAAAATTCAGTTTTATTGTCACCAATGTGAAGTAAAAATATGGGAATTAATTATGGAATATGATGTTGGGCAAATGTCTACCTCTAGCACATCGGCAGACATCCGCTTTTTTACCAAATTTTGGGCCGCATTTTGCTAAAGCGTGTTTTTTTTTAGAGTGTCACAACTTTTAATTGGCATCACTGCCTTATTTGAGCACCTATAGTATTTAACAGCTGATTATTATTATTATTGTATGAGGCCATAAGCACCGCGACCCAAAGGATCTTTTGTGCAGCCCAAGTGTTCACTGATGTAGATTGAGGCTGCGAATAAAGCCAATTACTCTACCCGTTGAGATATCGTACACCTCCCCTGCAGTCATGAAACTGCCTCCGAGGAACCTCCTCCTGCACGACGCCGCTGCCGGACAGTCGCAGAGAACGTGTTCCGGTGTCTCCTCCTCTGCTTCGCAGAGTCTACATGCTTTGGTCTGAGAATTGCCCATGGTAAACTGGTGTCGTCTGAGACCGCAGTGTCCGGTGAACCAACCCGTTAATAATCTGAGGTCATTCTTGTCCATTAAAATTAATTTTTGGGATTTGTTCCGAGATAACGTAATGAAACGTTTTGCCTGTCTTAGGCCGTGAAGGGCTTTCCAGTGGCGATTAAACTCCACTCGAGCCCAGTAGTCATTCTGTTCTTTGACATATCCTCCTGAGATGCCAAAGAAGGGTTCCGGTCCTATGAATCTACGATGGGCTCCTCTGTTCGCCAGACAGTCAGCCCGTTCGTTCCCAGCGTGGCCCTTATGGCCAGGTAACAGCTGATAGTTGCTTTTTGTTTAATTTCCTTTAAAATTCCATTATGAATCGACTTACACCAGAGCAAATTGTTAAAATTATTAGCCCAATTCACAATCCTGTGCAAATGGTCTTGCACTATAGCATTTGCAAATTGAGAGAGTATGTGAGAGCATTTTCAATGTATTTTGTTGGTGTAGAGTACAATTATTTTGCAAATGCAATGATGCACGACCATTTGCACAAGATTGTGAATAGGACTATTATAATTGTTCCATTCGTCAAACTCATTGTGCACTTCTTCAATTTTATGGCATAAATAATTGTCCTTCAGAGCGGCCAATTCGAAGAACAATAACATGTCAAAAGTTTAACGTCAGTACCTGTCTCGCGACTTAACCTGACGGTGCTCTTAACACCGGGTGAAAACAATGCGTCCACCAACGCCTCCATGTGCAACAAGTGTCGCACATGAATACCAATTCGAAACTATGCATTTGGACATGCCCCCCCCCCCCTGGTCAAGAACGGAGACTATCTAACCTCCTACCGATATTTGGGTCTCGGCACCCAGTTGCAATGCAACTCCACACTGAGCCAACACTCTCCCGCGATTTGGGTCCCAACCACAGTCACCACGATGCTCCAGGCAGAAACCGAAGTTTCTGGGGCTCCTGACACCCGTGGTACCAGAATTGAGTCTCCGGTCAGACTTCGTAACCGAAAACTACCAGTTGGGCTTTAAAATAGCCCGGGACTGGTGGCCCACAGCACAACCACACCTACAACAAAAACACACGCACACGGCATCACATTATCCCAAACATCACACGCAGAGACATAAAAAGACAAGCATACGACACACGCATATACACAACAATACAGGTCACGTCGGGGTCCTCGAGCTAATGTCCAGTCCTTCTAATACTAAACAAAGCGCGTGCAAAATCGCACAAATTCCTAAATGGTCGACTGTCCTGTAAGACCCTACTGACATCCCAAACCCCCTCCGAACAAACAACTCCCATATCCCCTAAACTCCTAACATCATCATAATAAGGGAATGTCGTCAGTACATGCTTCCAGTCCTCTGGTCCACCTCCACAGTCCCCTTCGATATAAGAAATCATGCAGTGAACCATGTCCGGTCTGGTCAGTAGAAATTCCACCCACAAACCCAAGTTTGACCGGACGGTCACGTATAAACGTCGCGTCCCATATAAAACGGAACGTTACCCTACCATCCCCACAATTCGAAGAACAATAGATCGTTTTTGGACCTCATTTACATATACTGATATTGTACATCCCGTGAGACAACGAACAGTGCACACTGAAGAGGTTGTAGCCGCTGTACAGGAGAACATTGAAGACGATCCCAATCAACCAATTCGTCACCGTTCTCAGCAACTGGGTTGTATGTAATTCCACTTTATGGAATATTTTTTTGGTGGTTGAAAACTGATGTTCCAGATTGCGCCCGTTCTACGCACCAACTGTGGCGGCCACTTGGCAGAAATCATATTTAAACTTTAATTTCATAAAATTTTCTTTCCAATAACGCCTGTTTAAACTTGTGTCACTCTATAAAAAATACCCTTTACATAGTTTCGCTTATCTTATCAAGGTAGCGCCGAATTTAATCTTTCAAAGCGTTAGTTATATACGGTATGTTCATGTAAACCCGGTCTTTCAAATGACTCCAGAGCAAATAATTTAGCGGCGTTAAGTCATACAAACGAGGCAGCTAATTGGCGTCGTTAAATAGAGAAATTAAGCGGCCGAGAAATGTTTCATGCAATAACTGAATTGTTTGCTGTATGGCTTGTGGCGCCGTTTTGCCAAAACCAAAGGTCGATCATGGTTTAGCAGTGCAAAGAATTCACGGTGATGACGTTTCCTTGCACATTTCCCAAAAAAAAAAAATTATAATAATACGGGCCAGCGATGCCGCCTGACCACAAAACGCACCATACAAACACTTTCTTTGCATGCAATGGTTTTTCAGGAACTATTTGTGGATTTAGTGGGCCCCATATGCGACAAGTTTGTTTGTTTACACAGCCGCCTAAGTGAAAATGGGCTCCATCACTAGAGATGATTTTGTTGAAAAACGCGTTTTTTTCGTTCAGTTTTTTAAACAGCCAATTTTTACAATTAAAATTCAAGCATGTTGCATTCCGTGGTTAAAATTTCCCAACGTTTTACTAAATACATGTCAAAGGATGACAGCTCAGTTCTTGACATTTCGCCATTTGACAGCGAATTTAACTCCTAACCTCAAATTTACCCAACCTTTACTATTGAAAAATACTGATTTTTCGCTACTTTTTAACCAAAGGAAAATAAAGGGTGACCCAACCAAGACGCAACGATGTTAATTATAAAGAAAATTATCTTAATATTCTGTATTATAAAGGGTGTTTTTATAAGAGCTTGCTGATTTGAAATTTAAGTAAAACACATGCCAAATTATGAAATGGCCAAAAAAAATTTTTTATTTGGTAGATAATTTCTTGTCATTTAACATTTAAATATAATTTCGGGCATATGGCCACCACGACTATTTTGCAAAAAAGGTCATTCTGGAGGTACAATTTTCGACCACCTTTTCAAGCATTTGAGGGCGCATTTCAGCAATGACACGTTGAATACTGGTTTCCAAAGCGTCAATCGTTGCTTCACGTTTATCCACGTAAACCAATGATTTCAGGTATCCCCACAAAAAATAATCGAGTGGCGTCAAATCACACGAACGCGGAGGCCAATTCACCGGTCCATTTCTCGTTGAAATGTTCTTTCGATAAGTCCATTGTTTCCCCCGCAATATGACAAGTGGCACCATCCTGTTGAAACCACATTTCGTTTACATCCATATCTTGAAGTTTTGGCACCAAAAATTCATTGATCATGATTCTGTATCGATTTCCATTCACGGTAACGCGTCGTCCTTCCTCATTTTTAAAGAAATAAGGACCGATGATTCCACCAGCCCATAGACCGCACCAAACAATACATTTATCGGGATGCATTGGTAATTCTTGAACGGCGTGTGGATTATCTCTGCTCCAAATACGGCAATTTTGCTTGCTGACATGTCCATTCAACCAAAAATGCGCCTCATCACTGAAGAGAATTTTGCGCTAAAAAAGCGGATAAACATTTTTAATTGAACACTGTTTTTGAAAATAAATTTCCACGATTTGGAAGCGTTGTTCTGGAGTTAACCCGTTCAAGATGATTTGCCAAACAATACTGAGTAGAGACGTCACTTTAAACTGTCAAAACAGCTGACAGACAACAGAGTGATTCGTATAAAAAAAAACTTCATAAAAAAACACCCTTTAATAGAACAATTTATGACAATTAAATATGTAAAACAAAATATCAGCCAAGAGCTCGCTACGGCTGCGGTGGCATGCCTCTATCCGCCACCGAATAGTTAGTTATTCAAAATATTCCATATTTTGAATAACTCGGAAAAATATTTAAGATGCAGTGTCGTTAATGGGCCTGATGGTTTGTCCTCTAAATAAAAAAACTAAATTTGTTTTTAATATAAAAGATAATAAATGAAAATATTTGTGTGATTTACAAACACAGAAAGCTAGAACCATTAAACATTTTCCATATTAAAATCTTTTTAGAAAACTATATACATATATTTACAAATATCTTGAACAACTTTTGGTGTCTACTTAGGCTGGCTTTTAATGGTTTAGCATATTTAGTGTTACGGCTTAATGAAACAAAAACCAATTATTTTAATTAAAAGTAACAAAATATAACAATAATTGAAATTTTAACAAAACAAACAATATTTATACTCTCTTTTTTTTCCTTTAACATCCATACAATTACCACTCACTCTCACACTCTCTCCATACCTTCACTACAACATTGTTTTGGTTCGATTGCGGAAAACTGTAACAAAAAAAACACACACATACAAAATAAACAAAACAAACAAAACAACACTTGTTCATTTTATCATCAATCCCTTAATACAACAACAACAACAAAATAAACATCCTGATTTCCACGCCATTAAACTATGTATACCGTACACTACTAACACCACCTTAACAAACCCAACACTGTGAACAAACACACGCATATTTATTCAAACGTGAAATGAACAAATAAAAAATTACTCACTCCTGTCCACTTCAAATACCGATAACAACACTGAAATCATGTTGATTATCCGTTTTGGCAAAATGTTTGCTTTTTTACTTCCTCTGTTCCTTCCTGTTTTATGTTTTGTTGCTTTATTGCCATTATTTTTTTTTTTTATTTATTTATTTAACATACACAGTTCTTGGTCTTGGGAGCGCTTAAAGAAAATCTAATTATTTCTGTTCTTTTCTTTTGCTTCTCTTAATTCTTGCGTTTCCATAAAACGTTTTGATGTGCTTGTGTGTGGCTGCGTGTGCTTAAACAAAAAAAAACTATAAATAAATTATAAATATTATGTTATTTTCATTTGCTTTATATTAACTTGCACACATGCACACTTGCGTCTTAACATATCTCAATAACAACAACAACAAAAATGTTTAACAAATAAATATATTAACCTGCTGCAACAAATAAACTGTAATACAATTAATGCAAACAAAAACACAAAAATACTCACACACTGCCATGAAATAACACCAATAACAACAACATTGACTTTCGCATTCGGATGTTAAAAATGGCTTCTTAATGAAAACAACAACAACCACAAACATCATCATCATCACGATCATCATCGTCATCGTTATCGTCATCATCTTCAACTTCAACTTCATTAACAATGGCAATGCAAACAATAATCTGCTGCTTTAAATTGTTGTTAACTACTTACACCACTACGACTTTCACCACTTAAACTGCAACAACAAAAACAAAACATTTATACCGTTATTTCAACAACAACAAAAACGTATACAAACACTTTCTTTGAATTAACAATCAAAACACTTCGCAAATACTACAACAACTAACTACTACCCGCCCACTCTCTGTCTCTCTCTCGTCTCTTACGGTGTTTTGGGTACTTTTTTTGTACCGACTGTCTGTCTCTTGTACACTTCTAACGTGAAAACTTATTTTATTAAACTGCAGATCAGAGGTAAACCAAAAATTCATTTAAAATAATTTATTTCCTTTTTCTTTCCTTTTCTTTTTTTCATTAAATTAAACAATGAAAAGAAAATGTTTTATGTATGAAAGAAACTAGTTTATTTCAAGAATTGTATACTTTTACACTTTTACTAATTGTTAAATGTTTTAGTTAGCATTCCATTATGGTTTGGTGTATTGGGTGATTTTTGGTTCTTCTTCTGTTAATGCAAACAAAGCAGATGCGGTAAATTTTTTTAATAAATAACAAATTCCTAAGGACTGTTTTTATATTAAAGAATTCAATTAAAAACTGTAATTATTTTATGGTTTAAAGTTGTACTTGAAAATATATGCTCACAGAAAATTTCTTCAAATAGAAATTTTAGAAATAACTTTAAAATATTTTCATTTGAAGAGATTTTCTTTGAAATTCTCTTTTCAAGTACAAGTTTAAATGATGCCACAAGGATTGTGTATTGAGTAGTTGCAAATTAAAATAACTCAAAGTTGCCAACTGCTGGAAATGTCCGATATATTAACGGTGGGAATATAACTAAATTAATAAAAACAAGTAAAAAAGTTGTATTAGACCAGCGGTCAAATTACGGCACTCGATATCGAACGAAATTTGTATTTAAATTGTATGGAAATTTCGATCGATATCGAATGCGGTAATTTGGCCACAGGTCGAATTCTAAATACCCTACAAATATTTAGTAAATAAAAACTCTATTTTCATTTCTTAATAAAATTTACATTTTTATAGTATTTGGCTTAAGTAAACAAAGAAAAAAAATTATTTTAACACCGTCGTTTCCAATGTGTCGGGAGGAGCGTAACTGAGACACCTTACATATTAATATTTTATATCAACGTGGAAAAAAGGGACTGAGAAAACTTAAAAATGTTTGACCTGCTGGGTCACACTTTTTTCTAAAATTCTATACAGAGTCTCTCGAAGCAAGGCCGTAGGGAGACATCTCACCTAAGACGCAAAAACTTAAAAACTAAATTTTCGATGTAAAATGTGGAAAAAAGTTAATTTTTTGTAAGCTCATTTAGGGAGTGAAGGGTTAGGGCAGGGGAAGATCAGACAACATATTACCTTCGTCGTAAAAAATTTTTTTAATTTAAATGTAACTTCAACGCCCACTAAAGGGGGCGGGGACCAAAAATAGACTATGTCATTTTTTCCACAGACTGACGTATGGGCATTGCTTCATCACTGATCAAGAATATATATACTTTATGGAGTCCAATTCTTTTTGGACTCCATAATTCGGGGTCTCTCTGTAAAATTTAATTAAGTTTATTTTTTTTATAGGGTCATTTAGGGGGCAAACGAGGAGGAGGAGGATAGGACAGAGGCGGATCAGGTTACGTCTCAGCTTCGTCATAAAAACTTAAAAATGTTAATTTTAAGGAATGTAGGCTTAAGTAATACAATTTGTTAAATGTTTACACTATTTTTGCATATAAAAACGCCCACTAAAGAGGGCGGGGTCCAAAAATTAATATTTTTTATTTTATGGCTTCAAGTTTAGCGTGTCGCACATAAAAACATATTATATGCTCAACAAAATTACAACAAAAAACTTTAAAAATTACGTTGTTGTTTTAGAGGTTGGTTTAGTTCTTCTTAGGGGAACTTGTTTCCCACTAGCCCGATTCAGCCCATTTACGAACCTTGCTTGTGCTATCTTACAGAATTCATCTACACAAATTCATTTTATACTTTATGGGTCCTTAGGGTGATATTTCGCTGCGTTACACACACAATGACAAAATGAGTATATCCTCCCATTTTTATTTGGAGTGTATAAAAACTCTATTTTGTTGGGGTCGCTCCGGGAAGTATTGTAGGGAAGACATCTATTTTTGATATAAACAAAAAAAAGTAAATTTTTGGTTTAATAAGTGTAAAAAAAATATTTTTTTTATAGAGCCATTTAGGGTGCAAAGCTTAGGAGGGATGAGAAGGCAGAGAAAGATCAGAGAACAAGATTAAAATTAAGGAGTCTAGGCTTACATGTCTACACTCTTTTTGCATATAATATCTTACGTCAACGCCTACTAGAGGAGGCGGGTTCAAAAAGTGAATTTTTCTGATTACCTGTCTCCAAGTTGAACGCTTTAGATCTTCTTTGACAGGAAAACATATTATTTGCTGAATAAAATTGCAAAAAAAAACCTCAAAATATGATGTGGTTTTTTAGAAGTTGGGTGAGTTCTTCTTGAGGGAAGATTTATACCCCTGAATGCAGTTGGTACCAACTTTAAAATAATGTATTTTTTGAGTCTTTAGAGTATCATATTCACAATCTGGTCGATATTAATAATAATATTTATTATTAAGATAAGAACTTTTTATTCAGACTCAAGTTCAAATCTGCAATCTGCAGCCATTTTTTTTTTTTTTTTTGTGTAAGAATTTTTATTAAACTCAAATTATTTTTATCGGAATGGAATATTTAGAATAATTTTTTTTGAAGGTTATAAATATTCCTCTTTTGATACAAATAATTTTAATTGAATAAAAATTCTTAAAAATAAAATTTGCATATTTGAAGTGGAGTCTGTAGTTGAGTGGAGTATTTACAATATTTTTTATTATCATCAAAAAAACTATTTCCATGATTATAAAAATATTCTTAAGTTTCACTTTTAATACAAATAACTTTAATGTAATAAAAATTCTTAAAAAAAATTAATTTGCTGATTGCAGATTTGAGCTTGAGTCTGAATAAAACATTCTTATTATACCCTTCAAAAAAGAATTGGTGGGTATATTCTCTTTGTCATTCCATTTGTAACGCAGCGAAATATCCATCTGAGACCCCATAAAGTATATATATATATATATATATATATATATATATATATATATATATATACATATATATATATATATATATATTCTTGATCAGTTAATAAATCTAAGACGATATAGCCATCTCCGTCCGTCGTCCGTGGAAATATCGTTGCGAATAGAGCCAGATTCTTGAAATTTTGTGCAAATATATCATAAAAGATAACACAGGTCAAGTTCGGAAATGGGCTAAATCGGGCAAGAGGGGAAAAAGCTTCCCTAAGAAGAACTAAACCAACCTTTAAAAAACAACTTCATTTTGATAGATTTTTTTTTGTAAGATTGTTAAGCAAATTAAATATTTTTATATCAAAGAAGGGCCAACGCATTAAACTTGGAGCCATAAATCAAAAAAATTTATGTTTAGACTCCGTCCTCTTTAGTGGGCGTTATTATATTGCAAAAATTGTGTAAAAATTTAACAAATTGTATTACTTAAGCCTACATTTCTTAAAAATAACATTTTTAAGCTTTTATGGCGAAGCTGAAAATTAGCCTGATCCTCCTATGACCAGAGAAATTATTTACCAATTTTTTCCTAACAACTTTTAAAAACTATAAATCAAAATATTGTCTAACTTTAACTTTTGCCGCAAACAAATATGCCTTAATGAAAAAGCGTTCAACCAAAAAATCACCCTTTAGATTTAATTTATTTATTTTTCCTTTCTTGTATGCTTCGAACAGAAACTTTTATTATTTTCATGCATTTTTTTCTGTTTCACTTTCCATAGCTGTTGATTTAATTGTTGATATTTTTGAAAGTTTTCTTTTTAATTTTTATCTTTTCATACGAATAGTATTTGTTTTTGCCGTCTTTGTTGCTTTTATATTTAATTAAAACTAACTGATGTATTTCCCTTGTAAATAATTCATACATTGTAAATGTAGTTGCAGATTTGTTTTCATATATTCTTAATACAATCTTTCAAACAACTCACACACACACACACACATACACAAACAAACAAAAATAATACTTTTTCATACAGACAGAGTTTTAAACGAATTAACTAGAATTCATAGTAGAGTTTTTTATACAAAACACATATTTTACAGAGCATTTATTTCTCACAATTCTCACACTCAGTTCTACAGTGCGTATGATTGTTATTTAATGGCAATCAATATAAATCATACGCCCAAGTTGTTTTACAAATAAAATAGAAGAAAGACGCCAATGGGGGCGATAATGGAACTATTTATACCTAATTCTAATTTATTTTTTATAAATTGAAGAAATTTAGAAAAAAATACCACAGTAGGAATCGCACAATGGGTTCACTAACAAAAAAATACAAAATAAAATTGTAGTTTCTAAATAAAAAATTCGAAATAAAATTGCAGTTTGTAAAGAAAAATATCGAAAAATTATTATCGTTTCTAAGTGCACGCATCGATTGTAATAAATTTTTATAGACTTTGGGTCTTATTCATAAAAAATATATTTGACTTATAGAAAGTTTATAAAACATATTTCCATACAAAATTTGTTTTATAAACCTTTTATAAAGCAGAAATATTTTTTATGAATAAAACAGTATTTTCAAACTGGACATCGTGCGCACTACAAGTTCCAACTATTTAGAAAATAAAAAAAAAATTTTAGCAAACAATTTTACATTCCTGTAAATAATTAGCAAAATAATGACACCACATTTCCCCAAAACTTTCTCGTTGCTTGACATGTAAACTAAACATAAATGAAATGAAACAAGTCTAGAAGAAACAACTTTACCTTAACTAGAATCGTATCGAAGAAATAAATCCTTAGTACATACATCATACATCATATAATATGAAGGGAGTCATAAATTCTTCGTCGTTACTGTTTAAAAAATTCGCTACGAAACGATAAAATAAAGCGGATACAATAACTTATTCTCCCACTTTTCCACATCTATCTTCTAAACATAGTTTCACATAGGTACAATGCTTTTCGGTAAATGACCCCTATGACACACTTGCCAATTGAAGAAAATACACCTCTAACTTATATTGAAAAAAGTTTACAGAAGAGACCAAAATTTTTCTAAAATGAAAAATTCCCAAAAAAATGTCCTTAATTTGATATTGTTGACAAAAACCACTATTTTTAATTGAACTAGTGTGAAATTTGTCACATGTTTCTTGTGCAGCACACAAGCACGATTTTCAATTATACTGCAGAACTCTTCTTAAAATCACATGCATCTTAAGCGGCCCAACCACTTCCAATATAACTGTGCAATTTTTCGTATTGTACAATCACATCTTCAATGTGTATGTCATATTCAAAGCTGGCACAATATATTGGCAGAAATTAAAAGATTTTTGATTTTTTTTTTGTGCAAACCAAAAGAAGTGCAATATACTGTGAAATGTGTTGGCAACATTGTACAATATTTTTGTTGTTTTGCTTATAGGTTATGTTTACTTTTTATTGTAAGAAAGTTGTGCCACATTTAATTTGAACTATTGCGCCACTTATTGAATAATAGAGGCCAAAATGGAAATAATATGGCAAATAACATATACAATAATATTGTATAATGGATGGGCCGCTTTAAAACAGCGGTGTTCAGCCCATAGAACAATTGTTTAAAAAATTTACACACATTTGTTATGCTCTTATAAAAATTTTCATTCAGTCGTCGTTGAGCAAGCGATGAGAACACATGCGGATGGTCATTGTCATTTTATTTCAGAAATTTATTAAGCATTGTTGTTGCTTCTTGTTGGACGAAGCATAGCAAACACAAACGATTCAATTACAATTGAACACGAAAGTTAAAGTCGAAATTGAATTAGATATGAAGTAAAAGATTTCGATAAAATTAGTAGTCCGGAGTTTTGGAAAAATTTAGATGTTGCAATATGTCCCCAGCTCAAAAAAATTTATTTAAAATATTTATCATTTTTTTCCACTACTTATGTGAAAAAAGTTTTTCAAACAAAAAAATGTTTGTTCTAAGCAGCGAAATAAAATAACTTCTTTGAACTTAAAAAATATTTTACTAATTCGTAATTGTCATGCAATTATTAACATGGAATGTTTAATTTAAAATTTTCAAAGCGATTTTAAAAATTATAATGAGAAATGATACAAGTTTTAATCTTGCATAAAAAACTGGTTTAAAAAGATTTATTTTTGTTGTTTCTTAATATAACTGTTCTATTTTTTAATATTGATAACTGCTATTTACGGTCCCCTATATTTTTGTTTCTTAAAATTAAAGTTACATTCACTTAATAAGTTTTTATATGGCAAAAACTCCGTCTTTTTTTTATTTTAAGCGTTTGACATCTTCACTTTAATTTTTGAACACCACTGCTTTAAAATCACATGCATCTTACAGAGTATTATTTCCCACAGTGCGTATGATTATTATTTAATAGAAATCAATATAAATCATACGTTAAAATTTTTTTTTGTAAAGGGTGGTTAAATTTTAAGGGCCGATGTTGATTTTGAATAAAAGACAAATTATTTAGGAAATTATTGTCATATCTTTTTATTATGATAATATTGGTATGGTTCAATTATGTATGAAACAAAATATCGGCAAAATGGCCGCCGCAACTTCGGCGGCACATCTCCAAATTTTCGATGACGCTGAGGCATAATTGAGGTTCTATGCCGTTAATGTGCCGAATTATTTAATCCTTTAGCTCTTGAATTGTTGCTGGCTTATCGACGTACACCTTTTTCTTTCAAATAACCCCAAAGAAAAAAGTTCAACGGAGTCAAATCACATGATTTTGACGGCCAATTGAGATAGCACGGCCATTGAATTTATCGTGCAATAGAGCCATTGTTTCGTTAGCACCATCCTGTTGAAACCACATATCGTCCACATCCATATCTCGCAATTCGGGCCATAAAAAGTTCGTTATCATCTCTCGATAGCGAACACCATTCACAGTTACTGCCTGACAGGCCTCATTTTGGAAAAAATACTGCCCAATGATGCCGCCAGCACATAAACCGCACCAAAGAGTCACTTTTTGTGGGTGCACTAGTTTATCGACAATCACTCTTGAATTATCATTCGGCCAAATGCGGCAATTCTGCTTATTGACGAATCCACTGAAGTGAAAATGTGCCTCATCACTGAAGATGATTTTCTTCGAAAATTTATCTTCCAGAGTTAGCATTCCTTGCCACCATTCTGACCATTTTGACGACGCTTGGAATGGTCAAGAGGCATTAGCTCTTGAGTCAATTGCACCTTTTTAGTATGTAAATGCAAGTCTTTATGCATAATGTTCATCAACGATGAGCGTGAGAAATGCAATTGTTGGGCACGACAACGAGTTGAGATGAACGGCTCTTTAGCCACACTATCGCAAACAGCAGCCATATTTTCTGCAGTGAGAACTCTACGAGCATGAAATTGTGTTTTCACATCTCATACAGACCCGGTTTGCTCAAATTTTTGCACGATTTTTTGGATTGTACGCACTTTTGGGCGATTAAATTGACCGAAAAAATTACGTAGTGCACGATATGAGTTTTGATTTGAACGCCATAAATAGCCAGAATAACTTTGACACGTGGCTCGATTGTGTATCTTTCCATGGCTGAAACTGAGTTAGTCTGAAATTGAGAAATGCCAAATGAAATGCACAAAAAACTTGTCATTAATGTGTGGTTCACATTCAACATCGGCACTTACAATTTAACCAGCCTTTATTCAAATTATCGGGTGTTTTTATTAGGAGAATCCTTGACAATATCAACAATTCTACCAGGTAGTAAAAATATAAGGATGCTCGATGTTTTTGATTGGTGCAAAACGTTCACTCCATTGTCCTCCACTGGGGAATTCATTGCAAAAGTACATGAAAATTAAAAATATTAATGGCGACGACTTAAGGAATATAATTTATTAAATATTTACACTATTTTTCCATGTAATACCATGTGTTACTTGAACGCCCACTAAAGGGGTCGGGATCCAAAAATTAATATTTCTGATTTTTTGGCCTTAGAGCTTCTTTGACATAAAAATATATCATTTGCTTAACAGAAAGAAAGAAATTTTAAAAATTCTGTTGCTTTTTAGAAGAAGTTTTAGTTCTTCTTAAGGAAATTGTTTCCCCTCTAGCCCGATTTAGCCCATTTATGACCAGTGCTATCCTTCAAAATTTATCTATGCCAAATGTCAAGGGTCAGGCTCTTTAGTTTGGACTGTATTGGGATTTTCACAGACGGGCTGATGAAATCACTGATCAAGAATATATATACTTTGTGGGGTCTTAGAGGGATATTTCGCTGGAATGGCCCTCCACTTCTTTTTTGGAGGCAATAAAAATATCATTCCAACTTCCGTCTTGTAATATAATTTCACACACATTTATTTGACTCTAGATCACTAGGCGGATTATGTCGCTCGTTAAATAAACTACGCGAACAGATTTTTTTTCTATATTGAGTTGAATTAAGATTTGGCTAATTGTTCGAAATTCGTTTTAAATCTCAGAAAGACATAATAAATATTCCAAGACACAAAAGAAATTCAACATCAGTTTTTTAAATTATTCAACTTACACAGCAGAGCGGAACAGCTGTTTTCGAAAGCCGCCTCACTTTCATCACCAGTACTCATGTGTATTATTGCTTGTCACCAATTATTAGGTGGCTTAGTTGAATGTGATAAGAGTTCTTATTTAAAAAAATTTTATTAGGAAATAGAATCCGAGAACTGTTTTTTTTCAGAGTGCATATTCTCAAGTAAGAAACGTTGTTCTGGCGTTAAATGATTAGTTTGACATGCTCCACTGTGCGACAACAGTTATCGATATTGATAGTTGCGGCCTAAAAAGAAAACTCCAATTCTTTTCTTTTTTTGACTTGTGACAGCAAAAAGAAATAGACAAAGTTACATTTTCTATCAATTTCATAATCCCTGACTCAATTATGGAAAACTAAGTTTCAAACAATTATATTCCGTAACTTTGGAGATGCTTTCTTTGAAATTAGTAATTCCTATTTTGTGTTTCTTTGTCTTCTGTTGCTTTAATTGTTTGCTTTGTTTGTTTTATAGCTTTTAGAATTATAATTAAACAAATATTTTTATTATTATTCTATATATTTTTAATGTATTCAATTTAGCTCAATAATAGAGTTTTAACATGTTTTTGCTACAAAGAAAAGTTAAAAACATTTTAAAACGAATATATTTTTATTGGAAAAATTTTTAAGCAATTACTTTTATAAGCTTTTTTTATAAAAAGTTTATCATTTATAAAAAATGTATTGCTTAGAAAATATGTTGTTTTATAGCCGAAAATCATAAAATAAATATATCATATACTCGTATTTACAACCATAAATTGTGGCTTTAGCAAACAATTCTTAGTTATTTATTTTTTATACAAACACACACACGCACACACTCACACACACATACATAGCTTTTATGTAAGTTAAGTACATACTGGTATAACAAATAGTTTTATTTTCTTGATAAATTGTTATTTATTATACAAATAAGCAGAAGAGAAAAAAAACAAAACAAAAAATAGGTAATAAATATTACAGTGTAGATATAGCAAACTAAAATACTAGATATAAATATTTAAAAATACACAAATTTGCGTAAGACTATTTAGCACACAATACTTAAATATATAGAAAAAATCATTTTTATATACAAAAGAAAAAAAAACAGCAAATGAAGAAAAACTAAATTAACTAACACAAATAATACATACATTTTTCACAGTTGGACATATTATGGCTACATCGTCAACGGCGTCTTTATCCTTGGTCCTTAACAGTCTGGTAGTTTACAGTTTTGTTTCATTTCTTTCATATAAATTATAGCTACTCGTACTCCCCTTCTAAAAACACACTTCATTCATGGAAACACTTATCAATAATAAATATGTAGTAAAAAGTATTAAAAAAGTATTTATAAACTTTATGCGCGAATAAGTAGAAATACACGAGGGGCGACGGCAGAAGTTCGTGCTTGTTGCAGCTCAAAGCATACAGTTATAGGCAGTTGTTGACTTCACAAGACTCAGTCTTGTGGCTGAAAATTAAAGTGAATTAAATATTTAAGTCTCATTAAGAAGAATTTAGTTTCTGCTGTTAATTTTCACATATTTAAAAAATTATTAAGTTAAGAATTCTTTATTCAGACTCAAGTTCAAAGCTGCAATCTGTTTATTTGTTTGAAAATTTTTATTAACTTCAAGTTATTTTATTATTAGTGTCTTCACACTGACATGATTTTAATAAATTTTGGTTTTAACGTTAAAACCCGTTTTTACCACACAAAAAGATATTGTTAAAACCAACTTAATAGTACATTTTCATATACGTAATTTGTGCCAAATTATTTCATTTGCCCAAATTAACTAGTTTGCGACATGATTTCCCATATAGTTTTCTCACAAGCAAATTATCTCAAATGACTTAATTTGCTTCAAATTATTTCGAAATTCTTCTATGCAACAATGCGCGGTTGCTCTTCTTACAAATACAACCTTGAGGCATCCATTATTAGTGAGTTACAAATGCGAAAAAGTGACATTTAAGTACGAATAAAATGGCGCTGATTTTATTTCTTGAATATAATTTACAAAAAAATCCATTTTTATTTTGCTTTTTATAGTTTTTATTTTTATTTTGCCATTTCAAGTTAACATTGAAAAAAAAAATCTATTTTCTTATGTTAAAAAATAACCGAAGAATACAAAAGTCAAACCAAAGTATATCTATATCAAGTAAATGCAAGAGCCCAGCTGACTAAAATTTTTTTCAGTTTTTACATGAACGTATGTCAAAATTTGTTTACTTTTGTAGCGAGCCATATTTGTTTATTCGTTGAAAAAATAATTTTGTAAAATTGTGAAAAACATTATTAATTCAACAAAAGTAGCAAAAAAGAATTGTTGTGGAAAAGATTTTTGTGAAAAAGTGTATTGTTTAAGAAAAGTAACAAAAAGAAATTGTTTTAAAAAAGTTCTATGCGAAAAGTATTTAAATTTTTGGAAATAATTGTGAACAAAACAAAATAAAATAAAAGAAAATTTCTGACATAAGATATTAATTTTACACAAACAAAATGTACGGTGGATTTTGTTGTTGTACTCTTGCGACTACTTGATATTGATATACTTTGAGTCAAACTGTTTTCAAAAATTCGATCACAAAATTTCTTATAACGTAATGAAAACACTTCGACATAAATTCCTCACATCAACTTAATTTACTTATGGTGGAAACGTACTATAAAACAACTTTTATGGAATGCAATCTTGTTTTTGTCTGTGCTAAGTTGAGTGCTGCCAAGTTATATATTGGAAGCAGCTGATAATATTTATGTGAATAGACAGAACGTTTTTTTTATATATAACGACTTGATTTCTAAGAAGTTCTTCACTATGCATAAGTAGCTCCATAATTTTAAAATATTCATTCAAAAAATGTAAAATAATTTCAATTTTAGAACTTTTTCTTTTTTCATTCAAACAAAAACTTCTGTTGTACAGGTTGTCAGTTAAGTGTTGTAAAAATAGAGGACGAGTACAGCAATAAATTCACACATTTCTATCAGTGATTTAATTTATTTTGAAGAAATTTATTATATAATTTATTATAAAGCTCAATTTGCAGAGTGAAATCAGCTGTTTATGGTTTTAACGCTAAAATCTGGTTTTCAATTTCCG
This sequence comes from Linnaemya tessellans, assembly GCA_951800035.1. Taxonomy (NCBI): domain Eukaryota; kingdom Metazoa; phylum Arthropoda; class Insecta; order Diptera; family Tachinidae; genus Linnaemya; species Linnaemya tessellans. Next base: position 93,859,333 of record OX637534.1, read on the forward strand.
TGTGAAAACACTATAAAGAGTGGAATATTTAGAATATTTTATTAATAATCAAACTAGCATAACAGATCAGTACTGGTTTCGAGGCCGCTATGCCATCTCAGCAGCGTTTATTTTTTTAATTTTCCATACTTCATTTAAGTATATAAATATAACGCAATAGACTAAGAAATTGCTAATTTCTTTTTCTAAATTAAATCACTTTTGGTTAGCACGAAATTCCACAACAGTGGCGATCATCGTTATTCCAAATATTCTATTTTCTCTTATGTCTTTTCCATAGCCATCGACTACTGAGATCAAACGCAGTTTGTTATTTATTTCCATGCAATTAACAAAAATAAAAATAATGTGGATTTAATAAAAATTCTTAAAAACAAACAATTTGCAGATTGCAGATATGAACTTGAGTCTGAATAAAAAATTCAGATCTTAATAATAAATTAATAAAAACAATTTACACTCATATTTAAAAAATGTTTGCAAGTTGCCAGTGAGATTTCTTACTTTCGCCGAAGGGTTCTTATGTGGAACAACCTTTCTGCAGAGGTCTTTCCTGCCACTTTTAACTTGGGGAAGTTAAAATCTAAAGTTCACAAACCCTACTCCGTCTATCCTCCTTCCCGTAACCAATATTCCTAGTTCTGGCACAGTGCATCGCATACTTAGACGTTATCCCTGAGTGCTAGTCCAAGATAAAAAAATTAGAATGCGGCCAGACTTTGTTTCAAAACAGTCAACCAGTGATGCCAATATTCTTATCTCAAAAAAGGCATTGAAATTATAAAAAAAATTAGATTAATAGCTTCAAGATTTAAAAAAATTCTGTTATTTTTATGTCAATAGAAAAGTAAAAAAAAATTTCTGCTGGCTGAAGTAGTGAACTAAGATGCTGAAGATCGCAGGTTCGATTCATGAATATGGGATCGAATTTTTGTGTAAATTGTAGTCAACTGCTGAAATTTGCTGAAATTTTCCGAAATCTAGTAGCACTTTCATGCACGCATTACAACCTCCGGTCTAAACAAAAAAAAGTACAAAACAAAATGAAACCTTACAAATATAATACGAGGTCTGCTCACAAAATAAAATTACATATCATTCTCTCCAAAAATATATATATTTATTTATTTAACAATTGTTTCTTGCATTTATGGCTCGAAAAAGTTATGATCTTCACTTTTTCGTAGGTCCTTGTGCTCTCTCAGCGATTCGGTTTGGATAAAGTCTCAAAAGCCAAATATTGTCAATATGGTGGCTGCGGCACGATTTTGGCCAATAATTAATAAATTTTTTTAATTTTACTCTTGCAGATTCTTTTTTCCCAAATTTACAAAAAAAAAAATTGCATAGGAACTTTCTTTTTTATTTAATTAATAAATAAACTCCTTATTCATAAAAATTATGAGAGACTAATAACAGCGTAATAAAACAAAATTTCATATGAAATTTGCTCTATAACACTCTTATAAGCCTCTCATAATTTTTATGAATAAGGGGGTAAGTGTTACACAACAATTCCTAAATATATAAAATAAATTACGATTTCTTTTTTGAAAAATTTTGCAATTTTGAAACTAACTTCCCTGATTCATTTCTTAAAAATTTTAAAAAACATTTATGGAAAACGCTTGACCCTGCAACTTCTCGCTAAATTTCACCGCTAAAAATGCTATTATTTTAATTTTAAAACTGCTCTAACTTTCGAATGGTTCATCCGATTCCCACTTATTCGATGCCTATAAAAGAATCGAGAACACTAATTGATCACATATATAATTTGGGAGTGTTTCGAAAAATTCCCTTTTTTCGAATTTTTCCAATTTTGACCCGATTGATAGCGCTCGACGAGGTTTCCGATTGTCAAGAACTGATCAGTTAGTGTGAGAGGAATACAAAACGACACCGAGCTATCAAACAGCCCTCGTATACTATACAATATATTTATTTCTTTGATAAATTGAAGTTGATATTATTTTAGTTTCACAAAGAAACTTTTCTGTCATTAATAGCCTTAAACTCAGTTAGAATTGTTTGATTAAATAGGTCTACTTAGATGATTTATCAAAATATTATCAAAATAAAGTTTTTGAAGGCAACACAGCACGAACTTTTAAAGTTACCCAAAAAAAATGTACATCAACTATAAAAAACAACACCTTAAGCTATTAAAGCCGTCATCTTTATCAGCATTATTCTCTCTTACATATAAAATATATCACATCCTATAAATATTTAGTCATAAATACAAAATATTAGAAACCATTCATAAATACTCGTAATCATACATACAAACATAAATAGTTCATTAACTTGAACATAATACTCGTACTTTAATGAAACAACTTTAAAATCCCTGAAATTAGAAATAGATTTCAAAAACAACAAACACTGGACTTTCATTGAAAATTTTTTTTTATTATTGCAAACACATGCTTTAACTCGTATTATAGTTTTATATTTTAAATAAATTACGTATTTCGTTTTTTTTATAAATAATCTTGTTATTTAGTTATCGATTTCATGAAAAATAGAAATAAATAAAATGTATCACTTGCAACATGTTCACATTATGAGTTTTTGCAGCGATATTATTCCTTGTTAATTTTTTATTTGCTAGCGGAAACGAAAAAACAAACAAAATAAATACATGATTAGAAATTTAATGAAAAAAGAAGCATCTGACAAACATATTTTCAATCAGGAAATAAAATAGAATAGGAACAAATGTTACAAAAAAAAAAGATACATGGAAAACGGTTGACCCTAAAGGCCATCCCTGGCGACCTCCCGCTAATTTTAACCGCTAAAAATGGTATTATTTTAATTTCAATTTTAAAACTGCTATAACTTTCGAATGGATCAGCGGACTCCTACGTGACAAACGGTGATTGAAGTAGTTCTTCCACACCTATAATGTAATTGAGAACACTAATTGACCACATATATAATTTCGGAGTGTTTTGAAAAACTTACTTTTTCGAAATTTTCATTCACGATGTCTCGCGAACGCGTTCACCGATTTTGACTTTGTTTTTGATTGTCAAGAGCTGAATAGTTTTGGAATCAATCGCAAAAGCGATTGATTCCAATTAATAGTTTTTTTAAAAGTTATTGTAAAAAAAATATATTCTCGAAAAAAAATTTACGGTTGTTCTTGATATTTCCTGAAATCTGCCGGTCCGAAAAAAATCACTTTTTTCGATTTTATTTTTCGCTCACGAAATCTAATGAAACATCAACCGATTTGGACCCGCTTGGTGGATCGCGACGCAGTTTTCAATTATTAATAGCAGATTAGTTTTTGGGATCGATCAGAAAAACATATTTTCCAATTATTCTAAAAAGAAACACTTTTGAAAAATGTTTTTATCAGTTTGTGTAATATTTCTCGAAATCCACTAGTCCGAACCGGTTCCAATTCACTAATTTCAGAGTTTTCTTTAAAAAACACTTTTTTCGGAATTTTTTGTTCACGAAATCTCACGCACGCATCAACCGATTTAGAATCGGTTAGTAGCGATTTTTGATTGTCATGAGCTGATTTTTGGAATCAATCCGAAATTTTATTCTAAAAATTTGAAAAACAAGTTTTTTTTTTGATGTATCCAAAAATATACCAGTTCGAACAGGTTCCATTTCACAACAAATCTAAATCTAAGTTTGAAGGAACCCTCTGAAACATGACTAGTTTGGTTGGATTCAGTTCAGCCCTTCAAAAGTGATAAGCGGGTCATACACTTACACCGACACACACATACTTACAGACATAGTGAGGACTTCTCAGGAGTAGTCAGGAAAGCTTCCTAGAAACTCAAAACGTCGTGAACTGCTAAAAACTCTATATTTTCAAAAGGTGTTAATGCCAGTAACTTCTTTTAGCGGGAAGCTAAAAAAATTTAAGTGAAAATTTCTTTACACCTTAATTGATCTTATCGCAATAAATAGCATTATTGAGCTCAATTATCTTTATAAAATTTCAATTAAGTATTGTTCAATATATATGAATTTATTGCAATATTGAATAAAATTACAATTGCAGCACTGGCAAAAAGTGTGTTTAGTGAGCAAAACACAACTCACTGAACAAAGTTAGCAGATACTTATTACCTAAATTGTGGGAAGTTAAAAAAATATATTGCAAAATTATGCCATAAATAGACAAACTTGTGTGCCCTTTTTCGATGAATTTTTGCTTAAATAAGTTTTATGCTGTTCCAGTAAATCGTTTAAAGTTTTAAATAGGGTTTTGCGCATTGTCTATGACGATATATCGATAACCACAAGTAGAAAGGACCTAACTCATAAATTGACTTATTCAGTGATTCCAATATATTTCAAGCAAATACCCACCGTCACAAAAACCTATTGCCAAGTGTAAAAAATAACGGTTTTATAAGTGACTATTACAGTTATTATTATTATTATTATGAGGACGGTTTTTGTTATACTTTTACTTTCTCCTGTAAGGTTACAAAAATGTGAGTTAGGGTCTTTCTACTTGTGACCAACGATATGTAATTTAAAACAAATAGATAAAATAAATTCCCCGAACTAATAACATATGTAACCTCTATGATTTTAATATAATATATTATTTTGAACAGCTTAATTACCATAATTAGCAATACATGCATATTTAAAATGTTTTTGTTGTTTTATTTAAATATATTTGGGGAAAAATATTTGCTATGTAAATATTTGTGCATGCTTTCTAGTCCTATTGAAACCACAAAAAAATATAAAACAGATTCATGTATTTAGCGAATTTAATCGCATTAAAAAGATTTCTTTTTTAATTTATTTATTTCATGTATAAATTGTATTTGCTACTAACACAAAATAATGCATAATATTAAAATATTATATAAATTAATAACACATATATTTTATAACAATTAAAATATGTATTTAGTTGCAACTCGCGACTGTTGGAACACTCGTTAATGTTAAACTCTGTTTCTTTTTTTATATTCGTTTAGGAGGAATATTGATGATGATGAGACCACCGTGTAAAAGGAATTAAAAACCTAAGAGCAAAAAAAAATCCCCTCTCCATGATATAAAAACTGTTTGCAAAATATTATATAAAAGAAATCTGTGTAACTGTCGTCTATATGTTGTTAGCTTTGTAATATATTTAGTCCTGTGAATAACAACAAAACCAACAACACAAATTGATTTCAATTTTCCCCACACTCAAATAAAAGAGCAAAAAAAAACAACAAAAAAACACTTCATAGCGGAAAAAATCTGTTGTTTAACATTTCCCCCTGTCCACAAATAGCAACAACAAAAAACCTGTTATTTACATTTAATACAACAGAAGCGCCATATTTGTATGTACTCGTATGTTAGTTAGACAAAAACAAAACAAAAAATGAAAAACAAAAACAAAAAAGCATTTGGACACAAACAATTTCGTTCAATATTTTACATATAAAAATAAATTGAAAAAAGTATTTATTTACATTTTATGCTGCAAAAGAAACAATAGAAGTATAAAAACAAAAACAAAACGAATACCTATTATTGATGTAAAAAAATATAAAATCAGAGTTTATTTAAAAACTTATAAATCATATAAAAATTGAAAACATATTTTATTGATGAGGAATTAATATATTAATATTTGAGATTATAAATGCGATTTAATGGTAAATATTTAAGTGAAAAAAATATAACAAAAAATCTATTCTAGTGTTATCAAAAGATCCGAACAAATGAACAAATTATAATTGAAGACAAATAAATCATTATTGATGCCTACACACACACACAAACATGTACTTGTAAGTTAGAAATGTTTTATATTGAAACAACAAAAATTTAAATAGTAACCTCCTTATTCATAAAAATTATGAGAGACTAATAACAGCGTAATAAAACAAAATTTCATATAAAATTTTTTCTATTACACTCTTATAAGCCTCTCATAATTTTTATGAATAAGGGGGTAAATGTTTAAATACTTTCGCTGATAAGGCTAACATGCTGTGGGGTGATCTCCTAGAAGAAAATTTTATTACCAAAAGTCCCATTTATTGCAATTTGAACCACTACCCGTTTCCATAGAAACTTTAACAAATACGATATATACAACTAAGGGACATTAAATAGTATATATGAGACTAAGGGAAAGTTAAAAAGTTTGTTTAAGTGAAATTTTAGCAATACGAGTAGAACACATTTTAAACGTTAGATAAAATCTTACTTTTGAGGAACATGAAGTTTTATTAATTGCTCCAAGACGTAGAGGGACTAACAGTGTTATTAAAGAAACTGGTTGAACAGTAGATTACAAACCTTTAAGAATTATTGTTGCATTGTCGTCAACATTTTAGAAAAATTGTAAGTTTGGCATCACTGTTTCTGGCAGTTCAGCTGTTTTCGTGTAACATGTTACTGTTAAACATGTTCAGTTTGGTCTATAATTTAACAAACGAACAAAACGCTTGCAGGTTATTGAATTTGATTATCAATATTCGTGCTCGTTGAAGGAAGTATATAGATCTCATTTCGAGTTGAATTGCCACTGCCATTCAAAAAACGCTCTGTTTGGTGTGAATTTTTTTCCAAGACGACGAAGGCTGGAACGTTACCGTGAATGGTAAGAGCTACCATACGATTATTAAATTTTTCTTGTTTGTCCAACATTTTAGAAGACCAGCTCTTGTCTGACATGTGGTTTCACCAAGACGATGCCACATACCACACAGAAGGCAGAACAATCACCTAATTAAGAGGTGAGTTCGATAAACAGTTCGTGCCGCCTAGATCGCACGATTTAGCACCTTTAGACTATTTTTTTTGGGTCTGTGTTAAGGCTCATGCCTATAAGGACAAGCGCGACTGTTGACGCCTGGAAACATTCAACTTTTACATTAAATCATTAAATATTGAATTATATAGATCGTTCTATTGAAAGGTTTTCAAACCATTCTCTAAATTTTATATGTTTGAATAGTTAAATATTTTTAGCTGCAAATATGGAAAACGGTTGACCCGAAAAGGTCATCCCCGAAACTTTGAACTACCTTTAACCTCTAAAAATGGTATTATTTTAATTTTAAAACTGATGAGAAGACTAACTGACCACATATATAATATCGGAGTGTTTTGAAAAATTTACTTTTTTCGAAATTTTCATTCACGGTATCTCGGGAATGCGTTAACCGATTTAGACGCGCAGTAGAGCACGACTTGGTTTTAGATTGTCAAAAGCTGAATAGAGTTTCTAAAAAAGCCACTTTTGAAAAAAAAATCGGGTTTTTATGATATATCCGAAAATATACCGGTCCGAACCGGTTCCAATTACCAGGAGATCTAAGTTGGAAGGAATCCTTTGAAATGCGATGATTTAAACGGTCGAATTCGCTTCAGCCGTTCAAAAGTTATAAGCGGGTCATATACATACACACATGCACACACAGAAATAGAATATATATGTTGCGGTTGTTGTCCGTGCTATTTTAGTGGTTGCAGTCAAATTAAACCAATTTTTATTTTCATAGTCGACTATAAACAATTTAGTGCTGCCAACAGAACAACAGGGTCTTAAATAATTAAACATTTAGAAATATTTTGAAATGTACAAGAATATGAAAATCGTTGAAAATAAAAAATGGAGGAATAAAAATGATTGATCATTTGTTTTTCCACGATCTCTCGGCGCCGAACTCATGAGGTTCAAATCTTTTATCTAACGATATGGGTAGCATTTCAAAGTGCTCTAAAATGGCTGTCTGTTTTTGCATAATTTTATAAAAAAATTTCATTCAGTGCGCGTATTATTAAATTTAGAAATTTTTTGTGAGACTTTTCAAGTGAAAATTCTATTATTTTGAAAAGTGTCCCATAATTCCCCTATAAACAGTAGCATTCTATTTCTGACAGGTTGTGTACGGTAGCCTGCTGTCAAATTTTTATACAAAATTTTGTCAAATACGCAGTTTATAAATATGTTATATTTTATTATGAATTAGACCTTAAAATCAATTAAGGTCCTGTAGAGGTTTTTAAAATCATCTGCAGTAATTTTCTCTCAGAAATGGTATGAGAAAAATTCAAAACAAAGGTCGAAAAAACATCTGGCATGACCATTATTGATTTTAAAATCAATCATGCCGGATGGTCACATTTTCGTTTGGGTCAATAGGCAAAGGAAAACTGACTATGATTCTGGCATAAGAATCGATTGTGGTATTTGCGCTGATAGTGTGCAGTAATACGGGCAGACTTAGACTGCTTTTATGTCTCAATTGTTTTAAAAATATTTTATAACGACAGGTAGATTAATAATTTAGCACTTAGGACCATCACTCTCACAGCATTTCAGTTTATCAACTCCATCTATATGCATATCGATGGTCAAAAGTTGACACCGGGTCAATGGATTTAATTTTATCAATTTTCAGTCAACGGATATGCCATTATATAGGCAAATGTAACGCTTTTGTTACCTCTTCGCCTACTTTGAATCCGTTGAAATGCATACAGAATTCACTTTGCTTTAAAGCAAATGTTGCTAAACATGTTTATCAACACGTACATACATGTTTACATTAATATAAGAGCGTAAATAAATATTTTTGCAGTTACTTTAATAAAATTAAAAAAAAAATAATAAAATAAAGGACTTAAATTGTATTTATAACAAACTATACTTTTCACAAGAACGACAACAACAAAAATATTTATATTTTAAACGAAGAATACACGATGTAAATAGAATTTAAATTTAATAAAACTTTAGATATCTTACATAAATCTTTATTTAAGCTAAATTATAGTTATATTTTAAGTACGTAATAATCGTTTAAATTTAAGTTGATTAAAACAAAATATATATACTTTAAATTTAAAAATAATTTAAGTACACTAAGAGATTAATTTCATTTCCAAGTCTGACTTATTTCGAATTTGTGTGTAAATTTAAAGAAATTTTCCCACACAAAAAAATATATTTGTAATGAAACATTTTTTATTTTGTAGAATGGATATCAAAGAGCATTAACAATTGACCCCCTTAAAATTTTTCTTTTTTTTATATAAGAAGTATATAGTGCGAAGGATGTAACGGCAGCCCCGCAGAAATCTAATTTCCCTAATTTTCCAATTTGACTTGAACTAAAAAGTGTGAAACTTTCAGATAGATGATTTTTATTTTATTTCTTATTGATAAGCATTTTTTATTCAATCTGCAAATAAGTTTTTAATACTAATTCGATTAAATAATTTTAATGTGACGGTTTTCCAACAACGACTAAATCAATAATTAATCTATATGTAGATTGTATTTCAGTTGTATAATGACTCATTATTGAGACAGATTATGGCTATGGGTTAGGTTATCACGAAAGAATGAATACATAAATAATTAATGACAATTAATCAAACAACTTTTCTTAATAAAAATTCAAATAAAAGCTTAGAATTTTATTTATTTTCATACGTTTTTGACAAATTTATACAAAAAATTTTTTTTAAGACATAAGTAAAAAAAACCTTTGGAATCAGCAAAGAGAAATTTAAATATTTGGAATAATAGTCATCAGGTTTGGGGAATTTCATAATAACCAAAAGTGAGTTCACTTAAAAATGAATATAAAATATTCTCATACTCTATTTCGTTAAAATTATTGGCTAAATAACACACTACAAAATACAAAATAAGAAAAAAAAGATACACTCCTAGATAAAAGATGTCCTCCTAGATAAACAAAATTGAAAGTGTCCTTTTTTTAATTGATATGCCCTTTATTGTCGTTTTTTTATTATTAATACTTTTTTGTTTAAACTCCAAAATTAAAAGATTTATTTTCTAAATACAATAAAAGTCAAAATCACCTATGCAATAAAAATTATCATCATCAAATGGGTTGTGCAGAAATTAAAATCTTTTTCTCAAATGACTGTAATATTTCTGGACATATTTTAAGTTCTGGGCATATTTTGTTTAAAAAACATTCATATATGTAAGTAAGTCCGCCATGCCTAGAATATATGCAATTGACTATAAATAGTAAAATCAATTTTTATTACATTTATAAATGTCCTCTTTTTGGGGTTGAAAAATATGGTCACCGTACCTATATCAGACGATATGTCTTGTCGAGTAGATCATTTTACCATTTTTAGAAATTTCTAAAGTTATCGATAAAAAAAGATTTTTTTTGGACTTAGCGGAGAAAAAAGTATTTAATTGAGTCATTTTTAAATCGATTTTAAAATTTAAAACGAATTTCGGCAGAAAAGAAGATAGACTTTATTTTCGTAAAAAAAAATTTTAACTTATAGAACCATATGTGACCTGCTCCACGAAAAGGGACCTCTGCGCCGAAAAGAAGTTATTGAGAAAAACGCGTTTAAAAAAAGCGCTTCGTTTTCCCTTCAACTTCCTAAAAAAAAAATCAGACCAAGATGAAAAACAGCAAAATACAGAAGAACCACCAGAAAAGCGTGTTAGGAGTAAAAAAGAGTAAAATTTTGATATTTTTGTAATTTTTTACCTTTGATATTGAATTTTTTTTAAATTTCAAATATTATATATATTATCTGTTTATATCACATTTTTAAATGTTTTCATTAATTATGTTCATCTTTACAGATGATTTGTAAAAAACACTAAAAGACATAGAAACTTGCGGTTTGCGGCATTTGAAAGAGCGTTTTTTTTTCCTATAACATTCACTCAAAAAGTAAAAAAAAATTTTTCGTGGAGCAGGTCACATATAGCAAATTTTTTAATATACAAATAATACTGAATTCACTTTTTCTACCAAAATCGTTATATCTCTGTCTATACGTTCCTGATTTTAATTAAAGTACTCTTGTTTTATAAAATGTCATATACGCATTTTTTATAAAGACAAAATAGATTGGGTTTTCTGATAAATTAGACGGAAAAAAAGCTTCTGAAGTTGGAAAAATCAAAAAAAAAAATTTTATTAAAATGTTCGCGGAAAATATTTTTATGAAGAATTGGTCAAGTTAAAAAAATCTTTTTACGAAAATAAAGCCTATTTTCTTTTCTGCCGAAACGAGTTTTAAATTTTAAAATCGTGTTAAAAATGACTCAGTTATACCTTATTTTCCCCACTAAGTCAAAAAAAAATCGTTTTTTATCGATAACTTTCGATTTTGAGGTTATATCGAAATTTTTAAAATTGACAAAATTATCTCCTAATCGAGCCCTACTGATTGAGCTGGGTTTCATTTCAAGTGTATTTTCACAATGTCACCGTGTAATTGATCTTGTACCACCGTAAAAAAAGGAAATAGTTGAACAAGGAAAGCTGATGAGATGGTATAGCGGGCTCGAAATCGGTACTCATCCGTTTTGTTAGTTTGATGTTTAAAAAAATATTGTAAATTATTCCACTCTTAATAAAATAACTTGAATTTAATAAATATTCTTAAAAAATAATATGCTGACTGCAGATTTGAACTTGTGTCTGAATAAAAAATGCTTAGCTTAATAATAAAATTAATAAGTTCGAAAAAAAAAATATTAACTTTCGTATTCAAAAAAAAAATGATGTATAAATTGAAATAAATTTTCTTATGAAAACTGTTTTAAAATACACTTTAAGTCACACTATTTTTATGAATACGGCAGTAAATATGTCAGGAAGTAAAAAAAACAACAGTTTTTATAACAATTTAATGGAGCTAAAATACAATTTGTGTATTGAACGTTACTATTTCGTCTCAAGTGGTTTTGGTATTAAAACCTTATACAGCCGAATTTATAAAAAAAGATTAAATTTATAAGAGACGTATAAAATAAATTTTTGTGTGAAAATTTGCTTTATTAACTTGACATAAATCAGAAAATTTTTTTAAAAACTAACCCCTTAATATAGGGTCCGCAATCTAACATTTTTTTTTCAACTAGTGCTTATTTCGTGAATGGTAACACTTAGCTCATGTCTTATTTGACAGATAATCAGTTTTATTCTTCCGCTGAACGAATATGTTTGACCATTCAATGCGTTTTCGCTTCGCTAAGTCGGCCTGCGATCGACTTACAGAAGATGCCGATTTTGCCAAAATAAACATCATCTCTTCAGATGAAGCTCCTTTTGATCTTGGCGGGTATGTAAACAAGAAAAAGTGTCGAATTTGGGGCACAGAAAACCCGCACGCATACATTGAAAAGCCGACGCACCCAAAACGAGTCACTGTTTGGTGCGGATTTTGGTCCAGAGGCATAATTGGGCCATTTTTCTGCGAAAATGAGCAAAGAGTGGCCGTTACAGTCAATGGCGATCGTTAACGGGCCATGCAGCCATTTGAATGAAATTATTTTCCATTATTAACCGGAAGGACTGCACTTTCAAATAAAAAAGAAATTTGAGAAAATATTCAGTAGTTTTTTTATAGCATTTTCAAAAAAAAAGTTATTTGGCGGACCCTATATAAGCAGGTTACATACTTACACACAAACACAGACATAATGACGGTTTCTCAGGAGTAGTCAGGAAAGCTCCCCAGAAACTCAAAACGTCGCAATCTGGTGAAATCTCGATTTTTTTTAAAACTTCGTAAAACCTGCAACTTCCCACTTCTTTGAAAGTTTTCAAGTTTCTTAGCCGAAAGTTAACAAAATTTCTTAATCAACAGTCTTCTCCTCTTTTTTTTTTAATTCTCCATGTGGCCTTGGCTGCCTTTATTTCCTTATTGTATACTTTTTTCTACAAGAAATTATTATTTCACTTTAGTTTGAATTGCTAAGAAAATATTAGTATGTATGTATGTTAATAATGAAAGGATTCCAAGAATGAACAAACAAACAAACAAAAAAAAGATTGTGCCTATTAAACACTGTTTTGAGCTTATTTGCAAACTTAAACTAAATTTTAAATTTAATGTAAACTTTACTAAATCTAATTTTGGCTTTTTCTAACACATAAAATACTTGACTAAATATATACTCGTATAAAATTATTTAAGTTGACACAAATTTTAACTGAATGTATATTTAAAACATCCACCAAAAACCACTTTTTTAGGCAACGAAAGTGAAATGTAATATTTTAGTTTTTTTTTTTTTTGTAAAGAGAAAACAAGTTAAATGACAAACTCTATTACCAGTATTTAGTTTAAAAAAAACATATATTTAAAAAAAACATATCTATTTAACTTACAAATGAAATGACACAACAGCCACAAACAAATAGTTTTAATGAAACTAATTGAAACGATATTGCATTTATTTTGAATAAGAAAAAAAAGACACAAACTCATTTTACACTAGTTTTTTTTAGTTCCATTCTTTAGGGTAAACATATCGCACCCTAAATACAAAAGGGGCACAACTCAAAATACTAAACTTTTCAGGAGAGACAAAAAACTGTTCATTGTGCAGAAGCAACACACTGAACAAAAATAGACATAACTGTATTTTTCCAGTTAAAGAAGATAGTGATGTGAAAGAAATTTTTGCAGTAGTTAGAGATGTGTATTCTGAATTAATTTATGAAAAAAAGTCAGTTTTGGAAAATTTCGAATTGTGCCCCTTTTGTGTTTAGGGTGCGATATGTAAATTATAATTAAATTATAATTGTACAAAGTAAATAAAATACGTTATAGTGTTTTCCCACAGACGTGGTTAAAACCTGATTTACTATAACACATGATTTTGTTAAAATCAACTTAAAACCCGTTTTTGCTATTGGTTTGAAGTAGGTTTTATGAAATTCCCACTGGATTTTGTCTGTGCTAACACGGCGGCCATACTATTAAATTTTTAGTTTCAAAATTGATAACACAAAACTGCTTGTCAAAACTTTCGTCATTGGCAGATTGCCTCCAATTGATTGTCAATTTCATACCAAAAATGTTTTCGAATAATAACGATTTTTAAAATGCCATCTTTGCTAGAATTGGAACACATTCATATTTTCCTTAATTTTGGTCACTTTTTTATATAAAATAATTGCAAAATTTTTTATAAACACAATTTTATTAAACAAGACCTAATTTTTACTTTTTCTGGGCATTCTGATAAGATTTTTACTAAAAATGTGCGCGTGAGTAAAATTAAACTCGCGATCACGTACGATTGCAAACGAATTATTTCCAATCGCGTACACCAATACCTCACTTTACGTCGTCGGTACGTTCCCAAAAAAACAAAATTGCGACACAAATTGAATAAACGCAAAGTGAATTATGATTTTCTATAGAAAAACATGTAAAGATCGAAAATAGGTTCCAGGGCTACGAAAGTGCTATTTTTTAAAAAGAAAATTGAACAAAGTAAATATTTCCAAAAAAAAATAATAATGTAAAATTTTATTACATACATAAAAAACAAATTCTTTTAAAACCAAAAAACATATTCAATTAATTTATAAAAAGCAAAATAAAAATTAATCACTGTCTGATGAGTCCAGAGTGGCAGTTGCCATAAGTCGACTTTCTTTCACAAAAAATGGATCCAATGTTTGCTGAACAGTTTTGGAACGAAGTTCCTTATGGTACGATGCGGAGGCGTACCCTAACCGGGGAAAAACGCCAGTAACGTAAAATTTTTTGTTTCTAAATCAATGTTTAAGACGTATGAGTAATACGTGTCCATACAAACAAATATTAATCAATTTCGTTTGGGAACAAAATTGGTTCTGTATTTTCGTTGGTCAGCGGGAAAAAAATCGTAATAAAATATGTATACCCGAATAATTATTTTCTTTATACCTCGAATAGAACTTAAAACTATTATTTTTATAACAAGGAACTTCGTTACCATCCCGCGTCCCACGACACCACACATCTTCTTTTTTTGTTAATGTAAAATAAATTTTCTTGCTGTAATTGGTATTCGTAGCTAACCCAGGACACTTTAAAACGGGTACCGCTGTCAGGAACGTTTTTTAAAAAACAAATCGAAAAGAAAACTGTATTAAAATCGCGTTGATTTTCAATTAGAAAGGGAATCCCCGAATTTAGATGACATGGCGCAATTATGTAGAAACTAAAGTCGTTGCCATCTTTTAGAAAAAAAAATAAAATTAAAAAAAACCAATTAAAGACTCAGACCCAAAATAACGCAACTTCAAAAATCCAACAACTGACAGAGAAATATACTACTAATTCAGCAGCGACGCATCTACGAAACAACGCAATTCAAAACGACGTAAAGCGAGATATTGGTGTACTTGATTTTCACACACGATGGTAACAAGGTTGCAAAATAGCGTACGCTCACAGTAAAATTATTCTCGTATGTGGAAATATGCACCACATAAATACATGTTTGTGCATGTGTTTTCCTTGGTATTAAAAATTTAAAAGTAGAAAAAACTTTTAAGTGCGTGAATATCATAAATTAGCACTCTTGATATTAATAATTTATAATCACGATTCACGTGATTCACACGTGCTACGAAATAATCACGACTTTAGCACATCCCTAATATTTACTACCACAATTTATATATTAAAATGACGTGTTATAATTTTTTTATGATCTTAACAGCTGATGGAAAAGTAAAATGTAAAACTCTCTAATAGTAAATTTAAAAAGTGTGAGTGTGTTGGAAAAAAAATGAGAGTGTATGGCAAATTGAGAGGCAAAAATTTATAGTATGGCAATGCCCAGTTAAATATTAAATGACCTTCTATGTCAGACTTTAACCCCTATCTACTCTTTTGCAGATGATAGCAGCCTTTGCCATTCATATGCTTTCAATAATAGACCGAAATCGTCAGAGATCGGGGCGATGAGGCACAATATGAATGTTGCGCTAAACGGTGACCTCAATAGGATTGTCGAATGGGGTCACAGAAACAGGGTAAATTTCAATGCCCGTAAGACTCAATCCTGCTTGCTAACACAACGACGCAAGCCCGATCACGCTGCTTCATCTGTAAACATGGGTGGTATAGATATTGAGGAATCAGAAGCTCTTGATGTTCTTGGCATGAAAATCCAGTGTGACGTTCGCTGGACAGAACACGTTTTTCATGTTTCAAAAGAACCATTCAAGTGGCTCGGCTTTCTAAGGCGGTGTAAGACATACTTCACCCTATCTGATCTCCTTACTATTTATACCACTTACATTCGACCGAAGATGGAATACAACTCTCATGTTTGGGCCGGAGCTTCAAAGTCTATTTCGAAGTTACTCGACTGTGTACAGGAGAGGGCGAAAAAACTCATAGGGGACGGTTGGGTAGCCAACTCTATTGACTCACTTGAGCATCGACGCAATGTGGGGTATGTTTCACTGTTTTACCGTTACTATAACGGGTTTTGTTCCACCGAAGTCAGGGATCTCTTTCCCGAAACGCTTACTTTTCTATGCGCAACACGCTCTACAGTGCTATCACACCCATATGTGGTGGATTTATCAGTGAACCTCACTACGCATTATAGGGAAAATTCATTCTTTGCCCGTATGTGGAATAAACTCCCTGCGGAGGTCTTTCCTGCCCTATATAGCATGGAGAAATTCAAATCGAATGTCCATAGACACTACTCCCTTTATCCTCCTTCCCACAACTAATGTTCCTAGTTCCCGCACAATGTACGCATAAGTAGGGGTCATCCCCTAAAAAACAGCTGATAATGTTAGAAGAATGCTTTGGAAAATCTACCGCCCCGGCATATTTTCCTTCCCAATCGGCTTGATTTCTATATGAAATAAAATGTGTTTCAACGACTTTTTCACTTTCTATAAGTGTTTTCTTAATTTTATAGTATTCATTTGCATATAAAATAATTTCTATTTCAAAGCGGATCTTAGTTTTTCATACAAAACAAAAACAGCTGTTGTCAAATAAACCTATTTCTATTACAAATACAATTTATTTTGAACGAATTTATTAGACTACCCGTGAGTTGGAACCAAAATTTATTAAACTTACAAATCAGGTTTTAATTTTAGTTAGGAAAACATTATGACACTGTGAGGAAAATATGTTTAGGCATTTTTTTCTATCAAGGGTTTAAGTGAATACCCCTACTATAATCACTTTTTATATAATGCTAACGAATACTCATTTTATTTTGGTGATATTATTTCTATTTAATATTGAATTTTTTTAAACAACTAAACTTGTTTTAAATTATATATTGTGTTTTTTTTCATAAATATTTTAGTTAAACTAAAAATTGTATTTTGTTTTATTTTTTATACATCGAAAAAAGTTATGTAAATTAATTTTTAGTTTTTTAAATTTGTAATATTATTTAATACTCATATATACCCAACAAATCACTATGAATGTATATTATATATGCATGTACACATACACACACACACACACTCACTCATTTATGAATGTTAGTTAAATATTGTTTATTTTATTATTTAAATTTTTATTTTAGTTTAGTTTCTTCACAAATTTGATTTGCAATGCAATGTTTGCTTAAAACAAAAAAAATATATAAGATTTTTCCTTTTTTTTCAAGAGTATGTGACACATTTGCATTTAATGAAAAGAAAAACCACAAATATATTAACAAATTATTCATATAGTAAATTAAACTAAATAAAAGTTTATAAACAATGAATCCAAACTAAATAAAAAATATTCAAAATAAATAGAAATGGTATTTAAAATGTTACAACAAAACAAAATGATATGTAAGATTAAATTTCATTATGTACAATATTTAAATTGCAAGCAAGAAAGATCTTTAAGCAGTTGTTGAAATTCAATGTTGTTAACACAAATATTGAATTTTAAGACTTAAATAAATATATATAAAAATGGTTTATATAAGAATATTTATAAAGAAAAATGTATCCATAGAAATGTATTTAACAAACAAAATAATGTAAATTAAATATAAATCTTAATAAAAGTATTTAATGAAAACAATATTTGAACAAACCGAGTGTTATTTTGGAACCTTAAAAAATCGTTCAGACAATAACGAACACATAAGGGCTATCAATAATAGAGATGTGTAACACGAGTGAACGTGTTTTATCCTGCATTTGGGCATGCAAGTACCTGCCGATCTCACACTCAGTCATGAATATAGCATCGAATTTTTCTGATCATTGTTAGTGTATTATTCCGTTAGTCGTTGTTTCAGTCACTGAACAATTACTGGCAGCGATCGACACTATCGTGTGCAAAAAATCACCATAATTCGTCGTTCCTGTACCAAAAATTCGTCGTCTAATTAAAGATTTAAAAAAAAGCTACAACAAATTATATATCCTCGTATTTTTCTTTCAAATAGATAAAGGAAAAGCAATTGATTTACCTGCAAATTATTCATTTAAAATCTTATTTACAAAAAACGCTACTTATTGCGGTGCCCTCTTAAGTATCTTATCGCCCACTAATATTGATGAAATATACATATTTTTAATAAATAAGTTTCATGAGGAGTATCAAAAATAAAAACTCTCTAGAAAAAGCTTAAATCGCAAACATTCACAGAAAAAAATATTTTTGAAGTGAAACTTCTCTGCGCGCTTGAGGGTAAAAGCTTTACGGATGAAACGCGACACAAAAATGTGAGACGTTTGTGTTTCTAAATAAAAGTTTAAGACGTATGAGTAATACGAATCCATACAAACAAATATTAATCATACGCAGCCGTACCGGGACAGAATTCAATTTCGGTTGGGAATAGAATAGATTCTGCATTTTGGTTCGTCAGCGGAAAATCAAACTATTATTCAAAATGAACTCATTTGTAATATTAGGCACGGAATTCGCTAATGAAATTAAAAATTATTTAATTTTTTGAAAAAAAAAAAAATAGTTTCATTTTTGAAGTGAAACTTCTTTGCGCGCATGAGGGTAAAATTTTTACTCATGAAAAGCGACACGAAAATGTGAGACGTTTGTGTTTCTAAATAAAAGTTTAAGACGTATGAGTAATACGTTTTATTAATAATTATTTAATTTTTTTGAAAAAAAAATAGTTTCATTTTTGAAGTGAAACTTCTTTGCGCGCATAAGGGTAAAATTTTTACGCATGAAAGGCGACACGAAAATGTGGTACGTTCTTGTCCAAGAAGAGGGAGAAAGCAATTTAGAACGATTGAGAGAGGGAGAGAGAGTGAGGAAGAGCGAACGTACCAAGCAGGGATGGAAAAGGGCTATTTTGATTTTGTACCAATTAACTAAATAAAATGTACTTTTCATACCATGACGGTGCCATTTTTTTATATATTTTATATGTCTATAAATAGAAATTCAAAAACATCTCTACACAAGTGTACAACAAAAAAATATTATATATCTAAAAATCTAGGAATCAGTTGATTAAACTTTATTCAAAAAGTCATACAATTTAAGATAATAAATTTTCTGGTAGTTTAAAATCAATTATTATTTTGAAATCAATTATTATACCCTTTTTCAACGTGACTGTTTTTGAATCAAATATAAGGCAGCCTAACGATGAAAAATGTTTCTGTTGCGAAAAATTATAGCAAATAATTGTAAGTCCGTTACTTAAATGAGCCATAATTTAGCAGAAATATGAGACATAAGACACTATTATGAAAGATTCGTGTCTAGAGAACCGTTTCCTCTCGAAAGAACAATCATTTTCAAAAAGAAACGACGAAATAAATATATAGAACAAGCAGAGGAGTAGGAAACGATTCGAAAATTTCATGAAGTGCTGACTGGAATACTGTATGTAATAAAAAGTTGACACAAAATCTTTGATTATGTAACCGTTTATGTAATTCATAGAAATATTTTATGTTTTTTAACTGATTCACTGAGAAATTAACAATTAATTTTCAAGCATAAAACGTTTTTATGAACTAGGTGTAAGCTTTTGAGTGAGATATATAAATTGTACCAAATTAGTCGTGGTAGTACCACGGTACCAACAAAGTCGTAATTGTACCAAAAAAAAGTACAACTGTATCATGTTTTCCATCCGTGGTACCAAGAACCACATGGCCATGGAGCGAGAGCAGGGAGCAAGCGACTGAGAAAGATTCATAGAGAAAAGCAGATCGATCAAAAATGCACGCTATTGGTGATGAATTCGATTAGTAGTTAAGTATTCAGAACTTCAGATGGCAATTCTGTCACATAACGTCTTGTACTACAGCAAAAGCAATTCCTTTTTATTTATGTACGTTATCATTTGAATGCATACAGTGCGTTAACAGTGAGTTAATTTTATAAATAAACCTTTTTTGATAAATTTATCAATCGTCCAATACTATAAGCAGTTGTTCAGAGTAAATAATATATTTGTTATTTTTTTTTTTTAATTTACAATTTTTTTTGTTAATTTGTTTGAAGGTTAGGAAATTCCATATTTACAAATAACATGTGGCATTTTAATTTGTCACTCCTTATTTAAGAATTTAATCTGCTATTTTTCATAAACTATAAAATAAGAAAAGAAAGGTGTGTGTGTGTGTGACTTACACACACGGTAGAAGTGAAACTTATGAAAAGTCGCTGATTAAAAAAGTTTTTGAAAAGTATTGAAAAAATTAACAGTCGCTTCATGTAAACTGTATATTTATAAGTACATAAATAATTTTACTTAATCAATGGTTTTTTTTTCAAGTTAGAAAGTATGTCTACTTTGTATAAACCCAGCTAGCATTTTTTGAAAATTTTAATCAAATATTTGTCTTTTTCGACTCCACTGCACGATTAAAATAATCATTTATGATATCTCTTTTGAGTCAAAAATGAATTTTTCGTGTGAAAAAATGGTACCCTTGATGCGACTCTCCAGAAAGAGTCTTTTCTGACTCGTTTTTCTGACTTTATACAGAAAAAACAGCATAAAAGAGAGTCATATTAGAAGCATTTTCGTGAATATATTATGACTACACACATTTTGCAACACTTGCTTTTGTTTTTTTTAAACTAGTCGCTTTATAAGCGTTTCTAGGAGTCTTTTTTTAAACTTTTTTAGATCACCAAAGTGATTAATCACTTTTTGATCATCTAAAGGTATCCTAAAAGACTTATTTTGCTGATATTATCATAAACAATCTTCCAATTGCTAGCTGGGAATATACATATAATGCAAGTTCAACACATACATAATTTAGCAATACATTGACGGTACCCACAACTGATATAGATATACTGACTATCTCACTACACAGGAGCATACATATGCACGTATGTGATGAAAATCGATTTCGGCGACAAAAAACGCTAAAATCGAAAACTGGTGTGATGTGTTTTCTTTTGTCGTTTTGTTGTGTCGATTTCATTTTCCACTTTGTCCCATTTCGTTTTTGAAATTTTTGACATGTGACACATATCGATAATCAAATTCACATCTCTAAAAGATAATTAAAGAAATTGCTGCAATTAAAGCCATTTGAATTTTATTTGTAAATAAATTTTTACTTTTTCTTGAAAACTTTTTCACTGTTGACTTTTAACGAGTTGTATTTTAAAGATAATCAGAGTTGCATTTATAAGAATTGTTGTGGAATGAAACAAAAGTGGAATATGAAATAGATCGAAATCTATCACACAATTGTCGATTTCAAAAAACGATTTACTTTTTAAATCGATCGATTTTCATCACATACGTGATGGACAATGTTTATGACAGGCAGTCATAAAACTCTAAAAATGACTGCTTGGGATAATTGCATACAAATTTAAAATTTTTTTATTTTATTTTTTTTTTGGTAGGGTCATTTAGGGGGTGAAGGGGGAGGAAGGGTAGGGCAGAAACAGGCAGTCATAAAACCCTAGAAATAACTGCTTGGGATAATTGTATATAAATTTAAAAATTTGTTTTTCTTGTTTGGGTAATTTAAGGGGTGAAGGGGGAGGAGGGAATAGGGCAGAGTAGTACCAGGTTTCATCTCAGGTTCGACATAAAAATGTTATTTTTAAGGAATGTAGGCTTAAGTAAAACAATTTGTTAAATTTTTACACTATTTTTGCATATAATAACGCCCACTAAGGGGGGCGGGGTCCAAAAATAATTTCTTTTTATTTTATGGGTGCAAGTTTAAGGTGTTGGACCGTATTTGACATAAAAATATATCATTTGTTTAACAAAATAACCCAAAAAACTTTACAAATTACATTGTTTTTTCTGAGTTGGTTTAGTTCTTCTTAGGGGAACTTTTTTCCCTCTTGCCCGATTTAGCCCATCTCCGAACTCAACCTACTCTAAGCTTCAAAATATATTTATACCAAAATTCAAGAGTCTAGCTCTTTTCGTTTGGACTGAATCGTGATTTCCACAGACGGACGGACGGACATGGCCAGATCGTCTTAGATTTCATCACTGATCAAGAATATATATACTTTATGAGGTCTGGGATGGATATTTTGATGCGTTACAAACGGAATGACACAGTGAATATACCCTCCAAATTCTTTTTTGGAGGGTATAAGAACTATGATGTTTTTTGGAGGTTGGTTTGGAACTTTTTTGCATCTTGCCCCATTTAGCCCATTTCCGAACTTAACCTGTGCTATTCTTCAAGATATATTTAAACCAAATTCCAATGTCCTGGCTCTTTTCGTTTGGAGTGAATCGTGATTTCAGACGGACAGACGGAC
This sequence comes from Linnaemya tessellans, assembly GCA_951800035.1. NCBI lineage: Eukaryota > Metazoa > Arthropoda > Insecta > Diptera > Tachinidae > Linnaemya > Linnaemya tessellans. Next base: position 93,881,833 of record OX637534.1, read on the forward strand.
ACAGCTAAGAATATAGATATATATATTATGGGGTCTCAGATAGATATTTCGCTGTGTTACACAAGGAATGACAAAGTGAATATACCCCAAATTATTTTCTGGAGGTTATAAAAAAAGAACACTTGCTGATGATTTAGTATAAATAATTTTAATAATTACTGTTTTTATTTTAATTTATTCTTTAGAAGATCATCATGGTTACAAAGGCACTTATTAACTTGATAAATTTTAAATATTGAATTGTTAAAATATATTGTATATGTATGTGTGTATATATAAAAAATATCATAAAAAATTTCGCTTATAAACGTAATTTAAAAATATTAAACATAATTTGATCATAAGTACAAGGATGTAAATCGTAAAGTTAGTTTTTCGAGTTCTCATGGAAAGACAAAACATAGAAATGCATGCGTTCGTTATCTTAAGTTTGATTATACGAGTTAATAAGAAAATTAAAAGAGAAACCAAAAATGTTGGTTAGTTTTTATTATTTTAATTAAAAATAGTAAATCACGTATATACGAGTATAATATGCTATCAATCAAGTCTTTAAACTTTTGAGCCGTCTAGCAGTTGTGTGCAGATCCCAATCGTATTTCAGTAAATATTCGACAGTCTCTGGTAGAGTCAAGTTCAGCTCGGCTAATATATTTTGTAGTTTAATAATTTTAATGGCCTTGTGAACATCCCAGTCAATAAATTCCAAGGATTTTAAACAGCGTTCTGGAAAACTCTGCAAAAGAAAATGCAAAATAGAGTGAAACAAACTATTGCGATTGTGTGAAATTTTGTTAGCAAACTTACATCCTTTCCCAAAACCTTCATCATTATGCGAACTTCATCCGAGTCTACGCCCCGTTCGGGGCCTTTGGGCTTTTTATCCGAAAACTCCAAGAGATCTTCACAGCTCACGGAATTGCTATCGTTTAAGCGATTTACAGCGGCCGAAAACATTTCCGCTTCTGTTAAGGTTTTTGAGAAGTCACGCTTTAAAGACGCTTCGCTGGCTTCAGGTGCTGGTTTTGTCATGGCCTTGTCTACAGATTCACGTACTTTCTTAAACAGCGCATTGGCCGCCAGCTCATTATCGGTCTTTACTGACTTCATTGTTGTTTTCAATAAAATCTCCGGATTGTCTATGACAACCGGTTCGGGGGAGTGATCAAAACTATCGTCGGTAATTTCTATGGGTTGGGGTAATTCTTTCGGCAGTTCTATCTGCAGCGTAGTTTTGGCCTCCAAACTGTCACTTGAGTTTTTGTTGTCAGCATTTTGTTTATTCTGTTTGGCCTTGTTTTTGTCAATGTCCAGATTTCTCAATTCATCTTCGTTGACATACAAGCCGCTGGCTAATTTTTGGGCATCAAAATCCACCTCCTTGCTCTTGTGATAATGATCTTTTTGTATGGAGAAATTATAAAAGCCATCGGTTACGTCGGGTGATTGCAGGACTTGATCTTTATTTGAATCCGCCTCCAAAATAGATTCGAATTGTATGGAAGCCGTATCATCAGAGCCAATATTTTGATAAGTTATTTCCTCTGCCGGCTTCGCAGCACTGCTTTTTTGCAGTGTATTAGTGTTTTCATATTCTGCCATGTGGTTGCTGCTATTGTTGATATTAAACGGTTTGACGGTGGACAAGTTACGCTGATTTGTTATGGCAGGTGAATTTGTTTGCAACAGGGTACATTTCTCCTCCTCAGCCATGACTCGATTGAGTGTTCTTTGTACCCCATTGGCTGGTATGATCAAAGGATATTTACGTACGTGCCTTTTGGGGTTGGCTTGTATGTGTTTCTTTCCCTCCTTGGGCGGCAATACTGGCAAGCAAGTCTGTTCCCCTTCCTGATTTCGAGATTTTTCTGGGAAATTATAGGCAGCTGTGGTAGTAACGTAACTAGGACTTTCACAGGGTGACAAATTGTCAGGCACACGATTATTGAAAGCTGGATTTGCTTCAATCGGATGGACATCTTTTAACAGGCCAAACTCGGCTTTACGCAAACGATTCGCGGCGCCTCGTGTGGGCAGCGTCGTTGGTCTGGGAGCATTTTGTAAAGGCGGTATTACTAAATCCTGTTCATTTTCGGCCAACTGCAGCGGTACAGTAGATACAAATTCATCACTATCATTTTTCAGTTGGCTCAAACGTCTGGGCAATGTCTTGGCTGACTTCGGGGGATATTGGGTCTCTTGCTTCCTCAATAGACAGACGACGCTGGTGTCAATGTCCATGCCATGTTTGCGTTCAATTAGACTATTGTAAGCTTCACGACCTTCTTCGCTGATAATGGCCTACAAATTAACATGCACAAATGGAAAGAAAAACAAATCGGGATAAACAAAACTAAAAACTTAAAAAATAAAAGAATGTACATAAACATCTTAACAAAATAAAGCGGGTAAAAACTTATAAAAATTTTAAATTATAATAATATATCAAAAAAAAATAATAATAATAATAATAATAATAAATAGAAAATAATTAAAGTTGAATATTTTGCTGCATTAGCTATTTGCTTTCATACCTTGTTTGCACAGTGGAGCCGCTAGAAAAATAAATGGCTTTATACCAGAGTATACTGCTGGCTTCAAGTAGAAAGGCCCTAACTCACATAATTGTAATTTTACAAGACAAGGTAAAAAAAATAATAGAAACTGTATTGATTGAGAGGAAGCAATCATTCTAAACTGCTTTTAAAATCTTTTTTTTTTATCAAGCTTTAGGTCACTTTTTTATAAAAGAAATTAAAATTTTTTGTTATCCGATATTTCGATACAAAAAAAAAATAAAAATTCGATTCCAAGGTTGGAAAATCTAAATTTTTTGGCACATAAAAGTAGCCAAATAAATTAATAATTATGTTTTTTTTTGTGCATTAAACGTTTTTTATACTTCAAGAAGAATTCCAGAGTTGGAAAATCGAAATTTTTTGGTATATAAAAGTAACAATATGTTGACTTTTTTAGTGGATTATGCATATTTTATATTTCAGGAAAAATTCAATTGGCATTAACAACCAAAAAATATTAAAAACTTTATTCCAGGGTTGCAAAATCGAAATTTTTTGGTATAAAATAATTTTAATTTTAAATTTTGACTTTTTTTATATTTCAGGAAGAAATCTATTTGTGTAAAAAATTAAAAATATTAAAAATTCCATCACAGGGATGGAAAATGGATATAGTTTTGTTACATAAAAATAGCCATATAAGTTCCTAATTTAATTTTTTTTGTGAACTAAACTTATTTTATACTTCACGAAGAATTAAATTTTTATTAAAAACCAAAAATATTAGATATTCGATTCCAGGGTTGGAGAACGGAAATTTTTTCGGCACATATGTAAAATAAACAAAAGAGTGACTACTTTTGTGTTTTTTTATGCATTAAGCGTGTTTTACGCTTAAGCAAGAATTAAATCTTGTATTAGAAACCAAAAAAAACAAATTTTTAAATTTGATTCCAGGATTGGAAAATCGAAATATTTTCGGTGCATAAAAGTAGCCATATAAGTTCCTAATTTTGGGGTTTTCAGTGAATTAAACCTATTTAATACTTTGCGAAGAATTAAATTGGTCTTAAAACCCAAAAATATTGAAAATTCAATTCCAGGGTTAGAAAATCAAAATTTTTTTGGTACGCAAAAATAGCGAAATAATTTTCTAATTTTTATTTTTATTATATTTTTGGTGAATTAAACATTTTGTATACTTCAGAAAAATTACATTCATGTAAAAATTCAAAAAATTAAAAATGAAATTCCATGGTTGGAAAATCGAAATTTCCTAATTTAGAAGTATAACTTCCTAATTTGATTTTTTTATGAATAAAATCTATTTTCTGTTTTAGAAAGAAAGGAGAAATACATTTGTGAAGGGTATTTACGATTCGGCACAGCCGAATATAACACTTTTACTTATTTTTTTTATATATGCATACATAAATTTTTATTTCATTTGCAAAAAAAAAAAACAAAAAAAAATGTTATTCTAATGTTGTATTTGTTTCCCCAGTAATGCACCGCGTTCACGCCGTAATAGCAAACGAATGAACATGGCCTCATAAAATATTTTTGTATTCACGAGGGGATTTCTCGTTTCACATTTCTTTCAAGATGCCAGAAATACAGAAACCACTTACAGAAGTAACAAACCGTATAGAGTTAAATTTAAATTATGTAGCATAATTGAAGGGTTATAATAACTTGTTCATATTTATTGCAGTTCTTTTCATATAGTATATATGTACGTATTTATGTATATATAACTTTGTTTTAAATAATTTATAGAAAAACTGTTTTTTTTTATTTAAAATACAATTCCATTATGAAATGTTTTGTTTTATAAAATATTAAGTTTTATCTTTACGAGTTATTTTTAAAAGATTCTTTAATACAGAACCTTTAACGTATAATAATAATAGTAATAAATATGTTGTATGTATGTAAGTAAGTATATGCAGCAAACACGAGATGAATTATTATTCTTAAAACGTTTTTCTTTATGATTAAACTGTTATTACTTGTTGTAGTTATAATAAGGTAAGATGTAGTATATTTTTAATGTAAGTATGTGTGTGTGTATGTTAATATGTCGTCACATAATATCATAATTTTAGAATTGGATACAGTTATAAGCTTAAGTGTGTTAGAATATTTTGAGTTTGGATTTAATTCGATTTTGGAATAAAATTTGGACATACGAGTACATATTTTATTCAGGATAGATTAAGAGGTTTATTTGATTTCAAGCTTTTTATTAAATGTTTTTTAGATTAGATCTTGAGGTATTATTAAAAATATATATATGTATATAAATATTTTTTATCTAGATTTAAAAAACCGTTTCATGGCAGAATTAAAATGATATCAGTCAAAGTATGAATATGATTTTAAATGTATGAATAATAGCTAAACAGGGATATCAAATTGTTAAAAATTAATTAAGAAATAAAAAATGGCACAATTAAAAAGTTTTCTGCAATGGGTCGTTGAAAAAAAAACTATTGCCAGAATTTTCTTCTCTATCAGTATAGTGATTTAACATACGACCTACTTTAATACAAAGACAGCTTTCTTATTAGCCCTATTCACAATATTGTGCAAATGGTCGTGCATCATTGCATTTGCAAAATAATCTACACTAACAAAATACATTGAAAATGCTCTTAAATACTCTCGCAATTTGCAAATGCTATAATGCAAGACCATTTGCACAGGATTGTGAATTGGGCTATAGTGTTTTCACACTGCCATATTTTCAATAAGTGTAATAAACACTGTTATCGCATTCAACTAAGCCATCTAATAAGTGACGACAAACAAAATACACATTAGTGCTGATGATGTAGCGGCTTTCGAAAACAGCTGTTCTGCTCTGCCGTGTAAGTTGAATAATTAAAAAATTTATATTGACTTTCCTTTGTGCCTGGGAATATTTATCATGTCTGTCTGAACTTGAATAAAAATGTTCGAACATTTAGGGCCATTATTATTTATTTATTTATTTATTTATTTATTCATCTATTCAGTAATATTAAGCCTTCGCGGCCAATATAAAAATATTACAATGACAACTTAAAGTTAGTTAAAAGTAAGATTTTATCAGACGTATAAAAAGCTCTCCATTATTGCAAATTGGATTTAACTTATCAGGTAGGATAAACTTACCTTTAATTAATAACTCACTTTAGGTTAAAGTAAAATTTTGCAAATGATAAAATTTTTATACGTCCGATAAAATCCTACTTTTAACTAACTTTAAGTTGTAATAATGGCCCTTAGTCTATCAATCTTATTAGAATTTAATTATTTTTGATTGTAGCGTTAAAACCAATTGTTAAAACCTGATTTTCCCATACAAAATTATTTTCTAATGCAACTTAAAACCATTTTGCAATTACTTTTATAGTATGTTTCCATATAAGTTATTTGGGCCAAATCATTTCATTTGCCCAAATTAAGTAATTGGCGACTTGATTTCCCATCCATTTTTCATATGACCAAATTATCTCAAATGACTTAATTTGTTTCAAATTAAGTCGAAATTTGTCTGTGCAACCCTGCGCAGCTTCTCCTGTTATAAATGCAACATTGGGGCACCCATTATTGGTGAGTTGCAAATGTAAAAAAGTGACATCTATGTACGAATAAAATGGCGCTGATTTTATTGTATAAATATAATTTACTAAAAACTCATTTTCAAATTACATATATATTTATAGATTTTCTTTTTATTTTGTCATTTCAAATTAACAATGAACAAAATTTTTGCTTTTTCTTATGTCAAAAAATAAACAAAGAATACAAATGTGAAAAATTTATTTCGAAAATTCGAACACAAAATTACTTACAACATATGTTTCCATTATGTTCGATATAATTTCATGTAATAAACTTGTTTTTTTTTCATAGTGAAAACGTACTATTAATTTGGTTTTACGAAATGCATCCTGGTTGTTGTGTGCAACCATATCAGAAATTTAAGAGTTTACATAATTTTTATATTCCATAATTTTATATTATTTATTTACAAGTTATAAAGTAATTTTAAATTTTTGAAACCATTTTAAAATGCCTTATGGTTTTAACGTTAAAAACAGCTCAAAATTACGGCATTCGATCGAAATATCTATTTAAATTGTAATGAAATTTCGATGGACATCGAATGACGTGCTTTGCCGCCTGGTTTTAAACTATAGAGTTTTAACTCTGAAAGTTAAAACTTGGTTTTAGCGGTAAAGCCATAAACAGCTGATTTTGCGTCCACACTGAAAATTGTGAAAATTTCCGCAAAATAATTTAAATCGCTCATAGAAATGTGTGAATTTGGTGCTGCACTTAATTGACAACCTGTACAACAGAAGTTTTTGTTGGAAGGAAAAAAAAGGAAAAGATTCTGAAATAGAAAGTATTTTACATTTTGGGAATGAATATTTTAAAATTATAGAACTACTTATACAAAATGAAGAACTTCTTGGAAACCAAGTTGTTATATATAAAAAAACAACACAAACAATACCAGCTGTTTCCAATATATGTATAACTTGGCAGCACTCAAAGCACAGCCAAAAACAAGGTTGCACTTCATAAATCCTACTTAAAACCAATTCGAAGGTGGTTTTAACGAAATCATTTTGTATGGTTTCAACAGTTGGTTTTAACGTTAAAACCAGAATTTATTAAAACCATGTCAGTGTGAAAACACTATTAGACAGAGAAAATTTAATTTTGTAAATTTTTTTGTTGTTTTAATTGATCATTAAATGCGAGGCTGCATCTAGAATCAGATGAAAACTCGAAAAACAAGATTAATTTGCAAATACGAGGAAGCCTGAACTAAAATGTTCTTCCCAAAAACTGTTTCAGTAATAGACCACATTCATTTGAAGCAAAATGAAATTATTTAGTCAACTAAACTTTTATAAATGCTGGAAATCGTAATATCTATTATATTCAGAAAGACATGATCAATATTCCATGGATTTCCCTTGTTCCTTGAATGACCATCAATTTAATTTTCAACTTATACAGCACACCAGAATCATGGTATTTTCCGGAGTCGCAACATTTTCATCATCAGTACTCCTGTGTATTGTTGTTTATCTCCACTTTTTTTTTTTTTTTTTGGTCCACTCGTACAAATTGTATTAGGAAATAGTATACGAGAACTGTATCAATAGCCATTTGATTATTTTCTTCAAGTCTTATTTTTCTGAATTTTCGCTCCAATTTATTTTTTGTTACTCTATCTAATTATATTTTTAGTTTATTAAATACAACTTTGATTTTCTTATTTTAAAGAGGTTGAAGGATACAGGGTTTACGCCGCGAAGGTATACTACTTTGTTTAATTTTTGATTAAATGAAAGAGAATGGATATTATATTGATAAATGTTTTGTTTAATGTCAGCATTAAATAAATGGAATACAATATCAGATAAATGTCCGCCTCTATTAGCCTCACAAATGCGAGTACTTTCAAGCACATTTTTTCACTACATTCTCACATATTTACCGCGGTATTTCATTAATTTCATCACGAATATTTTGTTAGAGTTGCTCAAGCGTTTCTGGTTTGTTGGTATAAACCTTGCTTTTCATATATCCCCACACAAAAAGAAGTCCGGAGCAGTCAAATCAGGCGACCGTGGAGGCCTATCAACATCACCATTTCTTGAAATAATTTGTTGTGGAAAGAGGTCATGCAGTAATTCCATTGTAATCCTATTAAAACACGTTGGTTTATCGAATATTTTTCCATACATAATAAATTTGCCACGTGTCGACTTCACGACTGCCAAATATGAACTGTCAAGACTAATGTCTACCAAAATGGCGGCAAAACAAAGTGGTATACCTTCCCGGCTGACACCCTGTATTATACGTTGTAAGTGTGACCCAATGTTTTACATTTTTAGCAATTTCCAGCTAAAACTGATTTCGATCTTAAATCTATGAATTTTTAGTATAAAATACTTAATTTACTCTACTCTCTGCGATTACGTAAAAGAAAATCTGTTTGTTATAAAAAAAGAAGTTAACTACAAACATTGTTATTTGTTCTTTTGTAAACTTAACTTTAAATAATGTTTCACACTAAAGCATTCTATACTGAGACTTTAGTCTTGTGTTTAGAATTGAAATAATTAAATAAATAAATAAACAATTTAATATCCCTTTTTGAAATAAAAATGTATGCTATAGTATTTAATATTTATTTTGTTCAGTTTAAAAATCTCAACACTAGAAACCCTTTTAACAATTAAATTTTAAATATCAATTAACTCTCTAAATAGCAATTGTTTGTAATTCGACAATTTAATGAAAATTATTTTGCGTTAATTAATTTCATTTAATTTCTGTATTCAGCATTTTTTTTTTATAGTTGCGCATGTGACTGTTTCTATTTAATTTTAATTTCTGTTTGATGATGTTATTTTGATTGTAAGGCACTCCTTGTTTTTATTTAGGATTTTGGATTTAATTTCAAATAATTTCCAGAGAGATATAGAATTAAGACATTGAGCAACTATTGTCCTTGGTTATTGTATATGGATTTTGTTTTGTTTTTTTGTTTTTAATAAATTCTTTTTGTTACGCTTGTTCTTGGTTTATTTTGCTATGCTATGCTATGTTTATGTTTAATTTTGTTCTTGATGGATTGCTTGATGTATTGATCAAATTTGATTTCATCTTGTGCAGGCGTGTGTTTCAAAGTAAATTTAAAAAATACTTCAACATACGCTGTAGTTATGGAGCCGGACTGGGCGGTAAATGGGTATTGTTGTAGCCCCCCATACGATATTCAAACTGATCACTGTCGGTAGTGGAAGAACTTAACGTGGAAGAAGGATGATCTTTGCTATTGGATCGGTAACTAGTGTGGGCATTAAATTCGGGTATTTGTTGCTGTTGACGCCACAGCAATTCATTTTGCTTCACCGTAGAAGCATGAATTTTTTCTGGCCACTGAAATTCTAAATGCGAAGTAGAATTATTTGGTTCTGGATCGCCAATATTGGAGGTGGGACTGCGGCCTGTTAGCCGTGTCACATCAAACTCTTGGAACACTGAAGAATTTCCCACAACCGATCGAGAGAAACTGGCTGCCGCCGAAGAGGCTGACGACGAACCAGAACCCGAGTTTGTCGCTAAAGCAGAGACTTGAAAAGTTTTGTGCGCTTTCGGCATCAATTGTGCATTGTAAGACTTGACTTTTGGTGTTGGCGCACCAAAGTCGTAGATTCTCTCCTCATAGGGATACGACTCATCGTAGGGATTTAGTTTAAACGGCCTGTGTGAGGCGGAGCCTAGGCACGAGCTACGTGTAGGTCTAGGGTAATTGTAATGCGGTGCAGATTTGATGCTGGTATTTGAACCATAAATTTTACTTTGTCTCTCACTCTGGATATCAACATCACGATCATCTCTGACAGAGGGAGAAAAGAGTTTACGATTGAAATTCGTTCGTCGACGACGATGATATAAAGAACCCGAGCCTCGAGAGCGTATATCGCACTCTGATCTGGCCAAACTACGGTCCATGCTGTGATCACTGTCGTCGTCGGTGCTGGAAGAACTTGTGGCAACTTGGGGCAAGGGATTGTAGCTAAGTCGCCTTAAAGTCCTGGCCCTGGCCGAACGAGACTTATAGCTCATGACTTTGGCTTTAAGGGCCACTTCTTCTGTTGTTTTGAAATTTTTTGGAAACTTGCCATTACGTTTGTCCGCCAGAGACAAGTCGCGATTTAGATTATCCGTAAAGGACATGGAACGTTGCCGCTGCTCCTGATTGCCATTATACGCATCAGTGTGTGTTTCATCGATTCTCAATTGATTTGGAGAATAAATGGAAGTATTGCTTGTCTTGTGTACCGTAGTGATGGACCTTAAAGGTGACACCATGTCATCACTGTACTTGAAAATATCTGTCTTGAAATTGGCATAGGTGCCAGCGCTTGAGGAGGGAGGGAAATTCATATCTTTTGGGCTAAAATAAGTATCCTGTGGACTGTAGCTGGACTTTTGGCTACTGCGTCTGGACAATGATATAGTATCTCTGGAGGCGAAACCAGTGTCGGGTGTGCTAGAACGCTTATCCACCGAATTCGATGAATTTTTTGTCGCCTGGCCACTCATCATCTGTAAGTGTTTGTCCAAATGATTAGTGGCCGCATTGAAATCAAATGTAGTCGTGGTAGTATGTTTGCCGTTTTGGTAGTTATAAACAGTGGCCGATTTCAAGCTACCGGTAGCACTACTTATTTCATCGTCTAAAGAGGAAACAATACTCGAGAACTGATCATTTAAAATGGTTTCGTCCGAGTCATTTTTGTCCACATCCGTGTATGTATGCATAAAATCTAGATTCAGGGCCTTCAAAGTATTTTCAATATCTATAAGATTTTCCGAAAGTGTTTTCTTATCTTTGCGCGGACTTTGACTGATAGCATCCACGTATTCTAGTGAGGGAGGCGGCGTGGGGGCGGTAAACGATGTACGACTACCAAATTGTAGGGGTCTAGTTAAGATTTCGCGAGATTTTTCAAAGCAAAAATCTGAAGTTTCTTTATCGAATAGCGGTATTCGTAGGTCAGCAGAAGACGTAGCCACGTTATTTATATCACTGGATATGGAATGAAAGCACTTTGGTTGGAAGCGTTAAGCAACATTCAAAAAAATTTAAATAATAATTATTAGAAAATAAACAAATAAATAAAAGAAGAAAGAAATGCAGAAAATAAGAATGATTATTATTATTAATTTTTTTTTTAAGTAAATTTTTTAATAAAATAAAAATTTCAATTAATTTTAAAAAGTTTCCATTTGGAAGGTCTATTTTGGGAGTTTTGAGAAAATCTTAATGTATTGAAAATTAAAGGGCTTGTTTGTCGAAAAAATAATAGTAACGGAGTTATCAAACAGCCCTCGTATTTACATGGAAATATTGGAGTCAAATCACCACATTCGATATCCAAGGAAATTTCTACACAATTTCAATATCAATTTCGATTAATATCGAATGGCGTAATTTGGTACCCACATTCATAAAATTTAAAACGAATTTTAAACATATTTTAGTCAAAGTTTTCCACACAAAATTTTCGTAAAATAAATTTCAAATATATTTTATTTTTTATGAATATGAGGGTTAAAATATTCTTTTTTTATGATTATTAGTATAGACCAATATTTTTTTGTACCAAGTGCTTTAAAATAGCTTTCATAACAATTTTTACAGAAAAGAAGCAGATTTCATTTTTTATTTAAAATAAAATATTTTTAAACAAGATTCACCCCTATCGTGAATAACAAGGAGAATTTTAGTTCACATGAAATTTTTATTCCACTCGAAGGGCAAAATGGTATCATGAATCTATCTATCAGTTCTCAGTGAATGCAAAAAATAAATAGAAGCCGAAAACAACATGAAAAATCAAAGAAATTTGTGTTGAAAAATTTAAGTTTAGGCAATAATTTAAAAAAAAAAAATTTAAAAGTATGACTAAATATTTAGTAGTCAAATAATTTGGATACATTTTGAAAACCAGACAAAACAAATTATATATATTCTTAATCTGTTATGAAAACTTTTTATTTGACACATTGTTGTCACAATACTACTATATATAAATGAAATATGCATTTCAAGTTGTGAATTCTCAGATGGTTTTCGGAAGTATATGCATAAGATAAGAGGTTTTTAACTTTTCAAAACTGTGGTTAAAGTCTACTGACGATTTGGTAAAGCACCAATGAAATGCATATAGACATTGCTTAACCACCAACAAATAAATTTCATTTATATATATATTCTTAATCTTTAGAATTGGAGCAACAAGTTTTACAAAGACGCAGGCAATTGATTTGTTGCAAAAAATATAAGTTTGTGCCACTAAAATAAAATTTGCAAACTCTAATATTCGAATTATAATGGAAAATACTTACATTTTCTACTCTATTCCCCACCAAAAACTAAGTGAATAAATTAAAAGGAAAAGTGAAAAAACTCGTGGGAAAAGAATCATTCACGATCACGATAGGGGTGAATATCTTTTACAAAAATTCTTTTCAAAGAGTTGTCTTTTAAAATGGTGCTTTTAAAATAAATTAGTTTTGAAAATATAACTTTAAAAATTGTAAAATAATTTTAAGAAATGCAAATGACCATTTCAAAAAATACATTTTAAAAAGTTTTCAAAAAACCCCCCGTGTTTAAAAGAAGTGTTTTCCGTTTTTTCTTGTTTTTAAATTTTTTCTTGTTTTTAAATTTGAAAAAACAATATTATTATAGAAAAGGCGCCAATTAAAAATATAGTTTTTATTATTATTTTTAATGCCTTCATAAATTTCTCCAAACGATTTGATTTTAAAAAAAATATAATAAAAATGTAAATTTCATAGCTCTCGCACACGTTAAACAAAATTACCTGTAAATCGGGTATGCTTTTGAGTTCCTCCGAAAAGTTTTTCTTTTTCGAATGTGGAGACAATGAATTCATTTGAGTTGTACTACCACCACCAGTGCCGCCCACGCTAGACAAACCACTTCCGTGCGATTTATCACTATGGCCATGGCCACTTATATGAGGAAAACGAAAACTAAATTTACGTTTGGGACTTTGAGTGGAAGGCGTGGGATCGGATACCAAGTCACACATGGATCTAAACAATCGATGATATCGAAAATTTAAGGTAGAATAAGAATTCATAATTTCGCACTCACCTGGCACTAATTTCATTAGCTATTTCTATGGCATGATTGAGAATCTTTTCATCTTTCACGGAAATCTGCTTGACCGTACCACAAGAATTCTTGGATTTTTTTGAAGTATTGCCCGCGCTGTTTTTACGTATTAGTTTCGAAGTTAAGTCGGAAAAGTCCGAACGCTGTTTAGTGGATGCAGTCTGGGACTCAGATTCTGAGTTTTTTGAAGACGAAGCGGTGGCTGACATAGAACCGAACATTGAGTTGATTTCGTCTAATAGGGATGGCCCAAAATCCAATTTATCAGGCGTTATTTCATCATCATCGGATATTTCGTGATACTCATGAGGTTCTTCGAATGTAACGCCACCAACAGCAGCACCAGCACCAGCACTGCCGCCATTTGTTATGTGCGAATGCCGCCATAGCAAATTATCTTTACCGTTCTCAAGGCCATAGTTATTGTTTTGTCGAGCCATGGAATTGTCCTCGAGTGTTTTGTGCGTAAACGGATTAGTATTTTGTGCGGGAAATTCGAATGTGGCTGTCGTTTGGCCATTATTGGCAAAATGTTTTGGTGTATTTTCAGTCGAGGGTATAAATGAAGGATTCATTGTGGAATTGTGATGAGCTAAATCGTCAGCAAAATAGCCCGAGGCGGTTTGTAAAGAATCCGGACTAGTAGGAGTGGGCGGTAGAAGTAGCGGTGTTTGTTCAATATCCTCTGAGGGTTTATAGGGTGTAACAATTTGTCGTGGTACATGATTATACTAAAATGATGGGATAAGCTACTTTTTAAAAGTCTACCAGTTATGGGAAATAAAAACGAAACTCACATTTTGTGTGGTACCCAAAAATGCAATATCACCAAAGGAAGCTCCGTCTATGCCAACATGGCCAGTGTGTTTAAAATCATTTTGAGGTTTAGATATCATTTCAGTTCTTAGTTTACGTTTACTACAACGTTCATTTGCATTACGGCTAAATGAGTCTCTGCAAGTCAATTTGTTATTTAAGACATTATTATTGTTTCTGCGAAAACTCACCTATTTAAAGTTGGAAGACCTTCGACATAAGCCACTGTGTTTGAGGGATTAAAAAAACCTGTCTTGCCTGTATTCAAAACGCCTTTCCAATACGGTGTACCCGTATTACGATCCAATACTGTGATTATATCATTTTGGCGATACACCAAATGTTCTTTTGTTTTAGCTTCGAGGCAATTTGCTACCGCTTTAAGTTGTTCGGGTTTCATGTCAGGCAATAATTCATAGACTTCCGAAAATTTTGGACGTTTACTAGGATCATCTTGCCAGCATTTCATCATCAAAGTATAGTACTCCCGAGGGCAGCATTCAGGTTGTTCTAGACGCTATTTTGAAGATTTATAGGTTAGATTGAAAATTATATTAATTTATAGGTTAGATTGAAAATTAAATTCACCTGATAATTGGGAGCATCTATGGCTTCTAATATCTGTAAGCCAGTTAAAGCGGCCCAAGGTTGGAAACCATAGGAAAACATTTCCCACAAACAAACACCAAAAGCCCAAACATCTGAAGCATTTGTGAAACGCAAATAGTTTATGCATTCAGGAGCACACCAGGCAATAGGCAATTTCAAATTCACATTAAAATTGGTCTTGTAATAATCTTTACCCACTCCCAAGGCCCTGGACAACCCAAAATCGGATATCTTTACTTTGTTCTTACTAAATACTAAAATATTTCGTGCTGCCAAATCCCTGCAGAAGAAAGCCAAATATTTTTAGCAGTTTTAATATACAAATTTTTAAAAGAATATTTTTCTATAAAACTGCATTAGCAATAAAAATTAAAATAACTTTCACTTGAAAAACTTTTCTCTCAAAGAAATTTTAATAACATGGAAACCTATTCAAAAAATTAAGTTATAAATGAAAAGCAGCCATATAGACATACTTGGCCACATAACAAACAAAAAGCACGTTATTTAAAGTAAAAATACTAATGAAATGCATATAGACATTGCTCGACCACCAACAAATAAATTTCATGTTAAAATACTAAAAAATTGTATAAATTGGTTTTGTTTCAAGTGTATTTATACGAAAGAAAAACTCTGTCGACACTGTGAAATCGGCAGTAAATTAATTTTCTATAGGGCAAAAATTTGGTGGAAATCTTTTGATGATTAGCTGTAAGATACATGATCAATCAGCAGCACTTAAAATAATTTCTGAAATTAATTTCCCTTACGGTAATTTAACGAAAGAGCAACTGATGAGTTATCTTACAGGAAAGAATTGTCCAATTGAAAATACTTCTTGTATCGTTTAAATTTGTATTTAACAAGGCAATTTTAAATAAAATTTTCTGAAAACAAAAACAATTTATTTGTAAAATAGTTTTGTTCTAAGCAATTATTTTTAAAATGGACTATATAAGAGTTTATTCTTAAAGTATATAATTTCAATAATAAAATAAGTAAATAAAAATCGTCTTTTCAAATACAATTTTACAGGACACAAGGTTTGTGAAGTTGAACAAACATCATATTATTTTAATTTTTTTTATTTTATTTTTTTGTTCGAATTAACAAATTTTTGTCATTTATAGCATATATTTAATGGTAGTTGCTATGAAAAATTTATATTTTAATGCACAACTGCAAAATTTTGATTTTTAAAGCATGTTCGAAAATTCGAAGTTTGTTTCGAATTTTCGAAATTAGTAAATAAAACTTTTAAAGCCTGATTTAACGTCAGTCACGTCTTCTATGAGAAAATATTAAACGTTTTGCCAAGTTAAGAATATCGAACTTAATATCAAAAATATGGGAAGACATACTTTAACCAGTTGCTATGAAAAATTTATATTTCAATGCACAACTACAAAATATTAATTTTTAAAGCGTGTTCGAAAATTCGAAGTTTGTTTCGAATTTTCGAAATTAGTGAATAACATTAATAAAGGCTGATTTAACGTCAGTTACGTCTTCTAGGAGAAAAATTTAAACGTTTTGTCAAGTTAAGAATATCGAAGTTAATATCAAAAATATGGGAAAACAAACTTTAACCAGTTGCTATGAAAAATTTATATTTCAATGCACAACTGCAAAATATTGATTTTTAAAGTGTTCGAAAATTCGAAGTTTGTTTCGAATTTTCGAAATTAGTGAATAACATTTATAAAGGTTGATTTAACGTCAGTTACGTCTTCTATGAGAAAAATGTAAACATTTTGTCAAGTTAAGGATATCGAACTTAATATCAAAAATATGGGAAGACAAACTTTAACTTAAATATTGGCTAAAATTCATATGACATTTTAAACTGGATTAATGATCAGTTCATTACGATCCAAATAAAAGTTTATGCAAGGTTTCACAATTTTCCAGTAGCAAAAAGTATGCCAAAAAAAGTTATTTATGAAATTTAATTAATTAACTAGTTCATAAAAATAACAATAATTACCTGTGTATAAGGCGTTTATTTTCCAAATATTTCATACCATTGCAAATTTGTAAGCCAAATTCACATAAAGTGGGCACAGTTAAGAAACTAACTCTTAGTCCAGGATCTTTTAAACACTCCAACAAAGAACGTAAATGCGCCAATTCGGTAACCAGCATTAAAGAATCCGTAGCCAAAACCACACCATACAAACGTACGATATTTTCATGTTCGATGGAGTGCATAATAGCGGCTTCTTTTAAAAATTCCATGGGATTCGACTGCATGCGTTCACGGCAAAGGCATTTGATGGCCACTTGTATCTAAAAGACAAACAAACAAAAAAAAAACAGTTCAATGAACCTGTTAAAAGCAGTAAAATCACATATACACTCACTCTTTCCGAACCATTTGTCCAAACACCTTGCTGCACTATACCAAACTCTCCGGTACCCAATTGTTTATTAACACTTATGGCATCGGCCGGTATGATGTGTTTATTATTTGGTGCTTTACTGGGCGAACTATTGCCCTTTGTGGCTGTACCTGTTGCTGTACCACTTAAACTGCCCGAAGGACTGGCAGCTGTGGTACTTGTTATACTGCCAGTCATTTCATCTTTCTTTACCATAGAGGTGGGTGCATGCAGCAAACGTTTGATTTTACTCAAATAGCCATGAGGGAAATATTTTTCATAGAATTTACGTAAACGTCGTATTTCCGGTCTTGACATACCAACACTTTTGAGATCTTCGTCGGTGGCATATTTGAATTGTGAAGCATTTGTAATCTTAAGTTCATCTCTGTGGGAATGCGCCAATAGGAATGTAGACGAGTGTGAGTGATTAATTAAACGATGATGTGAGAAAAACAACAACAAATAAATTAAAAATGCAAAAGAATTCAATTAACAAAAACACAACGACAAAAAAAGACAGAGACAAGTACTTTTTTATTTAATTTTTTTTTTTTAGTAAACAGGGAATTTGTGTGTCTTTGTTGGGCGATAAGGCAGGCGTTAATGTAGGATGTATCAACAAAAGTTGAACAATAAAATTAAATTTATTTGTTTTATTAAACAAACCACCAGATTTCTTTCGAGATATTTATTATTGTACTAAAGAGTTGAACTTATCTGGAATAAATATGGAAAAATTTCATTTTTATACCCTCCAAAAAAGAATTGGAGGGTATATTCACTTTGTCATTCCGTTTGTAAAGCGGAGAAATAGCCCTCTGAGACACCATAATGTATATATATTCTTGATCAGTAATGAAATCTAAGACGATCTAGCCATGTCCGTCCCTCCGTCCGTCCGTTTGTGGAAATCACGATTTTGTCCAAACGAAAAGAGACAGAACCTTGATACATATTTGGTATAATCGGGCCAGAGGAAAAAAAGCTCCCCTAAGAAGAACTAAACCCACCTCTAAATAACAACATAATTTTTAATTTTTTTTTTTTTTAATTCTGTTAAGCAAATAATATATTTTTATGTGGTAGAAGTTCCAATGCGTTAAACTTGGAGCCATAAAATAAAAATATATAATTTTTGGACCCCGCCCCCTTTACTGGGCGTTATTATATGCAAACATAGTGTAAAAATGTAACACATTGTATTACTTAAGACTGCATTCCTTAAAAATAAAATTTTTAAGCTTTTATGACGGAGCTGAGACGTAACCTGATCCTCCTCTGCCCTACCCCCTTCTCCCCTTAATGACCCTATCGAAAAAAATATTTTTTTTCATTTAATCACCCCAAAAATTTATTTTTAGTGTTTTATGGCAAAGATGAAATGTCTCCCCCACTGCCCTTGCCCGAGCCAGTTTTAATAACCTCCAAAAAGAATTGGACCCCATAAAGTATATATATTCGTGATCAGTGACGATGTTTAAGACGATCGAGCAATTCCCCCATACGTCCGTCTGTTGAAAACAGATATGGTTTATTTTTAGTACCCGCCCCCTTTAGTGGGCGCTGAAGTTATATATTATATGAACAATAGAGTAATTATTTAACAAATTGTATTACTTAAGCCTCCATTCCTTAAAAAGGTCATTTATAAGCTTTTACGACGAAGATAATATGTTATCTGATCTTCCCCTGCCCTACCCCTCTTCATTTACTTTTTTTTAAAAAGTTTCCACAAAATTTTTAGGTTTTTCCTATCTTATGCTAGAGTTAATGTCGACGCCGTTGACGGCGTTTCAACACCGAAAACGTTGAAATAGATTGAACTTTTACGGCGTTGCAACGCGTTGAGATTAACTGCTCCCATACAATTTCATACGATTCAACTTTTTTTTTGACATTTGCCGACGTCGACGACGTCGACATTAACTCTAGCATTACACTTCAAACGAAATTGGCTATTTTCTTTGAATGAGAATACCCGACTGACTCTATAACAATTGTTTCAATTTTGGTATCAACTTTGTTCACGAATAGTTTTAAAATTTATGCTGCAATTGTTCAGTGGATCATAAATATTTGCTTTGTAAAAGAAGTGTGAAACATGTAGTTTTACAAATATACAAATCTTATTTTACAAATGATACGTAGCGGGTGTTTTTTAGCTGCATGAGAACCATCGATATCAACAGCCATGCTTGGACAGCTGATAATGTCAAATTGTGTTGACACTTCTGTTCAGTAATGCTTGGCAAGTCATCATGAATTGCTTAGTGCAACAACAACGAGCATCAAATTGTCGAAATTTACTTTGTAAAAAAAATAGTAAATCATTTTACAATCAACATAATCAGCCTAGTGTCCGACCGAACGTTCGGGTTCGTCTTCGGAGTTCGGCACAAAAGATGTGTACACTTTTTTTTGTATTTCCAGAAGTCGTTTAAAAATAAAGGATGGCCAAATTTTAGGTTAGGAAGTAAATTGGCTGTCAAATGATGAAATATCAAAAAATTCGGAAATTTTAACGATGCATTAAATGTTTTCGAATTAACTGTTCGAAAACAACGAATTTTTTCAACAAAATCATCTTTAGTGATGAGGCCCATTTTCTAAGTAGGCGGTTATGTAAACCAACAAAATTGACGTATACGGGGCCCACAAACATTCTTCAAGAAACAATTACATCCAAAAAAAGTGACCGTATGGTGCGCTTTGTGGTCAGCTGGCAGCATTTTTTCGAAAATGAGCATGAAATTGCCGTCACCGTGAATTCTCTGCACCGTCAAAAAATGATAACAAATTTTTTAAGGCCACAATTGGACATCATTGGCCTTTGGTTTCATCAAGACGACGCCACAAGCCACACAGCCGGCCAAACAGATCAGTTATTGCGTGAGAAATTTCTCGGTGGCTTAATTTTTCAATTTGGCGATGTCAATTGGTCTCCTCGTTCTTGTGACTTAATGACGCTGGATTATTTTCTCTGGGACCATTTGAAAGGCCGGTTTTAGGTGAACAAATCACAAACAACTGACGATCTGAAAAATGAAATTGGGCGTCGCATTGAAGGGATAAGCGAAATTTTAGTTGCAAAATGTGTTTAAAAATTTTGTGAAAAGAGCGGACGTCTGCCGACATGCTAGAGGTGGACCTTTGCCCGACATTTTTAGTTCTCATCAATAAAACGAACAAAAAAGTGTATTTTTAAGTAAATTTACTTCCTAACCTCAAATTTGCCCACCCAAACAAACAAATTTAATTAAATTTTGTTTCAGCAAAAATGTTATTATTTATTTATAAAAGCTAACATTTCTTATAAATTCGTTAAATTTTATTAAATAAATTTAAAAAAAGTACCATTGATAAAAATTCAAGGGTTCAGTTCGGCTTCGGTCCGAAAAAATATGTTCGCTCCGACAGACATCAAAAGCATTAAAGAAATTAGTGAACTGAAGAGAATATTGGTGCTGTAGCGAAATGGGCAAGGAGTTGCTGTTGCGGTAAATGCTGGAGACATGCTGACTGAATTTTTGTTTCCAACAAGACAGCGCACCTTGCCATACAGCGTTCTTAACAATCCATATATTGCAAAATAAATTCGGTGACTTTCAGACGTGTTCCTGATCACCGGCAGCCCCTTTTGAGCGATTTAATGCTTCTGGATTACCAATATTCAAGCCTGTCAATGGTGGCCAATGAGGTCAGATTTATTCGAAAAAATAGTCGAGTGGATCATGAACCCGTAACCGCCTTGAACATAAACCAGAAATCGTACTAAAAAAATAAATGCCATTATTAGAATAAAAGAAATTTTATTCCAATAATATTTCTGACTTGTAGTATCATTTTAAATTCTCCTGCAGCTAAAAATAAGACACCCGTTATAACAGCATTCATTCCTCTCTGAACAATTTAAGAAAATTTATTGCACATACACATTCCGTTCGGCCATAAAGATTTCAATCTATCGCATGATATATGATACATAATTTGGGAATGATTTGTTTCTTTTTGGTTGCACCGATGGAAAAGGCATTTGTGTCCAACATGTGGAGAAGTATCTATGTGTGTGTGTGTGTGTGATATTGATAAAGCATATGTGTGCTGTGCGTAAATAGTGTGGGTGACTAATACACAAATACATTTTGAAAATCTCGCGTCTGCCTCTGAAGCAATACTTTATCTTTTATACTTACTTGACGGCATTGTAATAATGTTGCAGTTCGGCCTCTGTTAGAAATTCATACAAATCGATTTGGGGACAATCTATAAAAAGACAAAGAAAATGCAAGAAAATTGGTAATAAAAAAAATTTGTAACAATTTCTTAAGAGAGAGAGTTAAGTTGAAAAAATGTGTGGGATTTTTTTATTTCGAATTCGTTATACATAAATAAACAATGTTTAAAAATATATACTTTCTGTTGGAACGTAATAAATGAACTGTTTATCTTAAAATTCCTACAACAACTCGGTCGTTTCTACAAAAAGATACTCACACTTCGTACTTCATAAATTAGCATTTTAGATATAGTAAATATATACTACGAAATTCAATTAATCGGTATTTTGTATGTAAGTATTTTTCTTTTACGAACATTCAAATTGTTCGAAATTTTTCTTTTAAATTCAGAAAGACATGATATATATTCGAAGGCACAAAGGAAAGTCAACATTACTTTTTTTAAATTATTCAACTTACACAGCAGAGCAGCACAGCTGTTTTCGAAAGCCGCCACCCTTTCATCATCAGTATTCTTGTGTATTATTGTTTGTCTCCATTTATTAGGTGGCTTAGTTGCATATGATAACAGTTCTTATTTAAACAATTTTATTAGGAAATTGCATACGAGAACTGTATCAAACTGATGGTACATAACACATTTTAATTTAATACCCGTGTTGCCGTTTGATTATTTTCTTCATGCCCCATTTTTTTTAATTTTTGGTTTCTTTATAGCCTATAAATCTTAATTAAATGTAATCGGTATTTTTTTGTTATCGGTTCATCGCTCGATTAATTAATCGGGCTTTTTCCTTTAATGACATTCCTAGCCGTCAAACCATAGTTATCGATATCAACAGTTCTCTGGCAGCTAAAACACACCCGATATTTTAAAACAAAATATTCTGGAAAAACTTGTAAAAGCCCATATATCTGACGATATGGCATCACTGCTCACAATTTTTTTTTAATTGTCATGTGTGTTGCACCTCTAAAAGTATCCTCTCTGATATATGCTGAATATATAATAACCGTACATGTGAAGAGAGTTAGTGGCAGTGCTTCAGTTGATTCTGTTTTGAATTATCCCAGTAAAATGAATTAAATTACTTCATTGTTCTGTTCAGGAATTGAAATCATTACATATGAGATTATTTTCTCCGTTCCCTACACCCTTAATAATGGGTAACTTTTTAAGAGCTTTCGGAATTGATTTAAAGAAAATATATGGGAAATACTATTTTCAAAATAGTTGATCCCGCTAATTTTAACTGCTAAAAATTGTTATTATTTTCATTTTCAAACTGCTATAACTTTTGAATGCATTGAGCCAGATCAATAACACTAATTGATCACATGCGAGTATATAATTTCGGGGTTATTTTCCATAAATTCACTTTTTCCAATTTTTTGATTTTTGGCGATCGACGTAGTTTTTGAATGTCTTGGTATCGGCAAGACCGTTTAAAAGTTGTTCTGAAAAAACCACATTCGAAATAATATTTTTTTTTTTATATTTTTCAAAATGTACTGCTCCGAATCGATTCCAATTCACAGTAAATCTAAGTTTGAAGAAACACGATTAGTTTGGTTCGATTCGATTCAGGCGTTTAAAAGTTATAAGCGGGTCATATACTTACACACACATACACACTCACATACTCACACGCATGAACATTCACACTTTTTCTCTCTATTTATTACTCTCTCTCACACACACACATACATAGAGACAGACATAATGACGGCCTCTGGAATAGTCAGGAAATCTTCCTAGGAACTCAAAACGTCGAGATCTGGGGACAATATACCTCATTCGATATTGATCGAAATTTCAATACAATTTAAATACAAATTTCTATCGATATCGAATGCGTTATTTGCCCCCTGGTGAAAACTGGATTTTTTTCAAGAAGAGGTAAACTACGTAACTAAAAAAAAACATGAAATTTAGATATAAAAAAAAGTTTTAAATCTTTATTTGAGTCGATAGAACGATCCCGCTTTATCCTACTCTCTCCAACATGTTTGCCGCTATCTCATGAATAAATTCTTAAATATTGGCCTCTAGTGTATCAACCGTTGCGGACTTGTCCCTATACAAAAGAGCTTTTCCACAAAAAGTAGTCTTAAAATGTTAAATCGCACAATCAACCGGTCCCAAACGTAGAATAATAAACCGTTCACCGAACTCGCCTCTCAATTGTCCATTTTTTCGGGTGCCGTGTGACATGTGACACCGTCTTGCCGAAACCACATGTCAGCCAAGTCCAACTCTTCCATTATTTTGGGCAAGAAAAGAAAAAAATATTGTAATAATCGCACGGCAGCGATCGCCATTCACATTAAAGCTCTTGCCCCCGTCGTCCTTGGAAAATATCCACACCAAACAGTGCGTTTTAAGGATTACATTGGCAGTTCCCGCAATGCTTTCGGCTGCTCCTTACAGCAAATACAGCAATTTTGCTGTAGACATTCAACCCTAAATGAGTGTCGCCGCTGAACACCAGAATTTAAATAATAATAAGCAATAAATTGTATGATTAAATTACAGACCAAACTGAACATGTTTAACAGTGATGCCAAAAACAGTGATGCCAAAACAAAATATTGCTAAAAAATCACCCTTTCTACCTTTTTGAGGCTGGTGCATCAACACAAAAAAAAAATAATATTGACGCTGACATGAAAAGTTTACTTCGTACTCGTACTTTTTTTTGGGTTACTAGTAAAAGCTAACGAACAAAACCAAAAATAGAAAATCAGGCCAATATTTTAAGTAGAGCAGAGAAGCAGCAAAGAGAGAGATATAGAGAGATAAAAATTGTTGCATATAATGATTTATGAAGGTGATTACAATGATTATTAGCAGCACTGATGCTGCAACAAAGCACCACATACCAAGGAGTGGATGGTGTTAACCCAATTAAAAATAAAACTATAAAAATACAATTTGGACGATATTTACTGCACAGCAACTTACTCACGTCATGTCCACTCCTTTAGGATGACTAACAGTTTATCAATTGATAAATTTCTTAGAATTCATTTATAATGTCAAAATTATGAATAAACATTTTTTGAAATGTTTATTCCACTAAACAATAAATGGTTGTGTTTTATTTTTGCTGGCTTGTATCGGCAGCATTTTGCAGGCATTAAATGCGATAATGAACATCATTTAATTTGTATTTTTATAGACTATGCAGAATTCAATGTGGAGATTTTAACATTGATTTAATGGTTGTAAATTATAAGAGATGCTTAAATCAAATGCAAAATAACAGTCTTTCCCAAAACTCGGTTTCAATAGCAGCTAAACTAAAGTGTTCAATAATGCCACTATAAGAACTTTAATTGTTATTAAAGGGTGTTTTTTATAGAGTGTCACAACATAACAAAACAAAAAAATATATTTTTAATATCAAAAAAAAATTTATTACAAAAAAAAGTTTATGAAATTAATGTTTAAATATGATTTCTGTCATGTGGCCGCAACGGCTGGCGCGTAGAAGACGCAATCTGGAACACCAGTTTGCAACAACAACAACAAAATTTCCATAAAGTGAAGGGACACAACCATAAAGTAGATGACCACAAGAGCTACAAAATAAAACAATCTCTAGTCAACCACATGTTTCCATTTTAAAAAAATTCATCCTCTAGAGAAATTCCATATATGAAATGTCACTAAAATCTATATTTCTCTATTAAAAATTCAACTGTTAAGGGTTATGGCCATTGGAGGTGATAGAGGACCACAGGAGCTACAATATAAAACAATCTCTAGTCGCCCACATGTTACCTTTTTCCAGAAATTCATCCTTTAGAGAAATTCCATAAATGAAATGTCACTAAAATCCGTATTTCTCTATTAAAAATCCAACAGAGCTACAAAATAAAACAATGTCTAGTCGCCCACATGTTACCATTTTCCTAGGTTCCTGGCTTATCCTGTCTAGAATTTGAAAATTTTTGTGTACGAAAAATTAAAAGCTTATCGTGAAAGCTACAAGCCAAAGTATTAACATATTATGAAAGCTATGGACCTGGTTGTCTGTTCTGTAAACATTTTTCAATGGTGGTGCAGAAATGTGGCCAGTATTCCATTTGGAATACAAACACTCGGTTTTTTCATGCTTAACAGCGCTATGTTAACAGGCTAACCGAACTCTGTTAACGTACTTGGTTTGTGTCTAGGGTTCTATATTTCGAAATTTAACTTCACACGGTTTTAGATAAAAATTGGTTACCATCAGACCACTTCGTCTTGAAAGGAGTGTGTAGGGTATAGTCCTCTGGGCATCACAATGGTCCTTTTTATGGCCTCCGAGTGTTTTTCTCGCTTACTGCGGGCGGCCCTTTTAACCTAACCTAAACTACCATCAGTTTGATACAATTCTCGTATGCAATTTCCTAATAATTTTTTTATATAAATAAGAACTGTTATAATATTCAACTAAACCACCTAATAAATGGTGAAAAACAAAATACAAATGAGTACTGATAATGAAAGTGTAGCGGCATTCGAAAACAGCTGTTCTGCTCTATTGTGTAAGTAGAATAATTAAAAATCGGATGTTAAATTTCTTTTGTGCCTTGGATTATTTATCATGTCTTTCTGAATTCAAACAAATATTAGCCTATAAATCTTAATTTAATTTTTTTTTTTATTCTCGATCAATGATTAAATCTAAGACGATCTAGCCATATGCGACTGTCCGTCTGTGGAAATCGCGATACAGTCCCAACGTAAACCCTCGAAATTTGGTACATATAAACTTTGAAGGAGAGCACAGGTCAAGTTCGTAAATGGGCTGAATTGGGACGGAGGGAAAAAAGCTCCCCAAAAAAAAACCAACTTCGAAAAACAAAATAATTTTTAAATTATGTATGAATTTTTATTAGTCGAACTTTCTTATGTAAATTGTCAATTTTTTCAACGGGCTTAAGTTCGAATCTGCATGACTGCAAATGATTTTTTTATTACTTTATTAATAAATGAATTTGTTCAAATTCTATTTATTATTTTTTTATATTAAGATTGGAATATTAAGAATATTTTCAATAATCATCAAACCAGCAGAACGGATCAGTACTGATTTCGAGGCCGCTACGCCATCATATAAAAAAATAATAATAAATAGAATTTGAACAAATTCATTTATTAATAAAATAATTAAAAAAAAATCAATTGCAGTCATGCAGATTCGAACTTAAGGCCGTTGAAAAAATTAACAAAATATTTTTTAATTTTTTTTTTAATTTTGTATAGCCAAGAAGATCCAAAGCGTTGAACTTGCAGCCAGAAAATAAGAAAAAAACTTTTGGACACCGCCTCCATAAGTGGGTGTAACTTATTACATGGAAAAATAATGAAAATATTTAACAAATTGTATTCCTTAAGCCTAAATTCGTTAAAAATGACATTTTTAAAATTTTATGATGAAGCTGAAATGTTCTCTAGTCCTATCCGTTGCCTTGTTTTCGTTCACCATTTTGATAATAAATTTTCATAATTAAAGTTGTTTGTTCAATACTGCAACGATCCACCTGTTTACTAAATAAATATCAAAGGATGACAGCTAACTGCTTGACATTTCATCATTTGGCAGCCAATTTTCTTCCTAACCTCAAAATTCACCCACCTTCTACTATCAGCTACTGTAAAGGCAAACTGTAACAATGGAACTCTATGCCAATCTGGAGATTTATATTCTGTCATTTACACGCCAAAAGCACCTGATATCATAAAAAATGGCCGAAACTGGTATTTTTACATATCATATTCAATTAACTTTGCAATAAATCCCGTTTCATTGACATTTGAAATCTTTTTATTATTTAGAATTAAGAGCACTTTTTACATATTAAATACTTATTTTAGAACAACCCCTTAAGCTCTCCTCAAATTTTTAATCCAAATATCTCCGGTTTTAATTTCTTTTGTAAGCAAGATAAAAAATATAAGAGAAAATGTATCTAATGCTTACAAAAGATAAGCTTTTTCAAGTATATCCACTTAACAAATGTTTCAGTACTTTCTATTTCTCGTTTCTTTTTAGTTTGCAGCAAACTACAAACATAAAAATGACACTGTGTATTTGACTTGTCAAGTAATTAAGTTTTGTACATATTTTTATTTTCTTTTTTATTTACGAGTAGTTAAATGAAAGGGTTTGTTTTTATGTCAATGAACACAAACAAAAACTACTGCACACATTCACGGCAGCAGCAGGCAGAGCGAGCAAAGCAAGCAACATTAAAAAGCCATCATCTGCAGACCGAAACAACTGTCATCTTGGCCCTGGTTCTTTTTGTTCTTTTTTTTCTCCATGTGCGGTGTCTGGTATTTAAGCCATTTAGAATTCAAGCATGTTGTTTGTATCTCATTACCACTCAAATTCTGTATGAGCAAGTAAATTTTTAATGGTAACACAAATCAACCTCTTGCTGACTGACCTTGATGCAACGTTGGTCGGAGTTTTTGCCAGTATTTGCTATTTCTTTTCGAACAAAAAGATAATCTTTTTGATATTTCATTCATTTTATTTGCCCACGAAACATAAAAGAACAAATATGAATGTTGAATGCATGCCTTGTCACATGCATTCAAGGAAAAGAATGTGTTAAAACAAGAACAAAAGGGTTTTAAAAACATATAAAATCAATTCTGGTTTAGTGGTAGTTTTTTACACAAATTCCATTTTAATACTCTCCAATATAAATTATGTTTGGCTCTTAACGCCAAAACAACTTCAGTGACAATATTAATCGATTATGTTTTTCTTTTTTTTTTTTTTTGTCATAAAATCGAGTTGTTTAGATTCGAAATGCTATAGTTATCGAACTATCGATAACAACGGTTTGACAGCTGAATATGTCAAACTGCATTGAAATTTCGGTTCAGTAATTAAATCCTTAACAATTTACTTTAATAAAAAAATAAATAAATCTTTTCGTGAAATTCGTAGAACATTTTCATCATTTTACAGTCAACAGATGGTGCAGTTGTTGATGCTTTTCGTATCCATTTTACTCTCCCAGATACAAAACCATTACCAAGACAAAGAAATGTGCATATGGAAGAGAATATTTCTGCTGTAGCGAGAAGTATTGAAGGAGAAGACGAAAAGCCAATTCAATGTCGTTCTCAATTTGTTTAATTTTGTCCTTCGACTAAGTGGAAAATTCTATGTATGAAAGTGAAGCCAACCGGCCATTTGCCAGCCCCAAACGTTAAATAAATGGTTCACCGAACGCGCGTACTGCGTGTAGTACCGTCTTGTTGAACCACATGTCAGCGAAGTCCAGCTCTTCCAGTTTGGGCGAAAAAAAATTTTAATCATCGCACGGTAGCGCTCGCCACTCACACTAACGTTATTGTCTTTGTCGTCTTTAAAAAAAGTATGGTCCGGCGATGCCACCGACCACCCATAATTTACACGAAACAGCGCATTTTTAGGAATGCATTAGCAAATCTTGCAGTACTTCAGTTTGCTCTTCACATTAAATACAGCGGATTTTGCTCGTTCATGTATCCATTCAACCAGAAGTGAGCTCCGTCCATAAATTTTAAGAAGTGCACGATGCACTTCCTAAACCGAGCATTAATTTTGATAATAAAATTCAATAATCTGCAAACGTTGTACGTTTGTAACACAATTCTTGTTTATATTATAGACCAAACTGATCATGTTTAACACTAACATGTTGCACGAAAACAGCTAAGCTGCCAAAAATAATATTGCCAAAAAGAAAGTTGCTAAACAATCACCCTTTATGTACAGATGCGCATACGTACATGTTATATATGCATACCTACACATATACAGATATGCATACGTATGTGCATTAGACGTGTAGGATTATATCAAATATAAAAATATCATGCTGGGACTTTTTTTCTACCTTGAAAGATGTAAATTTTTTTATTTGCATTTACGCCCAATATATTTTGCAAATTAATTCTGAAATATTTAACAACAACAACAAAATTATTATATGCAGTAGATTGATAATAATATTTATATAAATTTCATATCTTTTGTAGCTTTAAAAGACGCAGAGTTTGCTGTTATACGTAAGCAGTTATTAGGTCGGCCCACAAAAACAGTTTTCTTAAATCAAAAGCATTTCATAAAAAAGCAAGTGAACCTCCTAAATACCGAAAGCCCTAGGATTTTTGAAGACCAGCGAATTCCAAATCCCAGAATTTTTTAAATAACGTCCACGATATTGAATATGAAACTTCTTCCCATTGTTTGTCATCTTTCTTCGCATCTTAAAACCTGGTGCGCATCTGACCACACTAGTCGCGTTTCAAAGGATTCCTTCAAACTTAGATTTCCTGCGAATTGGAACCGGTCCGAGTCGACAAATTTTGGAATTTTTTTTTTTTAATTTGTTTTTATATAACTTTTAAATGGCTCCTCTGATCGTTTCTAAAAAGTAATTAGGTCTTAACAATCAAAAAGTATGCCGAGCGCTACCAACTGGGTCTAAATCGGTTAATGCGATCGTGAGGTTACGGGAACGAAAAATTTCGAAAAACATGATTTTTTACAGAAAACTCTGAAATTATATATGTGATCAATTAGTGTTCTCGATTCTTTTATAGGTGTGGAAGAACTACTTCAATCACCGCGTGCCACGTGGGAATCGGCTGATCCATTCGAAACTTATAGCAGTTTTAAAATTTAAATAAAATAATTTCTAGCGGGAGGTTGCAGGGATGGCCTTTAAGGATAACCGTTTTCCATATTTTTTTTATTACGGTGGTCAAATGTTTATCAATTAGTTTTGACTGTGATTCTGGAGCATTAAATAGAAAGCTTGAATGTATAATTATGATTTGTTGATGTGCATGCTACTAAAACAGACATAGGCATTGTTGGTGAGCGCACTTCACATGTATGTAAATTCGCTCTTGATAGTCATACGTACAACCAAAAGAAATTTAAGGTTGGGGAGAATGCTCGTTTATTTGCAAAATTTCTCTCACACACACAAACTCAAAATGTTGATGTGTTTATGGTTGTACTAAAACTTAATTAAAAAACATTATTTGAGCCTGCCTAATGCTTAATTCTTCTTGTTTTTCTATACGGAAAAAGCAAATATATTTTAAAGTGCATGGCCGAAAAGTCAATTTCGTGTGAGCTTTTCTTACACATATTGCTACATGTGTGGGTTTCCCCTAGTAATGTTTATCAGTAACGTGATTGACGTGCATTAAGCGTGACTACGCATGAGTAACTTCTTTCTTCAATCACCGTTTGTAGTTCAGAAACATATTGTGGTTTAAAATATCTTCTTATACCTCAAATTATTAGTTTTTTTTACTCTAGTGATATACAGACAAACATATGTAAATACGTATGTAATTATATATCGCAATATTTTTTTAAGTAGCGACACTACCATTTTTATTTATTCTTCTATTTCTGTCATTGACATGAAACGAAAAACTTGCATTAATATTTTTTTTACTAGGGTCTATAACTGTTATTTTAAAAACTTCATTTTAATAGTTAATTGCTGAGTTTTAATTTTCTTTTAGCAACTAGAAGTTATTTTTTGAGTTCTGACTTATTTGTTATTACTTGATTTTTATTTATTCCTCAGGAAATAAAATTTAATTTGATTGATTGCTCTTATGGATTTAAAATAAAACACATACATACATACTTCTAAATTGGTTTTTGGTATCGGTAGTATTTGGGATACTAAATAATAAATCGATTAATCGATCAACAGAACAGAATAATTTTAAAATTACGATTTTCGAATAACGACTTAATCGTTAATTAATCTATATGTTGTGTAGATGGCATCTGAGTTGTATAACGAGACCGGTGATGGCCTTTGAGCTACATTACATCACGAAAGAATGAATAAACAAATAATTAATGTACATATATTAATTTATACAAAATGAATATAATAAGTTTTCATATTCTATTTCGTTCAAAATATTGGGTAAATAGTTGATCTTCCTAATGACTAGTAGTGGAAAAAGTTTAAAAACAACACTGATAATATGGTGTAGCGGCCTCGAAGTCAATACTGATCTGTTCTACTAGTTTGATGATTATAAAAATATTTCAAATATTCTACTCTTAATAAAAAATTGGAATTTAAAATAAATTCTTAATATCAAGAAAAATTTGGATATTGCAGATTTGAATTTACGAGTTATTAAGTTCGAAAAATAAAATTAATATTCACGAATTAATTATTAAATATTAACATTACTTCTCTGCAAGTATTAAAATCGATACTCATTGATCTAGATTACTCAATTCGTAACTATTTAACTAGTTTTTTTGTTAATATATTTTTATTCCTTTCCTATTTCCTTTTATAATTTAATTTTTTTTTATTTATAAGGATTTAATAACAGTCCCCCTTATTATATCAAAAATAGGACACTTCTGTATTCCTTTTCATCATCAATTGACAATTTCTAACAGCCTCTTGCTATATTCAAGACCTTAGAGAGTTGTCACAGGATGTCAGTAGTTAATTATGCCCCAATAGAAGAACAATTAACTACAATTAGGAGAAGACAAGTGACCTATCTTTGATATTGTCTCTACCTGATTGATGTTGACAAATAGTTACAGAATAAGGAGGAATATTGGCTATTATATTTTGCAGTTTTTTTCCCTTTACTTACACTTCAACTTTTAATTTCTCTGTGTAAGGAAGAAAATTTGAAACCTATACAAACTGCACTTGGAGGTGTTTGTACTTCGGAACTAAATAAAAAATTTTTTAAATAATTTTTTAATCTTTATTCTTATCGAATAATCAAATTTTTTAGATTTGATAGTCTGATCAAAAGAAAGAAATCAATCATTTCGATTATTCGAAAAATCCTGAAAGGCGAATAACTGACCAATCTAGTATTTACGAAGCGGATCTGTTGCAATTACCGAAAAATTACACAATTCTTCAGAGTTATCCCCTGATTAAAAGAAATATTAGGTATAAAAAGAATGAATTACTTTAAATTGCAAAAAAAAAATTGCCTGTTGTTCTGTATGTGCTATTCAGTAAATGACAAACAATACCGTTCTCCTGGGCGGTCATTTCTTAATATAATAACGAATAAGTAGACCGCAACAAGCATTTTCAAAAATTATTTTACCTCCAACAATGAACCAACTGAACAGGTACATTTTTATAAAAAATTCTTTATAAATAAAACGAATTTTTTGTTCAAAAAAGAATATAATACCCACTAAAAAATTCATTTAAAACAATATTCGTCTTTTGTAATAAAAATAAGTTTATTAAAAAAAAGTTTTATAAAAAAAAGTATATTTTTTTATACTCACCCATTGTCGTTTTCTGTTGCTATCAGAGCTCAGTCGGCAGCAGCACACAAAAAATGCAACAAAAACAATAATTGTGAATGGATGCTATACTGAAAAGTTTTTGTTGCTGCTTCTGTATAGTGCAGATATTTGATATTGTGCTTTTGATGATATATTTCCAGACCCACCGGAAGCTATTCTGCTGAGTCAGTCATGAACTTCTCAGTTTCTGCGGCGGTCAACTACTGTTGCGACGCAACAAATATGTATATATGTATGAAAATATTGTATACATATGCTATATGCATATACATATATTAGATATTCTATAGCTTCAGCAATTCACTTTTGCCCCTTCTCGCAAACCGCCTCATCCACCAACTATCAATTTGCAGCAAGGGAACTCACAACTACTACAACTTTCACGACACCAACTGCTGACTTGAATTTTGTTCATTAAATTCTGTTCTCTTTTTTAACCATTGCTCTTTTATCTTTTTGTTTTGGGATTTTTTGCTGTTAATTCCTCAGCCAGCCAACCAACCGACCATCATCCATCCATCCATTCAAACAAACATTTACTTTCTTATCCGTAAAACTGTTCTTTGTGTAATTGCACCAAGAAAAAATTTTGCATGAGTACATACACACACACACACACTCAACTTTCTAAGAATTTGTTTAAACAAATAATTTGATTCTTTTCGCTGCTAGAACTTTTTAATCTATTTGTATGTTATATTCACTTTAGTCGCTTGTTATTCAATTATAACGTACATATTATTTAATGTACATATTTAAATTCAATTCACATACATTTTTCATTTGATACATAAAAATAATTCAGCTTTTTCCAATAGAAGTCTGACTGCGGAGACGGAGACACCAAAGCAGCAAAATGTATAAAGAGAAATGAGGCAATATTTTCAATTAAATTTATCCGGCAGTCTTATTTGATTTTGCTTGTGTTGCAAAATGCTTTTATACTTTAATTATTTTATAATATAAACACCTTTGCATTGTTTTCTTTATTTGGTGTAGAGGTTTACTTTTGCATTTATTTATTTCCACAAAACTTTCCGCACACAAAAACATTTAATCTCAACATGGCGACTCTGACTGACTGAGAGTTTCTGGCTGGCTCCCAAATACGAAACCGAAAGCAAATGTCAGAATAGATTACATTTGCAAGGCAAGTGTCAAAAAAGAGCAGTTTGTGTAGAAAAATGAAGTGAAAGGAAATGAGGAAAAAACAAACGATGAACTGTTGCCATCTCAATATAAAATAATGCAAATACTTGGGTGATTCTTTGCAAAGTGTTCGCTGATTGCATATGTTGTTTATTGTTTCTTTGCCGTGAAAATAAAACCGCCATTTAAATGTTTATTCAAGCAGTCTATTAAAATGACTAATGGCCAATAAAACAGTGCATATTTAAACGTTGTTAAGATTTAAATTCTATTTAAACACAAAATTTCGTTTTTCACTGCAAAATTAAATAAGATTTAAATGCCCCACATTGTACATATAAATTCAATTTAAGTTCTTCATACTGCCATGTGTTTTTCATAGTTTGTTTGCGTTCAACAACTTGGAAATTTCATAAGCAGCTGTTCATTCAAATAGAACGTCGGTAGAAAGGTATTTATGTATATTGTACCATTGTCGGTATTTTTAGTATTAAAATAGTAAGTTAAAAACGCGATATATCTTATTGCATCGACTAGACTTGGGTCCAACTAGCTCATTCGCTCAGTTTTGACAAGAACCTCTGATCAAACCCATTTAAATTTCAGTCTGGCAGCCTTATAATTAATTCGGAACTGTTTTACCAAAAATCTGTACTACCCCTCCCTTATATATTTTACTATTTTACATATCATTGAATCCGTTACGTGCGTTCTACACAAACACTACCCAACTTTCAATTCACTTTTTTTAATTTAATCCTACAATATTCACATGGAAACGGAAATATTACATTTCATAAACCCAATTTACTTCCAAACTATTCATTAATTTAAGGTATTGAAGTTTGTGTTTCTTAATTATCATGTATGAACAAGAGCCTGTTGGAAATTGTTGCATCCAAGGAGTACTGAAGTGTTCTATTTCTGATTCCATAACTATTTGTCTACGTCACGTCAAAACGATACCAAAATTAGAACACTTCTGTACTCATTCTCTTCAACAATTATCAATTTCTAACTACCTCTTGCTCTACTCAATGCCATAGAGAGTAGTCAGTAGGCTGTCAGAAGTAGTTCAAGGGCTATGTAGGTGTCCTATTTGTCTTGACGTGATATTGACAAATAGTATATGGACGTCCATATATCTAAGCATAATCCCACTTATTCTGTAACAATTTGTCAACGTCACGTCAAGACAATATCAAAATTAAGACATCTTGCATACTCTTTTTCCTCCGTATTTAACTTCTTTTAATAACATCTTGTTATTTGATAGGGCATAGTCAGAGGCTGACAGCAATAATCAATTGGCCCCCACAACCAGAATGCAACTGTCCTATTTTTTATACTGTCTTGACGTGACGTTGGCAAAGCTACAGAATAAGGCGGAATATTCAACAATTTTTAGATGGGAGATAAATGTTATTCGTTTAAAGCATTAAGGGTTCAAAAAATTCCAATCTTTTTTTTTTTAATTCGGACCACCACTCGACGGATGACCCCGAATACTAGAAAAGAGAGGACAGATGAAGAACGATAAGAATATTTTTAATTTAATTTTCAGACTAAACAAATTTAAATAGAGTGATGGGCGGGCACTCATTTCTTTTGGTAAGGCAACTCTTGCAAGGATGGGAGTAGGCGATATGGACTTGTGTGATCACTGGGATGTGTTGGAGGTATCAGATGGTTAAGAGTGTATACCCACTCTTACTTAAGCATAGATCTGATGCCGACTTTTTTTTGGCGGGAATGGTTCGACGATTACATTATATTGGTAGCATTTCTTAGGAAAATAGTGATTATTTTGTGGCAAAACAATTCGTGCGAATTGGCGGAGTAGTCTTCGGACAGGCCAAATAATTCTTCGGTCGATGGATAGAGAAAAATGTCGCCCGTTTTTTATTTGAAAAATTTTGCTTTGTGGATTACGTTTGACGGTACTTTATTGAGTAGGAACAAATATTTCGAAGTTAAGATTAAGGATTAGCTATGTTTTACGTAATTCAATTCGAAAAGAGAATGAGAATACTAAATTAAACATTTTTCGGTTAACGAATACCGCATTTTGCATCAATGTTTTATTCAAAGTTTCCATTTATTAATTAAATCGTGTCGTTCTTTAACTAAAACTTTCTCTTTAACTATTGGGACATTGTGTCAGTTGATTTATATTTAGACAGCAAAATAAAATAGGTCTCATATAGAATATTTTTTTTTTGCCGGTTTTCTAAAAAAAATTTCAAAGCCTGCTATTCTTTTTGTCATGTGATTCTCAATTGGTTTTTGAAAACTTGAGAGGTATTGTTACTTTGAAATTAGATTGAAGTCTACTGATGATTTGGCATAGGAAACAATGAAATGCTGGCATATACTTTCCTAACACGAAATATATGCTTAATAATTTTCTTGTTTGCAAAATCTTTTAAAAATTGAAAAGATTTCTATATGTTATTTTATTGTTTATTATAAACTAAACAACTTAAATATTTTATTAAAATTTATTTCAATGTAAATATATTTATATATGTAAGTATAAAGGGAGCTGTGGGGAGACGAGAGGAATTAAAATGTGTTGAAGAGAACTATGGAATAAAAATTAAATTTTCTTTTGTTGTACAAAATTTTAACCAAATAAAATACATGCAACTTTTTGTTATGCCTAAACACATGTGGATTTGTTCTTGTCAATGAAAAAAGAAAATTCTTGTTTATTTTTTAATCTTTCTGTTAATGTTTGTTATTGCTATTGTGTTATATGCTCTATATTGTTTAATATTTCTCCGAAAAATTTTTGTTTTTGTTGTATACATTTGTATTCTGGTTTTGTTCCTGGTAATAATTGTAAATGAAATCCTTTATTTTTTGTTTTTTTTGTTTTACTTAAAAAGTGGTGTTTTGGGTATTTTCTTTTTTTTAATTAACTGATAATTTCTCTTAATTTTGTTTGTTTTCTTTTTCCACTTAATTGTTAATTTGATTTTGTTTCAACTTTTCTAATACGAAAAATAAAACTTGCAAATGTTCTTTGTTTTGCATAAATTATGATCCATTAATATAAAAACGATGATGTATAGATTTAATAAAAAAAAACACATGGAAAATAACGGGATGATTAATCGAGAATTTGATGAAGAGTTTCTCTCTTTAACCTTCATGCTTTCTTTTCTTACCCCTTGCTTGGGTTTCTTCAGCTGAAAAGATTGTAAAAAAAATGTTTGCCTAAAAATGAATAGACTGATTGACATTATAATTTACCACCAGCATCAACTGCACCACCATCCTTATCAGCATTTGCTGCAACAGCAGATTCATTAGCTTCATCGTCATCACTACCTTCATCCTCATCATCATTGTTTTCTCCAGCATTCCCTTCGTCCCATTCATCTTCATCCTCCTCCTCCAAGTCATCATTGTAAACCTTTGAAATTAAAAATACATCAAGTTTTTGAGAAAATTTGTACATTAAGAATATTAACCTCTGACAAAGAAATATCATTATCCTCTTCATCAGTACTATATAGATCGCTGTCTCCATCGCCCTCATCATCATCACTTAAATCTATGGAAGCCGCAACAGTTCAAGTGTGCACCAATAAAAGAAGACAACAAAATAACACAAAATGTATGTGATTAATTTCAAATTGTCAGAATTGTTTTTGGAATAATGCTTACGATTATTAAATGTGGCACTGGCTAAATTTAAAATTGCTAAAAACCAATATAATATTAGAACAAAATTTGCAGATGTGTTTGTAGCAGGATTGATCGAAGTACTTGTTTGAATAGTTGACGATTTTTTATCTATTTCATTTTGTTGTTCTTTTAATTTTAATGTTCTCAAATATTCATCTAGCTCATCAACATCTGCATTGTCATTAGCGGTACTCTTATTAGGATCAATTTCAGTCTTTGAAGGAGACTTGGGAGAGTCATTGACATCTTGTTGTTCTTTTAATTTTGCTTCACGCTTTGCTTTAACACGCTTTTCAAATTCTTCTAATTCATCCAAATCAATTTCTAGACCATTTAAACAAAATGCATTTTGTTTATCTGAAATAAATTGTTGTTGGTTTGACATTTGACCCATTCCATATGGGTCCGGTCCGGGTGGCCGGAAAAGGCGAGCATAAAAGTTTTCAAATACATGTACAGAAATTTCCATACATGCATCATGCATAAATAACTTATTATACAACGAAAATGTTGGTAATTAATAAACAATGCATTCATTATTGATGGTTAGAAAAAATAAAATGAAATGATGATAAAATGTTTACGCAATTCGCAAAATTGTCCAATACCAAATTTAATAGTGTAAGTCTATAGTAATAAAAATTGGTAAAAATAACTAAATTTTGGTTTGTTACATCATATTTTTTAAAGCTTTTATTTAACTTGCTTTAAATGTATAATGATGATCGCTTCAAAGTTTAGAAATTAAAGCTCATGTTTGAAAAACGATTTTTCAATTCAATTTTCAATTTTTCAGCGAAATATCCATCTGAGACCCCATAAAGTATATACATATATCCTTGATAAAATCTAAGACGATCTGAGCATGTCCGTCCGTCCGTCCCCCTGTGGAAATCACGATTCAGTCCAAACGAAAAGAGCCAGACTCTTGAAATTTGGTATAAATATATCTTGAATCATAGCACAGGTTAAGTTCGGCAATGGGCTAAATCGGGCAAGAGGGGAAAAAATTCCCCTAAGAAGAACTAAACCCATCCCTAAAAAACAACAACATTTTTAAAGTTTTTTGTAATTTTGTTAAGCAAATTATAGATTTTTATGTCAGAGAAGATCCAACGCGTTAAAATTGGAGCCATAAAATAAAAATAAATTAATTTTTGGGCCCCGCCCCCTTTAGTGAGCGTTGGAAAAATAGTGGAAATATTTAACAAATTGTATAATTTAAGCCTACATTCTTTAAAAATTAGATTCTAAAGCTTTTATGACGAAGCTGAGATGTGCTCTGATCTTCCTCTGCCCTACCCTCCCTCCCTCCACCTTTGCCCTCTAAAAGACGCTATAAGAATTTTTTTTCACTTAATAACGCCAAAAATTGACTTTTTAGTATTTTATGCTAAACATGTGGAGGGTATTTAAGATTTGACCGGTCGAATCTTGGACCAGCACTCAGGGGATAAGCCCTACATATGTAATGCATTGCGCCGGAACTGAAAACGAGTGGACAGTATTAAGGGGACAGATGAGAAGATAGACAATGTTTTTGTAGCTATTTCAACCTTTTTACTTCACCGGCTAATTTTTTGATACAGGGCCGGCGAAGGAGGGTGCTGTTACTCTGCTTTTAGTACATGACAGTGTCAGTCACTGCCAATTATGTTCAGTGACCAATGGTATGCCTTAATCATTTAAACAGGCTGGAAACAACTAACACAACCATGCACTAATGCTGATCAGAAGAATTCAACACAATATTTCATGACTCAGCGCGGGTTTGAAATCAGGACCCTTCGCTTCATAGTCTTGTGTACTTCAGCCAACAGTACCCAAGAGCAATTATTTGAATTTCAAAACTATTATGATCAACATGCAGAAATTAGTGAATTGCATGATACACACAAAATTTTTCTACCAAATAGCTTTTGAAATTAAATTCAAGACTAAGAAATTACACTACATATTTTGTTGAGCTCAACTGTATATTATTTTTCTATGTTTCGTAGCAACATTATTTTTTCAAATATTTAATATTTTCACAAATATCGGTAATATTGGCCGAGAACTATCATCGAAATATGCCAACAAACCAAATTAAAGTTTTATTATTATTCCCTAGTTTTTCTCAAGCATATTCTTAGCTTACCATCCTCTTCGTCTGTGAAATTAGCATTTTCATCATCATCATCAGCTTCTGAGGGCGCCTCCACATCATTACAATCAAACCTTTTCAAATAAAATATAAAACAGTTGCAAATTATTGTAAAACTAATTTAACAATCACCACAAACTTACCCATCTAAAAATCTTAATGAAGGTAACATTTCGAAGATCTTCTCACGATAATTTTCAATTTGCGTGGCTTCATTATTAAATAAATCCAATATGGTTAAATGTTTAAATTCCTCCAAGGGCTTTAAGGCTTCTAGATCTTTTATTTTATTACCAGATAAATTTAAATATTGTAATTTAAAGCTAGTATGCAAATAATTGAGGCCATTTGATATTCTATGAAATTTTATAAAATCAAATATTTGTTTTTTCTTTTACATTCCATTTAATTTAACATTATAAATACCTGTTGTCGGATAATTCCAGTTTCTTTAAATTGGGTAATTTTGGAAAGCCTTTTAATGTTGTAAGGCCAACATTAATTAGGCTGAGTGATTCCAACGCCGTATATTCATCAGTAAGGCCAACGATGCTTGTACTCCGGCAATTGTCTAAATTTAGTTCTGTAATCTGCAATAGAAGTTACCAAATTACATCAGGCATTCCAAAATTAATTTCAAAGCTGGTTTTGGATATAATAGATATATTATGTATATTTATGCATATACATGTTTTTGTGGTCAACTTTTATATACATACATACATATTATATCGTTCACCAATACTGATGAACAATACATATTTAGTTCTAAAAGTATAAATAATTTTTTTTAAATTCTTAGCAGGAAGTATGTCCCCTTTCACACACATCAGGTTTACTTGATCAGTTTTTCTTCAATTTTCTTTTGGACCAGCATTTACGTTCACACACGAAACGTCATGTCAAGTTTTTCTTCATTTAACTATTACGGATGGTAAAACAAAAGAAAATATAAAAACTGACTAGAACCGTCAAGTCTGTACCCCTTTTCACGCTCTTCACCGCTCTCTCCTAAAAGGTCAAGATTTAACGAGTTAAACCTGGGGGCAAATTACGGCATTCGATATCGATCGAAATTTCCATTTAAATTGTATTGAAATTTCGATCGATATCGAATGCCGTAATTTGGCCCCTGATGTGTGTGAAAGGGGTCTATGTTATGCTTGGTTTTCACTATGTTTTCACTATGTCATTTTTGTTGTCAAATTGTCCAAATTGTTGGCAATTGTATGAAAACGGGTTGTCATATGGCGTCATCTATGTTTGCATAACTGACTGCAATCATAGATGACGCCATATGACAACCCGTTTTCATACAATTGCCAACAATTTGGACAATTTGACAACAAAAATGACATAGTGAAAACCAAGCATTATGAAAGTTGATGATGTTTATGTCAATTATTAACAACATTTTTTTTAATAATAAAAGGGTTTAATGAAAAATCAGTATTTAATAAATTGTTATGAATTTATTTATTCTATTAACTATTAAAAGAAAAAACGTTAACAAAATTAGACACAGGAATTTATATATTTTTTTTTTTGTAATATTTTTAATTTTTTTTTTAATATAGTTAACTTTTTTTATATTTAAATATTTTTTAATTTTGTTTTAATATTTTAAATTTTTTATAACATTTTTTTGTATTTTTTTTTTGTATATTTTTGATTTATTTGTTTTTTTTTTAAATTTATTTTTTTATATTTTAAATTTTGTTAATTTTTTTATTCATTATTGCCATTGGTTACTCGAATATTTTAGGTTTATTCGCTTGTTCGACCAAACAAAAACGGTTACTTGAATTATTCGAACATCGTTGAAAGCCG
The DNA here is from genome assembly GCA_951800035.1 of Linnaemya tessellans. NCBI lineage: Eukaryota > Metazoa > Arthropoda > Insecta > Diptera > Tachinidae > Linnaemya > Linnaemya tessellans. The sequence goes on from OX637534.1 coordinate 93,923,309, forward strand.
AATAATTGACATACTCTAGTATGTACATATGTATTAAAACGAAAAGAAACTATAGCTCATCACCGATTACAGGTTCAATACAAGCAACCGAGCAAGATTTGAAAATTATGTACGTTACACAAACCGAAAGAGCATGTAATGAATACAGATATGCACATGTGTACATTCATATGTAAATACATTGGAACGACTATGTACATACAGATATATGTCAAAATAACGTATACGATTGCTATGAAAAAGAAAAAAAAAACATTTAAAATCAATAACTGGGAGTACATACAAATTGGTTTAAACAAGACAACCAGAATCATTGCCAATGGGAAAGGGGTAAGTAGCTTTTTTCGCTTCAGATAAGACATGGAGTGTTTGGCACACTCACATAAGATAAAGAAGATGCACAAGAATGCATTTGGCAAAGCAATGAAGAATGACACAAACATACATTTGTATGTGTGTATGTAGGTAAGCTGTGTATTGCAATAACTACGAGAAAAACCTGCTAAAACTTAACGAAACGTTATGGAATGAACCTGGAAATGAAATATTTACTTTCCTATAGTTCAGAAAATAACAGCGAAACAAAACGAATTACCACCTTGTTGCTCACTCATTTCAATTTTCTGTATTTGAAAATTATTTTCAAAAAATGACCATAAACTAAAGTGCGAAAGAAAGAAGAAACTAGTCGCATTTTAGCAAGCGTTCATATAACAGCCGCCATATTGTGTATTGTCACCAAAGAGTGCGAACAAGCGAAGGTGTGATAAAAAGAGATGGAAAAAATTAAGTTAATTTTGTACAAAAAAGTACTTTTTTAATTTACATACATAAAAATGCTTCATGTAACGCATACAAAAATGAAAGCGAAGAAAAAACCTAATTTTCTTTGGCAAATAATATTTGTGAGATAGTACATCGATGTGTACAAATGTATGTTTAAAATTGCACAGACCAATTTCAGACAGAAAAAAACTTCCAAGATGATGTAATCCAAGAAAAAGAAGAAACTCTTGGAATGAAAAAGAGCAATGTGTCAACATTCTGTCACACACACCTTTGTCGATAGCAATGTTTTTTTCCCACCACATTAATTAAAAGAAAAACTTATTGGAACTGAAACATCTAGTAGGAATAAATCAAATGAAGTGAGGAAATAAGATAACAAGAATAAACAAAACAAAAAAGCAAGTAAAAATGCGAGAAACAAGCACAGAAAAAATGCCGCTAAATGGTTTTTGCTTTTTCTTGTTCTTTACAAGCGCTTAGGCTGGACTATGTGATAGGCATGGACAGAAGGAAATTTAACCCTAAACTTAAAATCTTAAGATGACAGTGGTTGTTATTAAAGTTTAATGAAGCGCTATTAAGAGCAGAGAAAATTGTATGCGACATGTGGTACACACAATACACACACGCACATATCTACATACATATGTATGCATGCAAATACAGCCATACATACTGTATGTACACTGTATATACGCACTGCAAGCAATTAAAACTTTTTAAATGCAACAAATAAGTTTTGGCAAAACGTTTCCTTTTATAGTTACCAGAGGAGATTTGTTTATTAGGAAAGTAACAACTTTGATTGTGCAAAAATTGGTGCCATTTTAAATAGTGAAAATGAAACACCATAAAAAATGAAATTTGCGCATTAGTTCCACACAAATAAAAAATAAAGAAAAGAGATAAATTGTGACTCTGTTTATGAGCTTTTTGCATGCATATGCACTAATACTTCACACACATGTGTATAACATTTTGACAAGCATAAACACACATGCAAACAAACATCTCATTAAATTAGTACACCTTACAGGATCAATTGTATGTATGCATATACACGCATACATACATAAAACACAATTAAAACAACTCGTGTTTTTCGACTATAGAATCATTTTAGCCATGTGAATAATTAAACAGTTAACACCTTAGGATGTCCCCCCAATTAAAGGTGAAACGTATCTTTTTATGCCACAATGAGAACAATTGTGTAGTATGAGTGTTGCCAGATTTTTGTTCAGCTATACTCCCAAGACTGATGTCGTAAATCACCATAAAATACTGATCTAATTAGAAAACACATTTACATTCATACGTATTTATGTAATACATATTAAAATTGTTAGGAAAAAGACTGGTCCAATTTTTTTTACTACAGCATATAACCGAATTATTTGGTTATCATCAGTTTAATAGATTAATTTCAAACTGTTGCGATCCTTTACCGCCTATTTAATATATTATAAATATCGAGCCATAACCGCCAAAAAAAGCTTAAACGACATGTTCTTCGTAAATAGATTTCTGAAAAAAATAGATTATTTGCCAAAATATCAAAGCCATGTGAAGCATCGTTACGGAAATACAGAAAAAGAAATTTTAGCTTAAGTACATTTTTTCTTTAAAATTTGTATTTGTTTACATTTTTTTGTAACTGCAAAGTGTAGGTTAGAGGAAAATAAGTGCCAAAAATTCAAGGAACATATTGATAAGGACACTAACACCCAGTTTTAAAATAGTTCTGTTAAATTAACTGATTTTTCACCTTGTCAAGTATTTCTTGAAATGTCTCAATCTCACCAAATATGCGTTGTCTTATTGCAAATTCATTAAAACTATTAATATTAAATGTTACGGTCCACTACAATCTTAAGTATCCAATATTAAGGCTCTACTTCCATTTAAACCAAAGATAATTAAAAAAAATACTTCTGTAAAATTTTATTTTTGTCACTTAAGCTTTTTTTGACGGTTATGCGACAATATGCACCTATTCATTAGACTGCATATTAGGAACAGTGCTTCTGTTTTTAATAGTTTTAGCCAAATTTTGATTAATTTAAACAAATACCAAGTTATTTATAAAATATTTTTTATAAGAGATGTTACTTGAAGTGGTATTTTATTTGAAATTGTCTTTTCAGAAACAAATTTAAATTATACGATGCTTTACAGAAAGCTATTAAAAATAAATTGATAAAAATACACGCGTTCATATTTTTTTTTTACCTCTGATATTTCTCTACATCAGATGAATTCGTTAAAAGTATTTCAGAATTGCATCGTATGGTTATTAGATATTCCAAAGTTTCCAATCTCATTTATTATTTTCAGTTGACGCATTAATAAAATAAGCAGAGGAAATAAAATGTCTACCAATATCAATTTATCAAATATCAATTATTTTTTCTTTTTAGAGATATATCATTTCAACTATTCTCATAGTTCCATATACATATAAGTTTTTTCAGCGTTTGCGTAACTGTTTACGTATGTAACTTTATGATCGGCGAATGCTTATCACAAAATTCGAAGTTTTTCTTTTCAATTAATAATTTTTCTTTGGCTTTTGCTAAAAACGATGAAAATCGTGTAAGGAAATCAGCGTAAGACGATTTAGAGTGCAGGAAAATACTGCGAAACAAACCTTAGCTTTTTTTATTTTTTGATATTAATGAGCGATACACTTCTTTAAATAAAAATCTCCGGGTGTTTTTTTTAATATGGAAACTAACTTTTTTATATTTTTAGGAAAGAGCACAGATCTTTTCTTGCAATTTATAGTTAATATCTGTATTTAAAAACAAAATCGATCGCTTTTTGGTTTTTATATGTAACCTTATAAAAGTTGCTTTATATTGGAATATGTGCCTTAAAATGATATTTTTCAATATTTTGTATGGCAAAGCTTGGTTTGCTTCCTATTTTAGAATAATAAAATTGTGTAATATCTAAACAAGATATAAGATATTAAAAAATTTATTTTCGGTATATTCATAATTTTTTCCTTTTTCAATTTAGTTTCAAGCTAAACTTGATTATTCATTTGGCTTTTAAAATGATAGAATATTTGTTATACAAAAATACCTGGAAAACGGAAATGTTTAGTAATAAACATAAAATTGAACGAATTTGCCATAATATACATTTTGAAAATAATATATACTAAAAGTTTCCAAAACGCGTCAGTACAAAATTTTTAAAGATATGACTATTACAGCCTTATGATTATATTCGAGCACGATGCAATATCATTTGATTGTGTCAGTATGCTCAAGTAAAGTATGACATTCAAGTCAAAATACTTATTTTCTGTACTCGATTATTTAGTTTCTTTAATGATTCCTATTGGAATATGCAATCATGTGTATACCATACTTATTCTGTTAAGCTGTCACTTTAATTCAATAATAAATAAATAAAATATGAAATAAACACCTAAAAACTAAAGAGTTGCTATTCTGTATCAACTCCACGAAAAATCTAATTTGATTCTACTTATAGTTTTGGCTGTTACATGCATATAAAACTTTTTATCATATTTTTCTTTTATTTTTTTTTGTACACTTATGTATGTACGGAGGGGAGAATATTTTCTGTGTATATTCCACACACAAGTTTTGCTGGATATTATAAACACATGTCGATGTCGCGGTGCACTTAGATAGCAGATGGAACCCCGTTTCATCCATCGCGTGCATCGTTACAGCTTCTGCGATAATAATTATATACTAGACCCATCCCGGAGTACCCGGGTAATATTAGATCAGTCAAGAGTTGACGCAAACGAGCCTTACCAAAATCAATAAATTGTATTTTGTGCACACACATATTACATTCTTTTGAAAAATTGTTTTCTGTTGATAATTTGGGCGATCTACCTATATATCAAGAGTTTGATTAAATTAAGTAATTTTTTACGACATCAAAAATATCTTGAAAATTTCTTAAATTCCACAAACATGCATTGTCTTATAGGAAATTATTCAAGTCTATTAACATTGAATATTACAGTTTATTACCACAATCTTAAATTGGTTGGTCTTCAGTTTGAAACAAAGATAATTAAATGCCGCTGTAAAATTTATAGCCTAAGCTTTTTTTTGGCGGCTATGAGATAATATGTACATAACTAAACAGCTCCTGTATTACCGCAGTACGAGTACACCAATACCTCGCTTTGCTTCGTTTCTTTTAGTACTCATTTTCACTGTGCGTCGTTAGATTTTCGAAGTTGCGCTGTTTTGGGTTCGAGTCTTTAATTTTTTTGTTGAAAAACATTTTTTATTGTCTAAAAGATGGCAACGACTTTTTTGTTTCTACATAATTGCGCCGTGCCATCAAAACTCCCTTTCTAACTGAAAATCAAAGCAATTTTAATAGTTTCATTTTCACTGTTTTTTATAAAAACGAAAGACTTTTAAAGTGTCGCAAGCGGTAGCAACGAATTTTTTATGAAAGAAAGCAGACTCACGATTTAATCACACAGTGATTAATTTTTATTTATAAATTAATTAAATATTTTATTTTGTTGTAAATAAATTTTTTTGTATGTATGTAACAAAAATTTATATTCGCCCCTATTATGAATGGCGACATCGACGTCACATCGGCTCGACACTAAAATATTATCACTTGTCTGCAAGTTGTCGATAACAATTAATTATTCTTGACAATTTCTTAGCATTCTCTAGGGCATATAATATCGATAGAACATGTCAATAGTAGTCAGTTGCTGTCAAAAAAAAATGTGGACAGGCGACAATTATTTGCTGTCGTCTTAATACGGCGTCGATGTCGTCATTCATAATAGGGGCGATTATTTTTGATTTTTAAATATTCATTTTGTTCAGTTTTCTTTTTAAAAAATAGTATTTTCATAACCTTGGAACCTATCTTCGATCTTTACATGGTTTGCTATAGAAAAATCATAGTTCACTTTGCGTCACGTTTTTTCAAATATGTATAACCACGACGCAAAGTGAGGTATTGGTGCATGTTTACGAACCCTAGTAAGCAGTCTTATAATTAGTCAATTATTTCAAATGCCTTAGAAATTTATTTTCTAACACAACTCATAGGTGGTGGAGGATTAGTTTTAGGACTGGCCAAATAATTCTTCGGTCGATGGTTGCAGTTATAGAATAGAAGGGGGGGAATATCACACTCATACATATGTATGTATATACGTTGTTCATTTGTATACATGTATGTGCGCAGGATGTTTTATGCCATCGTGTGAAATCCGGTAGGCATAGACAAGTACAAACGTGGCAACTCTTTGATTATATACTTATGCATATGCGTATGTATGGATGTATGTTTCGTTAAAGTGTGGTTAATAATCAGTTGGTAAAGCCGAAATATTTTTTTGTTTTGTTAATATCACTCTTATCAATCCAAAAGCCACAATTTAATATTACTTTCTCACTTTTAAAGTACTAAATTAATTAATCGTACAGATAGATACAATTAATATGCTTATATAACTTACTTGACAAGCCTTACGAGCGCGTCTTTCCAACTCTATTCTCTTTTCCATGGTAGTTGTCTCTATTGTTGGAGCTACAGTAGGAAATAGACATACAAGAAAAGTATTGTTAATAAGTTATTAACTAATAGACGAAACAAATTATATTTTCTTACATATTTTTAAGAAAAAGCTGACTTTTTTTTAGCTGAATGTTATCGCCTTGATTTACAAAAGAAAAACTTGTCACCACTGGCTATCTGAACCGCGCACCTTGCGTACGTGTTTAGCTGGCTGTGATATTTTATATATGTACAAGTATGTGAATCAAAGTGCGTATGTTAATATGTAATGCTCCTTGGATTCCTTTATTCGGTAGTAGATATCCAACAGTAAGAGGAAAATGTTTGAATTTCTGGTACTTTGTTGCTGGGAAATAAGAATATGTGTGTGTATGTATAGAAATAGTTTTTTCACACTTTTGTTTGTTGCTGGGCGGCTGTTGCTGCGATTCGGGATCTTCCACTTGTGATCGTTGATTTTGCGGCGCAGCAAAATTTTTATACCGAACTTTCTTTTAAATTTGCACAATATTTATTATTTTTTAATTTCTTGCTTTACAAGTTCAATGTCTATCTTCATATGAGAAAAAAGCGTATCAAGATTTTCCTCTTTGTTTTTCACAAAACATCAAACGCACATACATACTTACACATTGATGAGTTTTCGTTTAATCAAAGATTAGTATCCAACAACAGTATCGTTAATAGAAGAAATGAAACACACAACCGAAAAAATATAGATATGATTAATTAATTTTCTTGCATTTATACAGAATTAAGTAATTCTTTTAAATAATTGTAGAGCTCTTCTTTACAATACGAAATTTTGTGTAACAAATACTTACCATACAAATTACAATAAACTTTCTTCCTGCAATTTGCAATAGGAAATTTTCTTTTCAAACTTAACTTGAAAAAAAACCAAAATTTATTTTTCTCTGCTAGAGTTTCAATTACAAGCGTAATTTTTTTACAATTTGATATCTTTCTTAATATTTGAAAATAATTTCTAGCCTTTTGTAACACCACACAAAATATTATAAATTAACACACACGCTCTGTTTTGTCGTTGTGTCGGTCTTTTTCTTCTTTCTTCCCCTTTTTTGAGTGTGCGTTCCACTTTACGTTTAGTTCTCAGTGTATTCCGCATTTTACGAAAACACAATTCCAATATGTTTCAGTTGGTTTTATGAGTTTGTTGTGTTTCACATAATGCGTTTCAATTCGCAAATGAACCGCCATTTGCACAAAACTTACACTACAGCAAGATATTGCTATTCTTATCATTTCTTTCTACAATGTTTTTGTTTTTTTTCTCAGTCGATTGGCATTGAAAGATGCATGAGAAGAAATCTGTGACAAAAGAGACATAGAAAACACGCGCAAATAGCAAAGTTCTTTTTGTGTTTAGTTCTTATTTAGTTCAGAGTTGTATCCAAAATACATTTAGTAAACAAGATGGTTCATATATGCATGATTAATAGGAACTACTTATTTACATGTGCCTTATTGCACTCTATTGATATTTATTACACAATTTTTCGTTTAACTGCATTTTACTTAAAAACTACAGTCTTGTATATTTGTTAAAAAAAATGCGTAACTGCATTTTGCTTAAGTGCATATATTAGATTCCGTTTTTTCGTAACGATGTTTATTTCTAATACAAAATCCTGTTTATTCGGTAGGTATTAGGCGTCTTCACGTCAAGATACTCGTTTTCTTCAGCAATTAACAATTCATAACATCCTCTTGCTTTATTCAGGTCTTTAGAAATAAGGCACAGGATGTCAGAAGTTGTCAATTGTTGACCCCAAGTAGTAGATAAGTGTCCTAATTTTGATGTAGTTCCGACGTGACGTTAGCAATTGTTTACAGAATGTGAGGAATATATATACATATTTTTATTAATGTATTGGGTAAATTTTGTTAATACATTTGTATATTTTACAATATATTATAAACATTATGGAATATTTTTTTTTGCATGAAACAAAAGTTTATATATCATCAAAATTATAGAAAAAAGAAAATAAATAGTTTTATGTAACAGCACGTTCATGTGAATTCATAAATAAGGCTAAGTGAACGTTGCTTAGCAAAGCATTTTCCGATTGCGCACGAATTTTGGAAGTATACCGTTGCACGGAGTCCAACAGGGTGACTGAAAATATATGTCGCCCATGTTGTAAACTGTATTTTAATCAGTCACTGAGACTGTACACTACTTACTTATGCTTTCACATAAGAAGTAACAACGTAATTAACCACGGAAAATTTCTATACAGTTATCTCAAGCATAGACATTAATTAGAGCGAGTGAGATGTAAGACTCTCAAATGAGAGTAAAGGCCGAGTCAGATAGAACTTTTTCGCTTTGCGTGACGTTTCTAACTTTAACAGAAAAGCGCAAAGCAATAGGTGTATGTCACAATAAAAACTTTGACAACACCCGTGTATTGTTTCTTTACCATAAAAAGTGGTTGATAATTTTGTTATTATACATATTTTTTTAATATTTATTGCATAAATTGTACATATATATTTAGCTTTTACTAAAACATATTCAGATATTTAAAACTTACGTCCGAATTCGGCAAAAAAAAAAAAAAGATTCCCGCTGATTGTCAAAGCACGCAAAATGATGAGAGTTGCACAACTTAACGCTTCGCGTTACGTTAAAATCTTAAATGTCAAAGCGAAGCTATAACGCAACGCGAAGCAAAAGTTTTATCTGACATGGCCTTAAACGATCAGAGGCCTGTCTTACTGCGCCAAGAACATATTCGCAAACCAGGCTTGATGTTAAGCTGCTTTGCGGCTGATATCGTTATATATGTAGGCATTAATATACCATACGACAGGCTCATCTATAATTCATTACATGTAGCTCTACAACAAACAACAATGTCTTTTACAAACGTAGCGGACACATCAGTTAGGATGTTCAAACTTTACCCCTTAAATGCGTAGCCTTAATGTTTTTCATTGAATAAAGGATACATTAATGCTAAGTTAGTCATGCCGTCTCGGTAACACTATTTCACTAACGTCATAACATAAATGGTAGTGCAGGTAAACCAATATTGTGGGTAGTACTGTATTCGCATACGGTTGACACAACACAAACACCGAAAAATTGCACCTCTTGCCTTAAATGCACCTTAATCGTGCCATATCCATACCAGATAACCATAACCCACAACCAAAATGGCATTCGTTTCCATGGTTATTGCTAGTATGGTTGAACACTGAGCTATTACAAAATGTAATGGAACTGCGCTACCACTCGTGGTAATGATGTTATGGTTAAAAGTTGAACTAGACGTCACATATTAAGTATGTATAGTAAACAAAGCAATAGCAGATGAACTATATATATATATAGTCACGCTAATTTAATTGTAAAAATTTTTTTTCTCTTTTATTATTGTTTATTAAATTTTCAGTTATAATTTGAGATAACATTAAACTAGCGCAAAAATTTCATCAAAATACGCCCATTGGTTTTCGAGATACAGGAGGTATCGTTTTCTTCTAATTTTTAGAGGCTATAGTCTATCCCAATTTTGCGCTGGTTTACTGTTATCTCAAATTATAACTGAAAATTCAATAAATAGTAATAATCGAGAAAAAATATTTTTTTACAAATATATTAGGATAGACTATAGCCTCTAAAAATGAGAAGAAAACGTTACCTCCTATAATACTTAGTTATTAGAAATAAACGCCTTTTGGGCAAAATTGGGTAAAATTATGTTTCAGCCAAAAATTGATTTTTTGCTAAAAAATTGGCCAAAAATTTTATTTGCTTCAATGCATGCGACTTAAGCTTTTTCGGAAGCTTCTTCGCATTTGAAACTCCTTTCAATACTCAGTTATTAGAAATAAACGCCTTTTGGGCAAAATTGGGTAAAATTATGTTTCAGCCAAAAATTGATTTTTTGCAAAGAGGTACCTCTTTGCTAAAAAATTGGCCAAAAATTTTATTTGCTTCAATGCATGCGACTTAAGCTTTTTCGGAAGCTTCTTCGCATTTGAAACTCCTTTCAATACTCAGTTATTAGAAATAAACGCCTTTTGGGCAAAATTGGGTAAAATTATGTTTCAGCCAAAAATTGATTTTTTCCAAAGAGGTTCCCCTTTGCTAAAAAATTGGCCAAAAATTTTATTTGCTTCAATGCATGCGACTTAAGCTTTTTCGGAAGCTTCTTCGCATTTGAAACTCCTTTCAATACTCAGTTATTAGAAATAAACGCCTTTTGGGCAAAATTGGGTAAAATTATGTTTCAGCCAAAAATTGATTTTTTCCAAAGAGGTTCCCCTTTGCTAAAAAATTGGCCAAAAATTTTATTTGCTTCAATGCATGCGACTTAAGCTTTTTCGGAAGCTTCTTCGCATTTGAAACTCCTTTCAATACTCAGTTATTAGAAATAAACGCCTTTTGGGCAAAATTGGGTAAAATTATGTTTCAGCCAAAAATTGATTTTTTCCAAAGAGGTTCCCCTTTGCTAAAAAATTGGCCAAAAATTTTATTTGCTTCAATGCATGCGACTTAAGCTTTTTCGGAAGCTTCTTCGCATTTGAAACTCCTTTCAATACTCAGTTATTAGAAATAAACGCCTTTTGGGCAAAATTGGGTAAAATTATGTTTCAGCCAAAAATTGATTTTTTCCAAAGAGGTTCCCCTTTGCTAAAAAATTGGCCAAAAATTTTATTTGCTTCAATGCATGCGACTTAAGCTTTTTCGGAAGCTTCTTCGCATTTGAAACTCCTTTCAATACTCAGTTATTAGAAATAAACGCCTTTTGGGCAAAATTGGGTAAAATTATGTTTCAGCCAAAAATTGATTTTTTCCAAAGAGGTTCCCCTTTGCTAAAAAATTGGCCAAAAATTTTATTTGCTTCAATGCATGCGACTTAAGCTTTTTCGGAAGCTTCTTCGCATTTGAAACTCCTTTCAATACTCAGTTATTAGAAATAAACGCCTTTTGGGCAAAATTGGGTAAAATTATGTTTCAGCCAAAAATTGATTTTTTCCAAAGAGGTTCCCCTTTGCTAAAAAATTGGCCAAAAATTTTATTTGCTTCAATGCATGCGACTTAAGCTTTTTCGGAAGCTTCTTCGCATTTGAAACTCCTTTCAATACTCAGTTATTAGAAATAAACGCCTTTTGGGCAAAATTGGGTAAAATTATGTTTCAGCCAAAAATTGATTTTTTCCAAAGAGGTTCCCCTTTGCTAAAAAATTGGCCAAAAATTTTATTTGCTTCAATGCATGCGACTTAAGCTTTTTCGGAAGCGTCTTCGCATTTGAAACTCCTTTCAATACTCAGTTATTAGAAATAAACGCCTTTTGGGCAAAATTGGGTAAAATTATGTTTCAGCCAAAAATTGATTTTTTGCTAAAAAATTGGCCAAAAATTTTATTTGCTTCAATGCAGGCGACTTAAGCTTTTTCGGAAGCTTCTTCGCATTTGAAACTCCTTTCAATACTCGGTTATTAGAAATAAACGCCTTTTGGGCAAAATTGGGTAAAATTATGTTTCAGCCAAAAATTGATTTTTTGCTAAAAAATTGGCCAAAAATTTTATTTGCTTCAATGCATGCGACTTAAGCTTTTTCGGAAGCTTCTTCGCATTTGAAACTCCTTTCAATACTCAGTTATTAGAAATAAACGCCTTTTGGGCAAAATTGGGTAAAATTATGTTTCAGCCAAAAATTGATTTTTTGCTAAAAAATTGGCCAAAAATTTTATTTGCTTCAATGCAGGCGACTTAAGCTTTTTCGGAAGCTTCTTCGCATTTGAAACTCCTTTCAATACTCAGTTATTAGAAATAAACGCCTTTTTGGGCAAAATTGGGTAAAATTATGTTTCAGCCAAAAATTGATTTTTTGCTAAAAAATTGGCCAAAAATTTTATTTGCTTCAATGCATGCGACTTAAGCTTTTTCGGAAGCTTCTTCGCATTTGAAACTCCTTTCAATACTCAGTTATTAGAAATAAACGCCTTTTGGGCAAAATTGAGTAAAATTATGTTTCAGCCAAAAATTGATTTTTTGCAAAGAGGTAGTACCTCTTTGCTAAAAAATTGGCCAAAAATTTTATTTGCTTCAATGCATGCGACTTAAGCTTTTTCGGAAGCTTCTTCGCATTTGAAATTCCTTTCAATACTCAGTTATTAGAAATAAACGCCTTTTGGGCAAAATTGGGTAAAATTATGTTTCAGCCAAAAATTGATTTTTTGCTAAAAAATTGGCCAAAAATTTTATTTGCTTCAATGCATGCGACTTAAGCTTTTTCGGAAGCTTCTTCGCATTTGAAACTCCTTTCAATACTCAGTTATTAGAAATAAACGCCTTTTGGGCAAAATTGGGTAAAATTATGTTTCAGCCAAAAATTGATTTTTTGCTAAAAAATTGGCCAAAAATTTTATTTGCTTCAATGCAGGCGACTTAAGCTTTTTCGGAAGCTTCTTCGCATTTGAAACTCCTTTCAATACTCAGTTATTAGAAATAAACGCCTTTTTGGGCAAAATTGGGTAAAATTATGTTTCAGCCAAAAATTGATTTTTTGCTAAAAAATTGGCCAAAAATTTTATTTGCTTCAATGCATGCGACTTAAGCTTTTTCGGAAGCTTCTTCGCATTTGAAACTCCTTTCAATACTCAGTTATTAGAAATAAACGCCTTTTGGGCAAAATTGGGTAAAATTATGTTTCAGCCAAAAATTGATTTTTTGCAAAGAGGTACCTCTTTGCTAAAAAATTGGCCAAAAATTTTATTTGCTTCAATGCATGCGACTTAAGCTTTTTCGGAAGCTTCTTCGCATTTGAAACTCCTTTCAATACTCAGTTATTAGAAATAAACGCCTTTTGGGCAAAATTGGGTAAAATTATGTTTCAGCCAAAAATTGATTTTTTGCAAAGAGGTACCTCTTTGCTAAAAAATTGGCCAAAAATTTTATTTGCTTCAATGCATGCGACTTAAGCTTTTTCGGAAGCTTCTTCGCATTTGAAACTCCTTTCAATACTCAGTTATTAGAAATAAACGCCTTTTGGGCAAAATTGGGTAAAATTATGTTTCAGCCAAAAATTGATTTTTTGCAAAGAGGTACCTCTTTGCTAAAAAATTGGCCAAAAATTTTATTTGCTTCAATGCATGCGACTTAAGCTTTTTCGGAAGCTTCTTCGCATTTGAAACTCCTTTCAATACTCAGTTATTAGAAATAAACGCCTTTTGGGCAAAATTGGGTAAAATTATGTTTCAGCCAAAAATTGATTTTTTGCAAAGAGGTACCTCTTTGCTAAAAAATTGGCCAAAAATTTTATTTGCTTCAATGCATGCGACTTAAGCTTTTTCGGAAGCTTCTTCGCATTTGAAACTCCTTTCAATACTCAGTTATTAGAAATAAACGCCTTTTGGGCAAAATTGGGTAAAATTATGTTTCAGCCAAAAATTGATTTTTTGCAAAGAGGTACCTCTTTGCTAAAAAATTGGCCAAAAATTTTATTTGCTTCAATGCATGCGACTTAAGCTTTTTCGGAAGCTTCTTCGCATTTGAAACTCCTTTCAATACTCAGTTATTAGAAATAAACGCCTTTTGGGCAAAATTGGGTAAAATTATGTTTCAGCCAAAAATTGATTTTTTCCAAAGAGGTTCCCCTTTGCTAAAAAATTGGCCAAAAATTTTATTTGCTTCAATGCATGCGACTTAAGCTTTTTCGGAAGCGTCTTCGCATTTGAAACTCCTTTCAATACTCAGTTATTAGAAATAAACGCCTTTTGGGCAAAATTGGGTAAAATTATGTTTCAGCCAAAAATTGATTTTTTGCTAAAAAATTGGCCAAAAATTTTATTTGCTTCAATGCAGGCGACTTAAGCTTTTTCGGAAGCTTCTTCGCATTTGAAACTCCTTTCAATACTCGGTTATTAGAAATAAACGCCTTTTGGGCAAAATTGGGTAAAATTATGTTTCAGCCAAAAATTGATTTTTTGCTAAAAAATTGGCCAAAAATTTTATTTGCTTCAATGCATGCGACTTAAGCTTTTTCGGAAGCTTCTTCGCATTTGAAACTCCTTTCAATACTCAGTTATTAGAAATAAACGCCTTTTGGGCAAAATTGGGTAAAATTATGTTTCAGCCAAAAATTGATTTTTTGCTAAAAAATTGGCCAAAAATTTTATTTTCTTCAATGCAGGCGACTTAAGCTTTTTCGGAAGCTTCTTCGCATTTGAAACTCCTTTCAATACTCAGTTATTAGAAATAAACGCCTTTTTGGGCAAAATTGGGTAAAATTATGTTTCAGCCAAAAATTGATTTTTTGCTAAAAAATTGGCCAAAAATTTTATTTGCTTCAATGCAGGCGACTTAAGCTTTTTCGGAAGCTTCTTCGCATTTGAAACTCCTTTCAATACTCAGTTATTAGAAATAAACGCCTTTTTGGGCAAAATTGGGTAAAATTATGTTTCAGCCAAAAATTGATTTTTTGCTAAAAAATTGGCCAAAAATTTTATTTGCTTCAATGCATGCGACTTAAGCTTTTTCGGAAGCTTCTTCGCATTTGAAACTCCTTTCAATACTCAGTTATTAGAAATAAACGCCTTTTGGGCAAAATTGGGTAAAATTATGTTTCAGCCAAAAATTGATTTTTTGCAAAGAGATACCTCTTTGCTAAAAAATTGGCCAAAAATTTTATTTGCTTCAATGCATGCGACTTAAGCTTTTTCGGAAGCTTCTTCGCATTTGAAACTCCTTTCAATACTCAGTTATTAGAAATAAACGCCTTTTGGGCAAAATTGGGTAAAATTATGTTTCAGCCAAAAATTGATTTTTTGCAAAGAGGTACCTCTTTGCTAAAAAATTGGCCAAAAATTTTATTTGCTTCAATGCATGCGACTTAAGCTTTTTCGGAAGCTTCTTCGCATTTGAAACTCCTTTCAATACTCAGTTATTAGAAATAAACGCCTTTTGGGCAAAATTGGGTAAAATTATGTTTCAGCCAAAAATTGATTTTTTGCAAAGAGGTACCTCTTTGCTAAAAAATTGGCCAAAAATTTTATTTGCTTCAATGCATGCGACTTAAGCTTTTTCGGAAGCTTCTTCGCATTTGAAACTCCTTTCAATACTCAGTTATTAGAAATAAACGCCTTTTGGGCAAAATTGGGTAAAATTATGTTTCAGCCAAAAATTGATTTTTTGCAAAGAGGTACCTCTTTGCTAAAAAATTGGCCAAAAATTTTATTTGCTTCAATGCATGCGACTTAAGCTTTTTCGGAAGCTTCTTCGCATTTGAAACTCCTTTCAATACTCAGTTATTAGAAATAAACGCCTTTTGGGCAAAATTGGGTAAAATTATGTTTCAGCCAAAAATTGATTTTTTGCAAAGAGGTACCTCTTTGCTAAAAAATTGGCCAAAAATTTTATTTGCTTCAATGCATGCGACTTAAGCTTTTTCGGAAGCTTCTTCGCATTTGAAACTCCTTTCAATACTCAGTTATTAGAAATAAACGCCTTTTGGGCAAAATTGGGTAAAATTATGTTTCAGCCAAAAATTGATTTTTTCCAAAGAGGTACCTCTTTGCTAAAAAATTGGCCAAAAATTTTATTTGCTTCAATGCATGCGACTTAAGCTTTTTCGGAAGCTTCTTCGCATTTGAAACTCCTTTCAATACTCAGTTATTAGAAATAAACGCCTTTTGGGCAAAATTGGGTAAAATTATGTTTCAGCCAAAAATTGATTTTTTGCAAAGAGGTTCCCCTTTGCTAAAAAATTGGCCAAAAATTTTATTTGCTTCAATGCATGCGACTTAAGCTTTTTCGGAAGCGTCTTCGCATTTGAAACTCCTTTCAATACTCAGTTATTAGAAATAAACGCCTTTTGGGCAAAATTGGGTAAAATTATGTTTCAGCCAAAAATTGATTTTTTCCAAAGAGGTACCTCTTTGCTAAAAAATTGGCCAAAAATTTTATTTGCTTCAATGCATGCGACTTAAGCTTTTTCGGAAGCTTCTTCGCATTTGAAACTCCTTTCAATACTCAGTTATTAGAAATAAACGCCTTTTGGGCAAAATTGGGTAAAATTATGTTTCAGCCAAAAATTGATTTTTTCCAAAGAGGTACCTCTTTGCTAAAAAATTGGCCAAAAATTTTATTTGCTTCAATGCATGCGACTTAAGCTTTTTCGGAAGCTTCTTCGCATTTGAAACTCCTTTCAATACTCAGTTATTAGAAATAAACGCCTTTTGGGCAAAATTGGGTAAAATTATGTTTCAGCCAAAAATTGATTTTTTCCAAAGAGGTTCCCCTTTGCTAAAAAATTGGCCAAAAATTTTATTTGCTTCAATGCATGCGACTTAAGCTTTTTCGGAAGCGTCTTCGCATTTGAAACTCCTTTCAATACTCAGTTATTAGAAATAAACGCCTTTTGGGCAAAATTGGGTAAAATTATGTTTCAGCCAAAAATTGATTTTTTCCAAAGAGGTTCCCCTTTGCTAAAAAATTGGCCAAAAATTTTATTTGCTTCAATGCATGCGACTTAAGCTTTTTCGGAAGCTTCTTCGCATTTGAAACTCCTTTCAATACTCAGTTATTAGAAATAAACGCCTTTTGGGCAAAATTGGGTAAAATTATGTTTCAGCCAAAAATTGATTTTTTCCAAAGAGGTTCCCCTTTGCTAAAAAATTGGCCAAAAATTTTATTTGCTTCAATGCATGCGACTTAAGCTTTTTCGGAAGCTTCTTCGCATTTGAAACTCCTTTCAATACTCAGTTATTAGAAATAAACGCCTTTTGGGCAAAATTGGGTAAAATTATGTTTCAGCCAAAAATTGATTTTTTCCAAAGAGGTTCCCCTTTGCTAAAAAATTGGCCAAAAATTTTATTTGCTTCAATGCATGCGACTTAAGCTTTTTCGGAAGCTTCTTCGCATTTGAAACTCCTTTCAATACTCAGTTATTAGAAATAAACGCCTTTTGGGCAAAATTGGGTAAAATTATGTTTCAGCCAAAAATTGATTTTTTCCAAAGAGGTTCCCCTTTGCTAAAAAATTGGCCAAAAATTTTATTTGCTTCAATGCATGCGACTTAAGCTTTTTCGGAAGCTTCTTCGCATTTGAAACTCCTTTCAATACTCAGTTATTAGAAATAAACGCCTTTTGGGCAAAATTGGGTAAAATTATGTTTCAGCCAAAAATTGATTTTTTCCAAAGAGGTTCCCCTTTGCTAAAAAATTGGCCAAAAATTTTATTTGCTTCAATGCATGCGACTTAAGCTTTTTCGGAAGCTTCTTCGCATTTGAAACTCCTTTCAATACTCAGTTATTAGAAATAAACGCCTTTTGGGCAAAATTGGGTAAAATTATGTTTCAGCCAAAAATTGATTTTTTGCTAAAAAATTTGCCAAAAATTTTATTTGCTTCAATGCAGGCGACTTAAGCTTTTTCGGAAGCTTCTTCGCATTTGAAACTCCTTTCAATACTCGGTTATTAGAAATAAACGCCTTTTGGGCAAAATTGGGTAAAATTATGTTTCAGCCAAAAATTGATTTTTTCCAAAGAGGTACCTCTTTGCTAAAAAATTGGCCAAAAATTTTATTTGCTTCAATGCATGCGACTTAAGCTTTTTCGGAAGCTTCTTCGCATTTGAAACTCCTTTCAATACTCAGTTATTAGAAATAAACGCCTTTTGGGCAAAATTGGGTAAAATTATGTTTCAGCCAAAAATTGATTTTTTCCAAAGAGGTTCCCCTTTGCTAAAAAATTGGCCAAAAATTTTATTTGCTTCAATGCATGCGACTTAAGCTTTTTCGGAAGCGTCTTCGCATTTGAAACTCCTTTCAATACTCAGTTATTAGAAATAAACGCCTTTTGGGCAAAATTGGGTAAAATTATGTTTCAGCCAAAAATTGATTTTTTCCAAAGAGGTTCCCCTTTGCTAAAAAATTGGCCAAAAATTTTATTTGCTTCAATGCATGCGACTTAAGCTTTTTCGGAAGCTTCTTCGCATTTGAAACTCCTTTCAATACTCAGTTATTAGAAATAAACGCCTTTTGGGCAAAATTGGGTAAAATTATGTTTCAGCCAAAAATTGATTTTTTCCAAAGAGGTTCCCCTTTGCTAAAAAATTGGCCAAAAATTTTATTTGCTTCAATGCATGCGACTTAAGCTTTTTCGGAAGCTTCTTCGCATTTGAAACTCCTTTCAATACTCAGTTATTAGAAATAAACGCCTTTTGGGCAAAATTGGGTAAAATTATGTTTCAGCCAAAAATTGATTTTTTCCAAAGAGGTTCCCCTTTGCTAAAAAATTGGCCAAAAATTTTATTTGCTTCAATGCATGCGACTTAAGCTTTTTCGGAAGCTTCTTCGCATTTGAAACTCCTTTCAATACTCAGTTATTAGAAATAAACGCCTTTTGGGCAAAATTGGGTAAAATTATGTTTCAGCCAAAAATTGATTTTTTCCAAAGAGGTTCCCCTTTGCTAAAAAATTGGCCAAAAATTTTATTTGCTTCAATGCATGCGACTTAAGCTTTTTCGGAAGCTTCTTCGCATTTGAAACTCCTTTCAATACTCAGTTATTAGAAATAAACGCCTTTTGGGCAAAATTGGGTAAAATTATGTTTCAGCCAAAAATTGATTTTTTCCAAAGAGGTTCCCCTTTGCTAAAAAATTGGCCAAAAATTTTATTTGCTTCAATGCATGCGACTTAAGCTTTTTCGGAAGCTTCTTCGCATTTGAAACTCCTTTCAATACTCAGTTATTAGAAATAAACGCCTTTTGGGCAAAATTGGGTAAAATTATGTTTCAGCCAAAAATTGATTTTTTCCAAAGAGGTTCCCCTTTGCTAAAAAATTGGCCAAAAATTTTATTTGCTTCAATGCATGCGACTTAAGCTTTTTCGGAAGCTTCTTCGCATTTGAAACTCCTTTCAATACTCAGTTATTAGAAATAAACGCCTTTTGGGCAAAATTGGGTAAAATTATGTTTCAGCCAAAAATTGATTTTTTCCAAAGAGGTTCCCCTTTGCTAAAAAATTGGCCAAAAATTTTATTTGCTTCAATGCATGCGACTTAAGCTTTTTCGGAAGCTTCTTCGCATTTGAAACTCCTTTCAATACTCAGTTATTAGAAATAAACGCCTTTTGGGCAAAATTGGGTAAAATTATGTTTCAGCCAAAAATTGATTTTTTCCAAAGAGGTTCCCCTTTGCTAAAAAATTGGCCAAAAATTTTATTTGCTTCAATGCATGCGACTTAAGCTTTTTCGGAAGCTTCTTCGCATTTGAAACTCCTTTCAATACTCAGTTATTAGAAATAAACGCCTTTTGGGCAAAATTGGGTAAAATTATGTTTCAGCCAAAAATTGATTTTTTGCTAAAAAATTGGCCAAAAATTTTATTTGCTTCAATGCATGCGACTTAAGCTTTTTCGGAAGCTTCTTCGCATTTGAAACTCCTTTCAATACTCAGTTATTAGAAATAAACGCCTTTTGGGCAAAATTGGGTAAAATTATGTTTCAGCCAAAAATTGATTTTTTGCTAAAAAATTGGCCAAAAATTTTATTTGCTTCAATGCAGGCGACTTAAGCTTTTTCGGAAGCTTCTTCGCATTTGAAACTCCTTTCAATACTCAGTTATTAGAAATAAACGCCTTTTTGGGCAAAATTGGGTAAAATTATGTTTCAGCCAAAAATTGATTTTTTGCTAAAAAATTGGCCAAAAATTTTATTTGCTTCAATGCATGCGACTTAAGCTTTTTCGGAAGCTTCTTCGCATTTGAAACTCCTTTCAATACTCAGTTATTAGAAATAAACGCCTTTTGGGCAAAATTGGGTAAAATTATGTTTCAGCCAAAAATTGATTTTTTGCTAAAAAATTGGCCAAAAATTTTATTTGCTTCAATGCATGCGACTTAAGCTTTTTCGGAAGCTTCTTCGCATTTGAAATTCCTTTCAATACTCAGTTATTAGAAATAAACGCCTTTTGGGCAAAATTGGGTAAAATTATGTTTCAGCCAAAAATTGATTTTTTGCAAAGAGGTACCTCTTTGCTAAAAAATTGGCCAAAAATTTTATTTGCTTCAATGCATGCGACTTAAGCTTTTTCGGAAGCTTCTTCGCATCTGAAACTCCTTTCAATACTCAGTTATTAGAAATAAACGCCTTTTGGGCAAAATTGGGTAAAATTATGTTTCAGCCAAAAATTGATTTTTTGCAAAGAGGTACCTCTTTGCTAAAAAATTGGCCAAAAATTTTATTTGCTTCAATGCATGCGACTTAAGCTTTTTCGGAAGCTTCTTCGCATTTGAAACTCCTTTCAATACTCAGTTATTAGAAATAAACGCCTTTTGGGCAAAATTGGGTAAAATTATGTTTCAGCCAAAAATTGATTTTTTGCAAAGAGGTACCTCTTTGCTAAAAAATTGGCCAAAAATTTTATTTGCTTCAATGCATGCGACTTAAGCTTTTTCGGAAGCTTCTTCGCATTTGAAACTCCTTTCAATACTCAGTTATTAGAAATAAACGCCTTTTGGGCAAAATTGGGCAAAATTATGTTTCAGCCAAAAATTGATTTTTTGCAAAGAGGTACCTCTTTGCTAAAAAATTGGCCAAAAATTTTATTTGCTTCAATGCATGCGACTTAAGCTTTTTCGGAAGCTTCTTCGCATTTGAAACTCCTTTCAATACTCAGTTATTAAAAATAAACGCCTTTTGGGCAAAATTGGGCAAAATTATGTTTCAGCCAAAAATTGATTTTTTGCAAAGAGGTACCTCTTTGCTAAAAAATTGGCCAAAAATTTTATTTGCTTCAATGCATGCGACTTAAGCTTTTTCGGAAGCTTCTTCGCATTTGAAACTCCTTTCAATACTCAGTTATTAGAAATAAACGCCTTTTGGGCAAAATTGGGTAAAATTATGTTTCAGCCAAAAATTGATTTTTTGCAAAGAGGTACCTCTTTGCTAAAAAATTGGTCAAAAATTTTATTTGCTTCAATGCATGCTTTTTCGGAAGCTTCTTCGCATTTGAAACTCCTTTTAATACTCAGTTATTAGAAATAAACGCCTTTTGGGCAAAATTGGGTAAAATTATGTTTCAGCCAAAAATTGATTTTTTCCAAAGAGGTTCCCCTTTGCTAAAAAATTGGCCAAAAATTTTATTTGCTTCAATGCATGCGACTTAAGCTTTTTCGGAAGCTTCTTCGCATTTGAAACTCCTTTCAATACTCAGTTATTAGAAATAAACGCCTTTTGGGCAAAATTGGGTAAAATTATGTTTCAGCCAAAAATTGATTTTTTCCAAAGAGGTTCCCCTTTGCTAAAAAATTGGCCAAAAATTTTATTTGCTTCAATGCATGCGACTTAAGCTTTTTCGGAAGCTTCTTCGCATTTGAAACTCCTTTCAATACTCAGTTATTAGAAATAAACGCCTTTTGGGCAAAATTGGGTAAAATTATGTTTCAGCCAAAAATTGATTTTTTCCAAAGAGGTTCCCCTTTGCTAAAAAATTGGCCAAAAATTTTATTTGCTTCAATGCATGCGACTTAAGCTTTTTCGGAAGCTTCTTCGCATTTGAAACTCCTTTCAATACTCAGTTATTAGAAATAAACGCCTTTTGGGCAAAATTGGGTAAAATTATGTTTCAGCCAAAAATTGATTTTTTCCAAAGAGGTTCCCCTTTGCTAAAAAATTGGCCAAAAATTTTATTTGCTTCAATGCATGCGACTTAAGCTTTTTCGGAAGCTTCTTCGCATTTGAAACTCCTTTCAATACTCAGTTATTAGAAATAAACGCCTTTTGGGCAAAATTGGGTAAAATTATGTTTCAGCCAAAAATTGATTTTTTCCAAAGAGGTTCCCCTTTGCTAAAAAATTGGCCAAAAATTTTATTTGCTTCAATGCATGCGACTTAAGCTTTTTCGGAAGCTTCTTCGCATTTGAAACTCCTTTCAATACTCAGTTATTAGAAATAAACGCCTTTTGGGCAAAATTGGGTAAAATTATGTTTCAGCCAAAAATTGATTTTTTCCAAAGAGGTTCCCCTTTGCTAAAAAATTGGCCAAAAATTTTATTTGCTTCAATGCATGCGACTTAAGCTTTTTCGGAAGCTTCTTCGCATTTGAAACTCCTTTCAATACTCAGTTATTAGAAATAAACGCCTTTTGGGCAAAATTGGGTAAAATTATGTTTCAGCCAAAAATTGATTTTTTGCTAAAAAATTTGCCAAAAATTTTATTTGCTTCAATGCAGGCGACTTAAGCTTTTTCGGAAGCTTCTTCGCATTTGAAACTCCTTTCAATACTCGGTTATTAGAAATAAACGCCTTTTGGGCAAAATTGGGTAAAATTATGTTTCAGCCAAAAATTGATTTTTTGCTAAAAAATTGGCCAAAAATTTTATTTGCTTCAATGCATGCGACTTAAGCTTTTTCGGAAGCTTCTTCGCATTTGAAACTCCTTTCAATACTCAGTTATTAGAAATAAACGCCTTTTGGGCAAAATTGGGTAAAATTATGTTTCAGCCAAAAATTGATTTTTTGCTAAAAAATTGGCCAAAAATTTTATTTGCTTCAATGCATGCGACTTAAGCTTTTTCGGAAGCTTCTTCGCATTTGAAACTCCTTTCAATACTCAGTTATTAGAAATAAACGCCTTTTGGGCAAAATTGGGTAAAATTATGTTTCAGCCAAAAATTGATTTTTTGCTAAAAAATTGGCCAAAAATTTTATTTGCTTCAATGCATGCGACTTAAGCTTTTTCGGAAGCTTCTTCGCATTTGAAACTCCTTTCAATACTCAGTTATTAGAAATAAACGCCTTTTGGGCAAAATTGGGTAAAATTATGTTTCAGCCAAAAATTGATTTTTTGCTAAAAAATTGGCCAAAAATTTTATTTGCTTCAATGCATGCGACTTAAGCTTTTTCGGAAGCTTCTTCGCATTTGAAACTCCTTTCAATACTCAGTTATTAGAAATAAACGCCTTTTGGGCAAAATTGGGTAAAATTATGTTTCAGCCAAAAATTGATTTTTTGCTAAAAAATTGGCCAAAAATTTTATTTGCTTCAATGCATGCGACTTAAGCTTTTTCGGAAGCTTCTTCGCATTTGAAACTCCTTTCAATACTCAGTTATTAGAAATAAACGCCTTTTGGGCAAAATTGGGTAAAATTATGTTTCAGCCAAAAATTGATTTTTTGCTAAAAAATTGGCCAAAAATTTTATTTGCTTCAATGCATGCGACTTAAGCTTTTTCGGAAGCTTCTTCGCATTTGAAACTCCTTTCAATACTCAGTTATTAGAAATAAACGCCTTTTGGGCAAAATTGGGTAAAATTATGTTTCAGCCAAAAATTGATTTTTTGCTAAAAAATTGGCCAAAAATTTTATTTGCTTCAATGCATGCGACTTAAGCTTTTTCGGAAGCTTCTTCGCATTTGAAACTCCTTTCAATACTCAGTTATTAGAAATAAACGCCTTTTGGGCAAAATTGGGTAAAATTATGTTTCAGCCAAAAATTGATTTTTTGCTAAAAAATTGGCCAAAAATTTTATTTGCTTCAATGCATGCGACTTAAGCTTTTTCGGAAGCTTCTTCGCATTTGAAACTCCTTTCAATACTCAGTTATTAGAAATAAACGCCTTTTGGGCAAAATTGGGTAAAATTATGTTTCAGCCAAAAATTGATTTTTTGCTAAAAAATTGGCCAAAAATTTTATTTGCTTCAATGCATGCGACTTAAGCTTTTTCGGAAGCTTCTTCGCATTTGAAACTCCTTTCAATACTCAGTTATTAGAAATAAACGCCTTTTGGGCAAAATTGGGTAAAATTATGTTTCAGCCAAAAATTGATTTTTTGCTAAAAAATTGGCCAAAAATTTTATTTGCTTCAATGCATGCGACTTAAGCTTTTTCGGAAGCTTCTTCGCATTTGAAATTCCTTTCAATACTCAGTTATTAGAAATAAACGCCTTTTGGGCAAAATTGGGTAAAATTATGTTTCAGCCAAAAATTGATTTTTTGCAAAGAGGTACCTCTTTGCTAAAAAATTGGCCAAAAATTTTATTTGCTTCAATGCATGCGACTTAAGCTTTTTCGGAAGCTTCTTCGCATCTGAAACTCCTTTCAATACTCAGTTATTAGAAATAAACGCCTTTTGGGCAAAATTGGGTAAAATTATGTTTCAGCCAAAAATTGATTTTTTGCAAAGAGGTACCTCTTTGCTAAAAAATTGGCCAAAAATTTTATTTGCTTCAATGCATGCGACTTAAGCTTTTTCGGAAGCTTCTTCGCATTTGAAACTCCTTTCAATACTCAGTTATTAGAAATAAACGCCTTTTGGGCAAAATTGGGTAAAATTATGTTTCAGCCAAAAATTGATTTTTTGCAAAGAGGTACCTCTTTGCTAAAAAATTGGCCAAAAATTTTATTTGCTTCAATGCATGCGACTTAAGCTTTTTCGGAAGCTTCTTCGCATTTGAAACTCCTTTCAATACTCAGTTATTAGAAATAAACGCCTTTTGGGCAAAATTGGGCAAAATTATGTTTCAGCCAAAAATTGATTTTTTGCAAAGAGGTACCTCTTTGCTAAAAAATTGGCCAAAAATTTTATTTGCTTCAATGCATGCGACTTAAGCTTTTTCGGAAGCTTCTTCGCATTTGAAACTCCTTTCAATACTCAGTTATTAAAAATAAACGCCTTTTGGGCAAAATTGGGTAAAATTATGTTTCAGCCAAAAATTGATTTTTTGCAAAGAGGTACCTCTTTGCTAAAAAATTGGCCAAAAATTTTATTTGCTTCAATGCATGCGACTTAAGCTTTTTCGGAAGCTTCTTCGCATTTGAAACTCCTTTCAATACTCAGTTATTAGAAATAAACGCCTTTTGGGCAAAATTGGGCAAAATTATGTTTCAGCCAAAAATTGATTTTTTGCAAAGAGGTACCTCTTTGCTAAAAAATTGGCCAAAAATTTTATTTGCTTCAATGCATGCGACTTAAGCTTTTTCGGAAGCTTCTTCGCATTTGAAACTCCTTTCAATACTCAGTTATTAGAAATAAACGCCTTTTGGGCAAAATTGGGTAAAATTATGTTTCAGCCAAAAATTGATTTTTTACAAAGAGGTACCTCTTTGCTAAAAAATTGGCCAAAAATTTTATTTGCTTCAATGCATGCGACTTAAGCTTTTTCGGAAGCTTCTTCGCATTTGAAACTCCTTTCAATACTCAGTTATTAAAAATAAACGCCTTTTGGGCAAAATTGGGTAAAATTATGTTTCAGCCAAAAATTGATTTTTTGCAAAGAGGTACCTCTTTGCTAAAAAATTGGCCAAAAATTTTATTTGCTTCAATGCATGCGACTTAAGCTTTTTCGGAAGCTTCTTCGCATTTGAAACTCCTTTCAATACTCAGTTATTAGAAATAAACGCCTTTTGGGCAAAATTGGGCAAAATTATGTTTCAGCCAAAAATTGATTTTTTGCAAAGAGGTACCTCTTTGCTAAAAAATTGGCCAAAAATTTTATTTGCTTCAATGCATGCGACTTAAGCTTTTTCGGAAGCTTCTTCGCATTTGAAACTCCTTTCAATACTCAGTTATTAAAAATAAACGCCTTTTGGGCAAAATTGGGTAAAATTATGTTTCAGCCAAAAATTGATTTTTTGCAAAGAGGTACCTCTTTGCTAAAAAATTGGCCAAAAATTTTATTTGCTTCAATGCATGCGACTTAAGCTTTTTCGGAAGCTTCTTCGCATTTGAAACTCCTTTCAATACTCAGTTATTAGAAATAAACGCCTTTTGGGCAAAATTGGGCAAAATTATGTTTCAGCCAAAAATTGATTTTTTGCAAAGAGGTACCTCTTTGCTAAAAAATTGGCCAAAAATTTTATTTGCTTCAATGCATGCGACTTAAGCTTTTTCGGAAGCTTCTTCGCATTTGAAACTCCTTTCAATACTCAGTTATTAGAAATAAACGCCTTTTGGGCAAAATTGGGTAAAATTATGTTTCAGCCAAAAATTGATTTTTTACAAAGAGGTACCTCTTTGCTAAAAAATTGGCCAAAAATTTTATTTGCTTCAATGCATGCGACTTAAGCTTTTTCGGAAGCTTCTTCGCATTTGAAACTCCTTTCAATACTCAGTTATTAAAAATAAACGCCTTTTGGGCAAAATTGGGTAAAATTATGTTTCAGCCAAAAATTGATTTTTTGCAAAGAGGTACCTCTTTGCTAAAAAATTGGCCAAAAATTTTATTTGCTTCAATGCATGCGACTTAAGCTTTTTCGGAAGCTTCTTCGCATTTGAAACTCCTTTCAATACTCAGTTATTAGAAATAAACGCCTTTTGGGCAAAATTGGGCAAAATTATGTTTCAGCCAAAAATTGATTTTTTGCAAAGAGGTACCTCTTTGCTAAAAAATTGGCCAAAAATTTTATTTGCTTCAATGCATGCGACTTAAGCTTTTTCGGAAGCTTCTTCGCATTTGAAACTCCTTTCAATACTCAGTTATTAAAAATAAACGCCTTTTGGGCAAAATTGGGCAAAATTATGTTTCAGCCAAAAATTGATTTTTTGCAAAGAGGTACCTCTTTGCTAAAAAATTGGCCAAAAATTTTATTTGCTTCAATGCATGCGACTTAAGCTTTTTCGGAAGCTTCTTCGCATTTGAAACTCCTTTCAATACTCAGTTATTAGAAATAAACGCCTTTTGGGCAAAATTGGGTAAAATTATGTTTCAGCCAAAAATTGATTTTTTGCAAAGAGGTACCTCTTTGCTAAAAAATTGGCCAAAAATTTTATTTGCTTCAATGCATGCTTTTTCGGAAGCTTCTTCGCATTTGAAACTCCTTTTAATACTCAGTTATTAGAAATAAACGCCTTTTGGGCAAAATTGGGTAAAATTATGTTTCAGCCAAAAATTGATTTTTTGCAAAGAGGTACCTCTTTGCTAAAAAATTGGCCAAAAATTTTATTTGCTTCAATGCATGCGACTTAAGCTTTTTCGGAAGCTTCTTCGCATTTGAAACTCCTTTCAATACTCAGTTATTAGAAATAAACGCCTTTTGGGCAAAATTGGGTAAAATTATGTTTCAGCCAAAAATTGATTTTTTGCAAAGAGGTACCTCTTTGCTAAAAAATTGGTCAAAAATTTTATTTGCTTCAATGCATGCTTTTTCGGAAGCTTCTTCGCATTTGAAACTCCTTTTAATACTCAGTTATTAGAAATAAACGCCTTTTGGGCAAAATTGGGTAAAATTATGTTTCAGCCAAAAATTGATTTTTTGCAAAGAGGTACCTCTTTGCTAAAAAATTGGCCAAAAATTTTATTTGCTTCAATGCATGCGACTTAAGCTTTTTCGGAAGCTTCTTCGCATTTGAAACTCCTTTCAATACTCAGTTATTAGAAATAAACGCCTTTTGGGCAAAATTGGGTAAAATTATGTTTCAGCCAAAAATTGATTTTTTGCTAAAAAATTGGACAAAAATTTTATTTGCTTCAATGCAGGCGACTTAAGCTTTTTCGGAAGCTTCTTCGCATTTGAAACTCCTTTCAATACTCAGTTATTAGAAATAAACGCCTTTTTGGGCAAAATTGGGTAAAATTATGTTTCAGCCAAAAATTGATTTTTTGCTAAAAAATTGTCCAAAAATTTTATTTGCTTCAATGCATGCGACTTAAGCTTTTTCGGAAGCTTCTTCGCATTTGAAACTCCTTTCAATACTCAGTTATTAGAAATAAACGCCTTTTGGGCAAAATTGGGTAAAATTATGTTTCAGCCAAAAATTGATTTTTTGCAAAGAGGTACCTCTTTGCTAAAAAATTGGTCAAAAATTTTATTTGCTTCAATGCATGCTTTTTCGGAAGCTTCTTCGCATTTGAAACTCCTTTTAATACTCAGTTATTAGAAATAAACGCCTTTTGGGCAAAATTGGGTAAAATTATGTTTCAGCCAAAAATTGATTTTTTGCAAAGAGGTACCTCTTTGCTAAAAAATTGGCCAAAAATTTTATTTGCTTCAATGCATGCGACTTAAGCTTTTTCGGAAGCTTCTTCGCATTTGAAACTCCTTTCAATACTCAGTTATTAGAAATAAACGCCTTTTGGGCAAAATTGGGTAAAATTATGTTTCAGCCAAAAATTGATTTTTTGCAAAGAGGTACCTCTTTGCTAAAAAATTGGTCAAAAATTTTATTTGCTTCAATGCATGCTTTTTCGGAAGCTTCTTCGCATTTGAAACTCCTTTTAATACTCAGTTATTAGAAATAAACGCCTTTTGGGCAAAATTGGGTAAAATTATGTTTCAGCCAAAAATTGATTTTTTGCAAAGAGGTACCTCTTTGCTAAAAAATTGGCCAAAAATTTTATTTGCTTCAATGCATGCGACTTAAGCTTTTTCGGAAGCTTCTTCGCATTTGAAACTCCTTTCAATACTCAGTTATTAGAAATAAACGCCTTTTGGGCAAAATTGGGTAAAATTATGTTTCAGCCAAAAATTGATTTTTTGCAAAGAGGTACCTCTTTGCTAAAAAATTGGTCAAAAATTTTATTTGCTTCAATGCATGCTTTTTCGGAAGCTTCTTCGCATTTGAAACTCCTTTTAATACTCAGTTATTAGAAATAAACGCCTTTTGGGCAAAATTGGGTAAAATTATGTTTCAGCCAAAAATTGATTTTTTGCAAAGAGGTACCTCTTTGCTAAAAAATTGGCCAAAAATTTTATTTGCTTCAATGCATGCGACTTAAGCTTTTTCGGAAGCTTCTTCGCATTTGAAACTCCTTTCAATACTCAGTTATTAGAAATAAACGCCTTTTGGGCAAAATTGGGTAAAATTATGTTTCAGCCAAAAATTGATTTTTTGCAAAGAGGTACCTCTTTGCTAAAAAATTGGTCAAAAATTTTATTTGCTTCAATGCATGCTTTTTCGGAAGCTTCTTCGCATTTGAAACTCCTTTTAATACTCAGTTATTAGAAATAAACGCCTTTTGGGCAAAATTGGGTAAAATTATGTTTCAGCCAAAAATTGATTTTTTGCAAAGAGGTACCTCTTTGCTAAAAAATTGGCCAAAAATTTTATTTGCTTCAATGCATGCGACTTAAGCTTTTTCGGAAGCTTCTTCGCATTTGAAACTCCTTTCAATACTCAGTTATTAGAAATAAACGCCTTTTGGGCAAAATTGGGTAAAATTATGTTTCAGCCAAAAATTGATTTTTTGCAAAGAGGTACCTCTTTGCTAAAAAATTGGTCAAAAATTTTATTTGCTTCAATGCATGATTTTTCGGAAGCTTCTTCGCATTTGAAACTCCTTTTAATACTCAGTTATTAGAAATAAACGCCTTTTGGGCAAAATTGGGTAAAATTATGTTTCAGCCAAAAATTGATTTTTTGCAAAGAGGTACCTCTTTGCTAAAAAATTGGCCAAAAATTTTATTTGCTTCAATGCATGCGACTTAAGCTTTTTCGGAAGCTTCTTCGCATTTGAAACTCCTTTCAATACTCAGTTATTAGAAATAAACGCCTTTTGGGCAAAATTGGGTAAAATTATGTTTCAGCCAAAAATTGATTTTTTGCAAAGAGGTACCTCTTTGCTAAAAAATTGGTCAAAAATTTTATTTGCTTCAATGCATGCTTTTTCGGAAGCTTCTTCGCATTTGAAACTCCTTTTAATACTCAGTTATTAGAAATAAACGCCTTTTGGGCAAAATTGGGTAAAATTATGTTTCAGCCAAAAATTGATTTTTTGCAAAGAGGTACCTCTTTGCTAAAAAATTGGCCAAAAATTTTATTTGCTTCAATGCATGCGACTTAAGCTTTTTCGGAAGCTTCTTCGCATTTGAAACTCCTTTCAATACTCAGTTATTAGAAATAAACGCCTTTTGGGCAAAATTGGGTAAAATTATGTTTCAGCCAAAAATTGATTTTTTCCAAAAAAATTGGCCAAAAATTTTATTTGCTTCAGTGCATGCGACTTAAGCTTTTTCGGAAGCTTCTTCGCATTTGAAACCCCTTTCAATACTCAGTTATTAGAAATAAACGCCTTTTGGGCAAAATTGGGTAAAATTATGTTTCAGCCAAAAATTGATTTTTTGCTAAAAAATTGGCCAAAAATTTTATTTGCTTCAGTGCATGCGACTTAAGCTTTTTCGGAAGCTTCTTCGCATTTGAAACTCCTTTCAATACTCAGTTATTAGAAATAAACGCCTTTTGGGCAAAATTGGGTAAAATTATGTTTCAGCCAAAAATTGATTTTTTACAAAGAGGTACCTCTTGCTAAAAAATTGGCCAACAATTTTATTTGCTTCAATGCATGCGACTTAAGCTTTTTCGGAAGCTTCTTCGCATTTGAAACTCCTTTCAATACTCAGTTATTAGAAATAAACGCCTTTTGGGCAAAATTGGGTAAAATTATGTTTCAGCCAAAAATTGATTTTTTGCAAAGAGGTACCTCTTGCTAAAAAATTGGCCAAAAATTTTATTTGCTTCAATGCATGCGACTTAAGCTTTTTCGGAAGCTTCTTCGCATTTGAAACTCCTTTCAATACTCAGTTATAAACGCCTTTTGGGCAAAATTGGGTAAAATTATGTTTCAGCCAAAAATTGATTTTTTGCAAAGAGGTACCTCTTTGTTAAAAAATTGGCCAACAATTTTATTTGCTTCAATGCATGCGACTTAAGCTTTTTCGGAAGCTTCTTCGCATTTGAAACTCCTTTCAATACTCAGTTATTAGAAATAAACGCCTTTTGGGCAAAATTGGGTAAAATTATGTTTCAGCCAAAAATTGATTTTTTACAAAGAGGTACCTCTTGCTAAAAAATTGGCCAAAAATTTTATTTGCTTCAATGCATGCGACTTAAGCTTTTTCGGAAGCTTCTTCGCATTTGAAACTCCTTTCAATACTCAGTTATTAGAAATAAACGCCTTTTGTTCAAAATTGGGTAAAATTATGTTTCAGCCAAAAATTGATTTTTTGCAAAGAGGTACCTCTTGCTAAAAAATTGGCCAAAAATTTTATTTGCTTCAATGCATGCGACTTAAGCTTTTTCGGAAGCTTCTTCGCATTTGAAACTCCTTTCAATACTCAGTTATTAGAAATAAACGCCTTTTGGGCAAAATTGGGTAAAATTATGTTTCAGCCAAAAATTGATTTTTTACAAAGAGGTACCTCTTGCTAAAAAATTGGCCAAAAATTTTATTTGCTTCAATGCATGCGACTTAAGCTTTTTCGGAAGCTTCTTCGCATTTGAAACTCCTTTCAATACTCAGTTATTAGAAATAAACGCCTTTTGGGCAAAATTGGGTAAAATTATGTTTCAGCCAAAAATTGATTTTTTGCAAAGAGGTACCTCTTGCTAAAAAATTGGCCAAAAATTTTATTTGCTTCAATGCATGCGACTTAAGCTTTTTCGGAAGCTTCTTCGCATTTGAAACTCCTTTCAATACTCAGTTATTAGAAATAAACGCCTTTTGGGCAAAATTGGGTAAAATTATGTTTCAGCCAAAAATTGATTTTTTACAAAGAGGTACCTCTTTGCTAAAAAATTGGCCAAAAATTTTATTTGCTTCAATGCATGCGACTTAAGCTTTTTCGGAAGCTTCTTCGCATTTGAAACTCCTTTCAATACTCAGTTATTAGAAATAAACGCCTTTTGTTCAAAATTGGGTAAAATTATGTTTCAGCCAAAAATTGATTTTTTGCAAAGAGGTACCTCTTGCTAAAAAATTGGCCAAAAATTTTATTTGCTTCAATGCATGCGACATAGACTTTTTCGGAAGCTTCTTCGCATTTGAAACTCCTTTCAATACTCAGTTATTAGAAATAAACGCCTTTTGGGAAAAATTGGGTAAAATTATGTTTCAGCCAAAAATTGATTTTTTACAAAGAGGTAACTCTTTGCTAAAAAATTGGCCAAAAATTTTATTTGCTTCAATGCATGCGACTTAAGCTTTTTCGGAAGCTTCTTCGCATTTGAAACTCCTTTCAATACTCAGTTATTAGAAATAAACGCCTTTTGTTCAAAATTGGGTAAAATTATGTTTCAGCCAAAAATTGATTTTTTGCAAAGAGGTACCTCTTTGCTAAAAAATTGGCCAAAAATTTTATTTGCTTCAATGCATGCGACCTAAGCTTTTTCGGAAGCTTCTTCGCATTTGAAACTCCTTTCAATACTCAGTTATTAGAAATAAACGCCTTTTGGGCAAAATTGGGTAAAATTATGTTTCAGCCAAAAATTGATTTTTTGCAAAGAGGTACCTCTTGCTAAAAAATTGGCCAAAAATTTTATTTGCTTCAATGCATGCGACTTAAGCTTTTTCGGAAGCTTCTTCGCATTTGAAACTCCTTTCAATACTCAGTTATTAGAAATAAACGCCTTTTGGGCAAAATTGGATAAAATTATGTTTCAGCCAAAAATTGATTTTTTGCAAAGAGGTACCTCTTTGCTAAAAAATTGGCCAAAAATTTTATTTGCTTCAATGCATGCGACTTAAGCTTTTTCGGAAGCTTCTTCGCATTTGAAACTCCTTTCAATACTCAGTTATTAGAAATAAACGCCTTTTGGGCAAAATTGGATAAAATTATGTTTCAGCCAAAAATTGATTTTTTGCAAAGAGGTACCTCTTTGCTAAAAAATTGGCCAAAAATTTTATTTGCTTCAATGCATGCGACTTAAGCTTTTTCGGAAGCTTCTTCGCATTTGAAACTCCTTTCAATACTCAGTTATTAGAAATAAACGCCTTTTGGGCAAAATTGGATAAAATTATGTTTCAGCCAAAAATTGATTTTTTGCAAAGAGGTACCTCTTTGCTAAAAAATTGGCCAAAAATTTTATTTGCTTCAATGCATGCGACTTAAGCTTTTTCGGAAGCTTCTTCGCATTTGAAACTCCTTTCAATACTCAGTTATTAGAAATAAACGCCTTTTGGGCAAAATTGGATAAAATTATGTTTCAGCCAAAAATTTATTTTTTGCAAAGAGGTACCTCTTTGCTAAAAAATTGGCCAAAAATTTTATTTGCTTCAATGCATGCGACTTAAGCTTTTTCGGAAGCTTCTTCGCATTTGAAACTCCTTTCAATACTCAGTTATTAGAAATAAACGCCTTTTGGGCAAAATTGGGTAAAATTATGTTTCAGCCAAAAATTGATTTTTTGCAAAGAGGTACCTCTTTGCTAAAAAATTGGCCAAAAATTTTATTTGCTTCAATGCATGCGACTTAAGCTTTTTCGAAAGCTTCTTCGCATTTGAAACTCCTTTCAATACTCAGTTATTAGAAATAAACGCCTTTTGGGCAAAATTGGGTAAAATTATGTTTCAGCCAAAAATTGATTTTTTGCAAAGAGGTACGCACCTCTTTGCTAAAAAATTGGCCAAAAATTTTATTTGCTTCAATGCATGCGACTTAAGCTTTTTCGGAAGCTTCTTCGCATTTGAAACTCCTTTCAATACTCAGTTATTAGAAATAAACGCCTTTTGGGCAAAATTGGATAAAATTATGTTTCAGCCAAAAATTGATTTTTTGCAAAGAGGTACCTCTTTGCTAAAAAATTGGCCAAAAATTTTATTTGCTTCAATGCATGCGACTTAAGCTTTTTCGGAAGCTTCTTCGCATTTGAAACTCCTTTCAATACTCAGTTATTAGAAATAAACGCCTTTTGGGCAAAATTGGATAAAATTATGTTTCAGCCAAAAATTGATTTTTTGCAAAGAGGTACCTCTTTGCTAAAAAATTGGCCAAAAATTTTATTTGCTTCAATGCATGCGACTTAAGCTTTTTCGGAAGCTTCTTCGCATTTGAAACTCCTTTCAATACTCAGTTATTAGAAATAAACGCCTTTTGGGCAAAATTGGGTAAAATTATGTTTCAGCCAAAAATTGATTTTTTGCAAAGAGGTACGCACCTCTTTGCTAAAAAATTGGCCAAAAATTTTATTTGCTTCAATGCATGCGACTTAAGCTTTTTCGGAAGCTTCTTCGCATTTGAAACTCCTTTCAATACTCAGTTATTAGAAATAAACGCCTTTTGGGCAAAATTGGATAAAATTATGTTTCAGCCAAAAATTGATTTTTTGCAAAGAGGTACCTCTTTGCTAAAAAATTGGCCAAAAATTTTATTTGCTTCAATGCATGCGACTTAAGCTTTTTCGGAAGCTTCTTCGCATTTGAAACTCCTTTCAATACTCAGTTATTAGAAATAAACGCCTTTTGGGCAAAATTGGATAAAATTATGTTTCAGCCAAAAATTGATTTTTTGCAAAGAGGTACCTCTTTGCTAAAAAATTGGCCAAAAATTTTATTTGCTTCAATGCATGCGACTTAAGCTTTTTCGGAAGCTTCTTCGCATTTGAAACTCCTTTCAATACTCAGTTATTAGAAATAAACGCCTTTTGGGCAAAATTGGATAAAATTATGTTTCAGCCAAAAATTGATTTTTTGCAAAGAGGTACGTACCTCTTTGCTAAAAAATTGGCCAAAAATTTTATTTGCTTCAATGCATGCGACTTAAGCTTTTTCGGAAGCTTCTTCGCATTTGAAACTCCTTTCAATACTCAGTTATTAGAAATAAACGCCTTTTGGGCAAAATTGGATAAAATTATGTTTCAGCCAAAAATTTATTTTTTGCAAAGAGGTACCTCTTTGCTAAAAAATTGGCCAAAAATTTTATTTGCTTCAATGCATGCGACTTAAGCTTTTTCGGAAGCTTCTTCGCATTTGAAACTCCTTTCAATACTCAGTTATTAGAAATAAACGCCTTTTGGGCAAAATTGGGTAAAATTATGTTTCAGCCAAAAATTGATTTTTTGCAAAGAGGTACGCACCTCTTTGCTAAAAAATTGGCCAAAAATTTTATTTGCTTCAATGCATGCGACTTAAGCTTTTTCGGAAGCTTCTTCGCATTTGAAACTCCTTTCAATACTCAGTTATTAGAAATAAACGCCTTTTGGGCAAAATTGGATAAAATTATGTTTCAGCCAAAAATTGATTTTTTGCAAAGAGGTACCTCTTTGCTAAAAAATTGGCCAAAAATTTTATTTGCTTCAATGCATGCGACTTAAGCTTTTTCGGAAGCTTCTTCGCATTTGAAACTCCTTTCAATACTCAGTTATTAGAAATAAACGTCTTTTGGGCAAAATTGGATAAAATTATGTTTCAGCCAAAAATTGATTTTTTGCAAAGAGGTACCTCTTTGCTAGAAAATTGGCCAAAAATTTTATTTGCTTCAATGCATGCGACTTAAGCTTTTTCGGAAGCTTCTTCGCATTTGAAACTCCTTTCAATACTCAGTTATTAGAAATAAACGCCTTTTGGGCAAAATTGGATAAAATTATGTTTCAGCCAAAAATTGATTTTTTGCAAAGAGGTACCTCTTTGCTAAAAAATTGGCCAAAAATTTTATTTGCTTCAATGCATGCGACTTAAGCTTTTTCGGAAGCTTCTTCGCATTTGAAACTCCTTTCAATACTCAGTTATTAGAAATAAACGCCTTTTGGGCAAAATTGGATAAAATTATGTTTCAGCCAAAAATTGATTTTTTGCAAAGAGGTACCTCTTTGCTAAAAAATTGGCCAAAAATTTTATTTGCTTCAATGCATGCGACTTAAGCTTTTTCGGAAGCTTCTTCGCATTTGAAACTCCTTTCAATACTCAGTTATTAGAAATAAACGTCTTTTGGGCAAAATTGGATAAAATTATGTTTCAGCCAAAAATTGATTTTTTGCAAAGAGGTACCTCTTTGCTAAAAAATTGGCCAAAAATTTTATTTGCTTCAATGCATGCGACTTAAGCTTTTTCGGAAGCTTCTTCGCATTTGAAACTCCTTTCAATACTCAGTTATTAGAAATAAACGCCTTTTGGGCAAAATTGGGTAAAATTATGTTTCAGCCAAAAATTGATTTTTTGCAAAGAGGTACGCACCTCTTTGCTAAAAAATTGGCCAAAAATTTTATTTGCTTCAATGCATGCGACTTAAGCTTTTTCGGAAGCTTCTTCGCATTTGAAACTCCTTTCAATACTCAGTTATTAGAAATAAACGCCTTTTGGGCAAAATTGGGTAAAATTATGTTTCAGCCAAAAATTGATTTTTTGCAAAGAGGTACCTCTTTGCTAAAAAATTGGCCAAAAATTTTATTTGCTTCAATGCATGCGACTTAAGCTTTTTCGGAAGCTTCTTCGCATTTGAAACTCCTTTCAATACTCAGTTATTAGAAATAAACGCCTTTTGGGCAAAATTGGGTAAAATTATGTTTCAGCCAAAAATTGATTTTTTGCAAAGAGGTACCTCCTCTGAGTATTGAAACTCCTTTCAATACTCAGTTATTAGAAATAAACGCCTTTTGGGCAAAATTGGGTAAAATTATGTTTCAGCCAAAAATTGATTTTTTGCAAAGAGGTACCTCTTGCTAAAAAATTGGCCAAAAATTTTATTTGCTTCAATGCATGCGACTTAAGCTTTTTCGGAAGCTTCTTCGCATTTGAAACTCCTTTCAATACTCAGTTATTAGAAATAAACGCCTTTTGTTCAAAATTGGGTAAAATTATGTTTCAGCCAAAAATTGATTTTTTGCAAAGAGGTACCTCTTTGCTAAAAAATTGGCCAAAAATTTTATTTGCTTCAATGCATGCGACTTAAGCTTTTTCGGAAGCTTCTTCGCATTTGAAACTCCTTTCAATACTCAGTTATTAGAAATAAACGCCTTTTGGGCAAAATTGGGTAAAATTATGTTTCAGCCAAAAATTGATTTTTTGCAAAGAGGTACCTCTTGCTAAAAAATTGGCCAAAAATTTTATTTGCTTCAATGCATGCGACTTAAGCTTTTTCGGAAGCTTCTTCGCATTTGAAACTCCTTTCAATACTCAGTTATTAGAAATAAACGCCTTTTGGGCAAAATTGGATAAAATTATGTTTCAGCCAAAAATTGATTTTTTGCAAAGAGGTACCTCTTTGCTAAAAAATTGGCCAAAAATTTTATTTGCTTCAATGCATGCGACTTAAGCTTTTTCGGAAGCTTCTTCGCATTTGAAACTCCTTTCAATACTCAGTTATTAGAAATAAACGCCTTTTGGGCAAAATTGGGTAAAATTATGTTTCAGTCAAAAATTGATTTTTTGCAAAGAGGTACCTCTTGCTAAAAAATTGGCCAAAAATTTTATTTGCTTCAATGCATGCGACTTAAGCTTTTTCGGAAGCTTCTTCGCATTTGAAACTCCTTTCAATACTCAGTTATTAGAAATAAACGCCTTTTGGGCAAAATTGGATAAAATTATGTTTCAGCCAAAAATTGATTTTTTGCAAAGAGGTACCTCTTTGCTAAAAAATTGGCCAAAAATTTTATTTGCTTCAATGCATGCGACTTAAGCTTTTTCGGAAGCTTCTTCGCATTTGAAACTCCTTTCAATACTCAGTTATTAGAAATAAACGCCTTTTGGGCAAAATTGGGTAAAATTATGTTTCAGCCAAAAATTGATTTTTTGCAAAGAGGTACCTCTTGCTAAAAAATTGGCCAAAAATTTTATTTGCTTCAATGCATGCGACTTAAGCTTTTTCGGAAGCTTCTTCGCATTTGAAACTCCTTTCAATACTCAGTTATTAGAAATAAACGCCTTTTGGGCAAAATTGGATAAAATTATGTTTCAGCCAAAAATTGATTTTTTGCAAAGAGGTACCTCTTGCTAAAAAATTGGCGAAAAATTTTATTTGCTTCAATGCATGCGACTTAAGCTTTTTCGGAAGCTTCTTCGCATTTGAAACTCCTTTCAATACTCAGTTATTAGAAATAAACGCCTTTTGGGCAAAATTGGATAAAATTATGTTTCAGCCAAAAATTGATTTTTTGCAAAGAGGTACCTCTTTGCTAAAAAATTGACCAAAAATTTTATTTGCTTCAATGCATGCGACTTAAGCTTTTTCGGAAGCTTCTTCGCATTTGAAACTCCTTTCAATACTCAGTTATTAGAAATAAACGCCTTTTGGGCAAAATTGGGTAAAATTATGTTTCAGCCAAAAATTGATTTTTTGCAAAGAGGTACGTACCTCTTTGCTAAAAAATTGGCCAAAAATTTTATTTGCTTCAATGCATGCGACTTAAGCTTTTTCGGAAGCTTCTTCGCATTTGAAACTCCTTTCAATACTCAGTTATTAGAAATAAACGCCTTTTGGGCAAAATTGGATAAAATTATGTTTCAGCCAAAAATTGATTTTTTGCAAAGAGGTACCTCTTTGCTAAAAAATTGGCCAAAAATTTTATTTGCTTCAATGCATGCGACTTAAGCTTTTTCGGAAGCTTCTTCGCATTTGAAACTCCTTTCAATACTCAGTTATTAGAAATAAACGCCTTTTGGGCAAAATTGGATAAAATTATGTTTCAGCCAAAAATTGATTTTTTTCAAAGAGGTACCTCTTTGCTAAAAAATTGGCGAAAAATTTTATTTGCTTCAATGTACCTCTTTTTTGGCCAAAATTTTATTTGCTTCAATGCATGCGACTTAAGCTTTTTCGGAAGCTTCTTCGCATTTGAAACTCCTTTCAATACTCAGTTATTAGAAATAAACGCCTTTTGGGCAAAATTGGGTAAAATTATGTTTCAGCCAAAAATTGATTTTTTGCAAAGAGGTACCTCTTTGCTAAAAAAATTGGCCAAAAATTTTATTTGCTTCAATGCATGCGACTTAAGCTTTTTCGGAAGCTTCTTCGCATTTGAAACTCCTTTCAATACTCAGTTATTAGAAATAAACGCCTTTTGGGCAAAATTGGGTAAAATTATGTTTCAGCCAAAAATTGATTTTTTGCAAAGAGGTACCTCTTTGCTAAAAAAATTGGCCAAAAATTTTATTTGCTTCAATGCATGCGACTTAAGCTTTTTCGGAAGCTTCTTCGCATTTGAAACTCCTTTCAATACTCAGTTATTAGAAATAAACGCCTTTTGGGCAAAATTGGGTAAAATTATGTTTCAGCCAAAAATTGATTTTTTGCAAAGAGGTACCTCTTTGCTAAAAAAATTGGCCAAAAATTTTATTTGCTTCAATGCATGCGACTTAAGCTTTTTCGGAAGCTTCTTCGCATTTGAAACTCCTTTCAATACTCAGTTATTAGAAATAAACGCCTTTTGGGCAAAATTGGGTAAAATTATGTTTCAGCCAAAAATTGATTTTTTGCAAAGAGGTACCTCTTTGCTAAAAAATTGGCGAAAAATTTTATTTGCTTCCATGTACCTCTTTTTTGGCCAAAATTTTATTTGCTTCAATGCATGCGACTTAAGCTTTTTCGGAAGCTTCTTCGCATTTGAAACTCCTTTCAATACTCAGTTATTAGAAATAAACGCCTTTTGGGCAAAATTGGGTAAAATTATGTTTCAGCCAAAAATTGATTTTTTGCAAAGAGGTACCTCTTTGCTAAAAAATTGGCGAAAAATTTTATTTGCTTCAATGTACCTCTTTTTTGGCCAAAATTTTATTTGCTTCAATGCATGCGACTTAAGCTTTTTCGGAAGCTTCTTCGCATTTGAAACTCCTTTCAATACTCAGTTATTAGAAATAAACGCCTTTTGGGCAAAATTGGATAAAATTATGTTTCAGCCAAAAATTGATTTTTTGCAAAGAGGTACCTCTTTGCTAAAAAATTGGCGAAAAATTTTATTTGCTTCAATGTACCTCTTTTTTGGCCAAAATTTTATTTGCTTCAATGCATGCGACTTAAGCTTTTTCGGAAGCTTCTTCGCATTTGAAACTCCTTTCAATACTCAGTTATTAGAAATAAACGCCTTTTGGGCAAAATTGGATAAAATTATGTTTCAGCCAAAAATTGATTTTTTGCAAAGAGGTACCTCTTTGCTAAAAAATTGGCGAAAAATTTTATTTGCTTCAATGTACCTCTTTTTTGGCCAAAATTTTATTTGCTTCAATGCATGCGACTTAAGCTTTTTCGGAAGCTTCTTCGCATTTGAAACTCCTTTCAATACTCAGTTATTAGAAATAAACGCCTTTTGGGCAAAATTGGATAAAATTATGTTTCAGCCAAAAATTGATTTTTTGCAAAGAGGTACCTCTTTGCTAAAAAATTGGCGAAAAATTTTATTTGCTTCAATGTACCTCTTTTTTGGCCAAAATTTTATTTGCTTCAATGCATGCGACTTAAGCTTTTTCGGAAGCTTCTTCGCATTTGAAACTCCTTTCAATACTCAGTTATTAGAAATAAACGCCTTTTGGGCAAAATTGGATAAAATTATGTTTCAGCCAAAAATTGATTTTTTGCAAAGAGGTACCTCTTTGCTAAAAAATTGGCGAAAAATTTTATTTGCTTCAATGTACCTCTTTTTTGGCCAAAATTTTATTTGCTTCAATGCATGCGACTTAAGCTTTTTCGGAAGCTTCTTCGCATTTGAAACTCCTTTCAATACTCAGTTATTAGAAATAAACGCCTTTTGGGCAAAATTGGGTAAAATTATGTTTCAGCCAAAATTGATTTTTTGCAAAGAGGTACCTCTTTGCTAAAAAATTGGCCAAAAATTTTATTTGCTTCAATGCATGCGACTTAAGCTTTTTCGGAAGCTTCTTCGCATTTGAAACTCCTTTCAATACTCAGTTATTAGAAATAAACGCCTTTTGGGCAAAATTGGGTAAAATTATGTTTCAGCCAAAAATTGATTTTTTGCAAAGAGGTACCTCTTTGCTAAAAATTGGCGAAAATTTTATTTGCTTCAATGTACCTCTTTTTTGGCCAAAATTTTATTTGCTTCAATGCATGCGACTTAAGCTTTTTCGGAAGCTTCTTCGCATTTGAAACTCCTTTCAATACTCAGTTATTAGAAATAAACGCCTTTTGGGCAAAATTGGGTAAAATTATGTTTCAGCCAAAAATTGATTTTTTGCAAAGAGGTACCTCTTTGCTAAAAAATTGGCCAAAAATTTTATTTGCTTCAATGCATGCGACTTAAGCTTTTTCGGAAGCTTCTTCGCATTTGAAACTCCTTTCAATACTCAGTTATTAGAAATAAACGCCTTTTGGGCAAAATTGGGTAAAATTATGTTTCAGCCAAAAATTGATTTTTTGCAAAGAGGTACCTCTTTGCTAAAAAATTGGCCAAAATTTTATTTGCTTCAATGCATGCGACTTAAGCTTTTTCGGAAGCTTCTTCGCATTTGAAACTCCTTTCAATACTCAGTTATTAGAAATAAACGCCTTTTGGGCAAAATTGGGTAAAATTATGTTTCAGCCAAAAATTGATTTTTTGCAAAGAGGTACCTCTTTGCTAAAAAATTGGCCAAAAATTTTATTTGCTTCAATGCATGCGACTTAAGCTTTTTCGGAAGCTTCTTCGCATTTGAAACTCCTTTCAATACTCAGTTATTAGAAATAAACGCCTTTTGGGCAAAATTGGGTAAAATTATGTTTCAGCCAAAAATTGATTTTTTGCAAAGAGGTACCTCTTTGCTAAAAAATTGGCCAAAAATTTTATTTGCTTCAATGCATGCGACTTAAGCTTTTTCGGAAGCTTCTTCGCATTTGAAACTCCTTTCAATACTCAGTTATTAGAAATAAACGCCTTTTGGGCAAAATTGGGTAAAATTATGTTTCAGCCAAAAATTGATTTTTTGCAAAGAGGTACCTCTTTGCTAAAAAATTGGCCAAAAATTTTATTTGCTTCAATGCATGCGACTTAAGCTTTTTCGGAAGCTTCTTCGCATTTGAAACTCCTTTCAATACTCAGTTATTAGAAATAAACGCCTTTTGGGCAAAATTGGGTAAAATTATGTTTCAGCCAAAAATTGATTTTTTGCAAAGAGGTACCTCTTTGCTAAAAAATTGGCCAAAAATTTTATTTGCTTCAATGCATGCGACTTAAGCTTTTT
This sequence comes from Linnaemya tessellans, assembly GCA_951800035.1. Taxonomy (NCBI): domain Eukaryota; kingdom Metazoa; phylum Arthropoda; class Insecta; order Diptera; family Tachinidae; genus Linnaemya; species Linnaemya tessellans. The sequence goes on from OX637534.1 coordinate 93,965,451, forward strand.
CGGAAGCTTCTTCGCATTTGAAACTCCTTTCAATACTCAGTTATTAGAAATAAACGCCTTTTGGGCAAAATTGGGTAAAATTATGTTTCAGCCAAAAATTGATTTTTTGCAAAGAGGTACCTCTTTCTAATTGGCCAAAATTTTATTTGCTTCAATGCATGCGACTTAAGCTTTTTCGGAAGCTTCTTCGCATTTGAAACTCCTTTCAATACTCAGTTATTAGAAATAAACGCCTTTTGGGCAAAATTGGGTAAAATTATGTTTCAGCCAAAAATTGATTTTTTGCAAAGAGGTACCTCTTTTATTGGCCAAAATTTTATTTGCTTCAATGCATGCGACTTAAGCTTTTTCGGAAGCTTCTTCGCATTTGAAACTCCTTTCCATACTCAGTTATTAGAAATAAACGCCTTTTGGGCAAAATTGGGTAAAATTATGTTTCAGCCAAAAATTGATTTTTTGCAAAGAGGTACCTCTTTTATTGGCCAAAATTTTATTTGCTTCAATGCATGCGACTTAAGCTTTTTCGGAAGCTTCTTCGCATTTGAAACTCCTTTCAATACTCAGTTATTAGAAATAAACGCCTTTTGGGCAAAATTGGGTAAAATTATGTTTCAGCCAAAAATTGATTTTTTGCAAAGAGGTACCTCTTTGCTAAAAAATTGGCCAAAAATTTTATTTGCTTCAATGCATGCGACTTAAGCTTTTCGGAAGCTTCTTCGCATTTGAAACTCCTTTCAATACTCAGTTATTAGAAATAAACGCCTTTTGGGCAAAATTGGGTAAAATTATGTTTCAGCCAAAAATTGATTTTTTGCAAAGAGGTACCTCTTTGCTAAAAAATTGGCCAAAAATTTTATTTGCTTCAATGCATGCGACTTAAGCTTTTTCGGAAGCTTCTTCGCATTTGAAACTCCTTTCAATACTCAGTTATTAGAAATAAACGCCTTTTGGGCAAAATTGGGTAAAATTATGTTTCAGCCAAAAATTGATTTTTGCAAAGAGGTACCTCTTTGCTAAAAAATTGGCCAAAAATTTTATTTGCTTCAATGCATGCGACTTAAGCTTTTTCGGAAGCTTCTTCGCATTTGAAACTCCTTTCAATACTCAGTTATTAGAAATAAACGCCTTTTGGGCAAAATTGGGTAAAATTATGTTTCAGCCAAAAATTGATTTTTTGCAAAGAGGTACCTCTTTGCTAAAAAATTGGCCAAAAATTTTATTTGCTTCAATGCATGCGACTTAAGCTTTTTCGGAAGCTTCTTCGCATTTGAAACTCCTTTCAATAACAGTTATTAGAAATAAACGCCTTTGGGCAAAATTGGGTAAAATTATGTTTCAGCCAAAAATTGATTTTTTGCAAAGAGGTACCTCTTTGCTAAAAAATTGGCGAAAAATTTTATTTGCTTCAATGCATGCGACTTAAGCTTTTTCGGAAGCTTCTTCGCATTTGAAACTCCTTTCAATACTCAGTTATTAGAAATAAACGCCTTTTGGGCAAAATTGGGTAAAATTATGTTTCAGCCAAAAATTGATTTTTTGCAAAGAGGTACCTCTTATTTGGCCAAAATTTTATTTGCTTCAATGCACGAGACTTAAGCTTTTTCGGAAGCTTCTTCACATTTGAAACTCCTTTCAATACTCAGTTATTAGAAATAAACGCCTTTTGGGCAAAATGGGTAAAATTATGTTTCAGCCAAAAATTGATTTTTTGCAAAGAGGTACCTCTTGCTAAAAAATTGGCCAAAAATTTTATTTGCTTCAATGCATGCGACTTAAGCTTTTTCGGAAGCTTCTTCGCATTTGAAACTCCTTTCAATACTCAGTTATTAGAAATAAACGCCTTTTGGGCAAAATTGGGTAAAATTATGTTTCAGCCAAAAATTGATTTTTGCAAAGAGGTACCTCTTTGCTAAAAAATTGGCCAAAAATTTTATTTGCTTCAATGCATGCGACTTAAGCTTTTTCGGAAGCTTCTTCGCATTTGAAACTCCTTTCAATACTCAGTTATTAGAAATAAACGCCTTTTGGGCAAAATTGGGTAAAATTATGTTTCAGCCAAAAATTGATTTTTTGCAAAGAGGTACCTCTTTGCTAAAAAATTGGCCAAAAATTTTATTTGCTTCAATGCATGCGACTTAAGCTTTTTCGGAAGCTTCTTCGCATTTGAAACTCCTTTCAATACTCAGTTATTAGAAATAAACGCCTTTTGGGCAAAATTGGGTAAAATTATGTTTCAGCCAAAAATTGATTTTTTGCAAAGAGGTACCTCTTTGCTAAAAAATTGGCCAAAAATTTTATTTGCTTCAATGCATGCGACTTAAGCTTTTTCGAAGCTTCTTCGCATTGAAACTCCTTTCAATACTCAGTTATTAGAAATAAACGCCTTTTGGGCAAAATTGGGTAAAATTATGTTTCAGCCAAAAATTGATTTTTTGCAAAGAGGTACCTCTTTGCTAAAAAATTGGCCAAAAATTTTATTTGCTTCAATGCATGCGACTTAAGCTTTTTCGGAAGCTTCTTCGCATTTGAAACTCCTTTCAATACTCAGTTATTAGAAATAAACGCCTTTTGGGCAAAATTGGGTAAAATTATGTTTCAGCCAAAAATTGATTTTTTGCAAAGAGGTACCTCTTTGCTAAAAAAATTGGCCAAAACTTTTATTTGCTTCAATGCATGCGACTTAAGCTTTTCGGAAGCTTCTTCGCATTTGAAACTCCTTTCAATACTCAGTTATTAGAAATAAACGCCTTTTGGGCAAAATTGGGTAAATTATGTTTCAGCCAAAAATTGATTTTTTGCAAAGAGGTACCTCTTTGCTAAAAAATTGGCCAAAAATTTTATTTGCTTCAATGCATGCGACTTAAGCTTTTTCGGAAGCTTCTTCGCATTTGAAACTCCTTTCAATACTCAGTTATTAGAAATAAACGCCTTTTGGGCAAAATTGGGTAAAATTATGTTTCAGCCAAAAATTGATTTTTTGCAAAGAGGTACCTCTTTGCTAAAAAATTGGCCAAAAATTTTATTTGCTTCAATGCATGCGACTTAAGCTTTTTCGGAGCTTCTTCGCATTTGAAACTCCTTTCAATACTCAGTTATTAGAAATAAACGCCTTTTGGGCAAAATTGGGTAAAATTATGTTTCAGCCAAAAATTGATTTTTTGCAAAGAGGTACCTCTTTGCTAAAAAATTGGCCAAAAATTTTATTTGCTTCAATGCATGCGACTTAAGCTTTTTCGGAAGCTTCTTCGCATTTGAAACTCCTTTCAATACTCAGTTATTAGAAATAAACGCCTTTTGGGCAAAATTGGGTAAAATTATGTTTCAGCCAAAAATTGATTTTTTGCAAAGAGGTACCTCTTTGCTAAAAAATTGGCCAAAAATTTTATTTGCTTCAATGCATGCGACTTAAGCTTTTTCGGAAGCTTCTTCGCATTTGAAACTCCTTTCAATACTCAGTTATTAGAAATAAACGCCTTTTGGGCAAAATTGGGTAAAATTATGTTTCAGCCAAAAATTGATTTTTTGCAAAGAGGTACCTCTTTGCTAAAAAATTGGCCAAAAATTTTATTTGCTTCAATGCATGCGACTTAAGCTTTTTCGGAAGCTTCTTCGCATTTGAAACTCCTTTCAATACTCAGTTATTAGAAATAAACGCCTTTTGGGCAAAATTGGGTAAAAATTATGTTTCAGCCAAAAATTGATTTTTTGCAAAGAGGTACCTCTTTGCTAAAAAATTGGCCAAAAATTTTTTTGCTTCAATGCATGCGACTTAAGCTTTTTCGGAAGCTTCTTCGCATTTGAAACTCCTTTCAATACTCAGTTATTAGAAATAAACGCCTTTTGGCAAAATTGGGTAAAATTATGTTTCAGCCAAAAATTGATTTTTTGCAAAGAGGTACCTCTTTGCTAAAAATTGGCCAAAAATTTTATTTGCTTCAATGCATGCGACTTAAGCTTTTTCGGAAGCTTCTTCGCATTTGAAACTCCTTTCAATACTCAGTTATTAGAAATAAACGCCTTTTGGGCAAAATTGGGTAAAATTATGTTTCAGCCAAAAATTGATTTTTGCAAAGAGGTACCTCTTTGCTAAAAAATTGGCCAAAAATTTTATTGCTTCAATGCATGCGACTTAAGCTTTTCGGAGCTTCTTCGCATTTGAAACTCCTTTCAATACTCAGTTATTAGAAATAAACGCCTTTTGGGCAAAATTGGGTAAAATTATGTTTCAGCCAAAATTGATTTTTTGCCAAGAGGTACCTCTTTGCTAAAAAATTGGCCAAAAATTATATTTGCTTCAATGCATGCGACTTAAGCTTTTTCGGAAGCTTCTTCGCATTTGAAACTCCTTTCAATACTCAGTTATTAGAAATAAACGCCTTTTGGCAAGATTGGGTAAAATTATGTTTCAGCCAAAATTGATTTTTTGCAAAGAGGTACTCTTTGCTAAAAATTGG